>CM055191.1:20397355-20833071 GCA_029224185.1 Karalla daura
GTTTTTCTGACTGATGTATTCAAAGAGGCAACTTTTAAAGCATTACGGCTCCCACTAAAACCGACTGCACACGATGTGGAGGGCCAAGAGGCCGTCACTGCAATGTGCACTCGTACCTGAGGGAGGTCCCGTGGGCTGTTTTTCCCGGAGCGCACGATGTGTTGTTTTCTCTCGGCCTGTCATTCTTCCTGCGCCTCTCTATTACATCTGTCACTCTCACTCCCGGCGTTGTTGGACCCGGCCCTCAGATTTTTTTTTTTGTTTTTTTTGTTCGTCTCAAACCCCCCAAGGAGCGAGCGAACAAGTCCGTGCTGGCCCGTGAGTTTGCAAGTCCCCGTCCGCTCCCATCGAAGTCATACATCATCCACAATCTGTCTTCCGAGCATTAAACACTCATCCCGTGGCGGACCTAAAACGCTGCCCCCCCCACCCCCCCACCCCCCCCCCTCGCGGAATGCTGACGGCTGTCAGGCCGGCGACGTGTGCGTCTCGTCCAGCACCCTCTCACGCTCGGCGTTCGGCTTCCGAGACCCACCCGTGCACCTGTCTGGCAGGGCGCGAGCAGCCGGGGGGGGGGGGGGGGCGGTGTATTGAGCTTCCCCTGCGCTATTTAGACCCGTCCCTCTGTCTCTCTTCTCCAAGAAAGAAAGAGTGAGAGAAAGAGTGCTCGTGGCAGCAGGCACTGAAGATGGCGAAGCGCGACTTCAGCGCCGGCTTGAGACGTCCCTGGCCCGCCTCCGGAATGAGCAAGAGGGAAGCCGAGCCCAGTCCAAAGTTTGGGATAATAGCTGCTCTAATTGCGAGTTCCGGCGGTTGCTCGAACCTGTCGGCATTCCGACGCATCCGAGCATTTCCCCGACGCCGAGTTGCGCAAACTCCGCGTTGGCGTGGGCGTGGCGAACGTCTCGAGAGCAGTGACCGGAGACGGTCCGCCGTTCCCAGGTGGGGCCCCCGATAACGGTTTTTCTCCGGTCCGCGGCCTCCCCCGGTGCGCGTGTAAACTTCCCCCCCCTCGATCGATGTGTCTCTTGGCCGGCGCTGCGCCTCCAGCCTCTGCGGCTGCAGCCTAGCCTGGATCCCAGCCCTCTCGGTGATGCAACCCAGTTGGCTGAACCTGTTCAACCCTCCAAAACACACACGCACACACGCACACACAGGCCGCGATGACTCTCGCCGGTATCTCGGGCCTCGCAGTATTCCAATCCGCGTCTGCCCGAGTGAGCGGAGAGGGGGGTGGGGGGGGGGGGGGGGGGGGGGGGTGCGCTCCGCTTCTTGGAAGAAGTGGCGCGGGCGTCCGCGTTGTCCCGAGCGCCCTGGCGTCTGTTGACTCACCGTGCAGATAAGACCTCCTTATCAAGGCCCCCCCCCCCCCCCCCCCCCCCCCCCCCCCCCCCCCCCCCCCCCCCCCCCCCCACACACACACACACACACTCTCTCCTTAATGGCCTCGATCTGGGTTTGCGTGCGCGGGCCCGGCCCAGGGGCGGCAGGTAAACACAGCAGGACGGAAGCAGGGCCGGGCCCCGGCCCGGAGGACGCGCTACTGGCATTGTGTTTGTTCGCGGAAAGAACCAAGACGTGGAAGTTGACGGATCCGCGCGCGGAGCCACCGGTCTTTCCGCCCCGAGTCAGGGCTCGGCCGCGTTCCAGGCCTGACGACTGTGGTCGCTATTGTTTTTGACACACACCCCCCCCCACACGCACGCACGCACGCACGCCGCCACAATTACATGGCTTCGTAAGAGCTGTCATTTGAAGAGGCAGCGCGCCATGGGCCGGTGATTTGCCAGACCGCGTATCGATACGAAACCAAAAAAGGAACGGACGCTCATGAAACGTGCCTGCGTCCATGTGAAACCGACCCGTGCCTCTCCAGATGGAACCTTTTTCTTTTTTCCACTTGCGATGTATGAATGCAGTCGCTCGCTTAAACCGCACGGTGTTTCGGATCCATGGCGTCGTTGGGCCGTCGCTCTCAACGGGAGAAAGCCGGACGGAGAGAGCGTGGCGGCGGCGGCCGTCGCTCTCGTTTCGGCCTGCGCCGGACATGTTTTGGAAAAACTGATCTAATATCGAACTGTCAGATTGGCAGAATCGATCGTGGCCGAGTTTGGTGCTCAGTTTTCCTTATTGTGAGACGCTGCCAGTCCCCCCCGCCCCCCCCCTCTGTTTTCTCAGCGTTCCCCTAATCCTGACACGGGACTGGTCTGCCACATCTGGCCGGGGCGTTTTTTAATATCTCCATCATAAAATTTCGAGTCGTGCTCCGGTCACCAGAGACCCCGGGCTTGGTTACGGAGCAAACGATGATGTCAGCTCACGAGCGACTCAACAACGCGAAGGTTTTTTTATGTTTTCTCAGGTGGCCGGTGGACGTTTTCCTTTTTTTTCTTCCATCTCATTTTATTCTGCTTCGTTTTACATTTCGTCTGCGCCGGGGCCGGAGAAAAGTGACAAATATGGCTTTCGCGACCACCGAACGCTTTCCCCCTCGCCCCGCAGCGGGCCCCGTCACCCCACGCTGCGATCGCGCCGAGTCACGGGAGCCAGGTCTCGTCCGAACGGGGGACGACGGACAGGAGCGGCGGCCCCCGTCCTCCTCGGCTCGTCTCCTTGTCGTCATGGCAATGGTGCGGTGTGGCGCATCGCAGCGACCCACGGGGGGGGGGGGAGCCCAGGACCTGGCCGGCCCTGTGGTGTTCAGGGCCGCCGCTATTATGGAGGAGGGGCTCGTTTCCACGGACTTTTTTTAACATTTCTTTTTCGGAGCAGTGTTATTCAAAGGAGAGCAAGGCTACGGGGGGAAAAAAATTGGCCGCAAAGCCATCTGGACAGTAGTAATGGCTGGGGGGTGGACGGGGCCCCGCCGAAATTGCAACCACATGAGTGTCTGATGCTCCTTACAGTTTTATCAAGATGTAGTGCTGTTTTATGCCACAACTGATAAAAGCAGAGATGACAATGCTGAGACGATTAGCGAATAGATGTAGCGAACGTGTAATTAAATCATCGCTGCTGCGCAATGAACATTTATTCAAAATAAATGTGTTTAAAGCACAAGTTTCAGATGTTTTCAAAGCTCTTTCATAGTCGCATCCGAAACCATGAATTCAAAAAGGCACAAGCCGTAATCTTTCTATTCCCCTTTGTCCCCCTTTTTTGCTTTTGTGATTTCGGCCCTGGGATAGACTAAACATGCATCGATTTGTAGAATTTCAGTTTGAGAGGTTTCAGCTATGTTTAATAACAGTTTCTCTGAAATGACAGAAATGACAATGATCTTTCGGAGGAATGATTTACATAACTGGCCCACTGCAATTACAGGAAGGCATAGGGGGATAATCAAGGCCGTGGCTGCCTCGACAGTGAGCCACTGAGGGGGCAACAGGGCTCCTCGTGACGGCCTCAAGTGCACTCACATTCCATACCTACACCTTTTTTCTTTTTTTTTCCCCTTTTTTTTTTATAACTAGCTCGTAGTTTGACGGGTTCAGGAGCTGTCCAGGTGGTGAGAGCTCTCAGCAGTGAGATTGAGGCTCTCCAGAAGTCTGCGGATGATGTCACGGCAACATTTTCTGCAGTCTTATGTCCAAGATGGACTCAAAGTCGAGCGGTCAGACGCCCGATGCTATAACGATGTTAATGCACCGGGCTCTCCAAGAGGCAGCCGTGATCTCTGCTCCTCTCGCTGTCCGGTCCCGTCCGTCTCCTCCGGCCTTGTCATGGGGGCTGCCAACCTCGCACCTGAATTGCACTGAAATTAGCCACTGTTCTGTGCGATGGAAAGCAAAACGGTGCGCGTCCGACTACCTGAATGCATCCAATCAAACATGCGGCGCAGTGGCCGTGGCGCCCATCCGATCCCCGGGATTAGATAAGCAGCTCAACAAGTGAATGAGCGGTGTGGGAGAGAGGATGGTGCGATTTACAAGCCCGGGCAGATGGCCGGCCTTTAGTTCATAAATGCCACTCATTCAGTCGTTTGTGTCAGGTCACAGTCACGTGGCGGCTAAGGCCAGCTCGACTGTCGGTCGTGGGTTGGCGTTAGTCAGGGTTATTTACTTCATGGACTCGATGTGATGTTTTGGTCACTCACTAAATCGGCTTGGGGAACACTTGAGGCCGAGCACGATTTTCGCGTCAGATTCCTGATATGGCCGTCGAAATTCGTGTTTTTAATCTCACTTGGAGTTAGTTGTGACACGTGACACGACACATTTAAATGACGTTTTCAAATGACGAGATGAGCCGTGTCCCCAGACTGCACACGCTAGACTGTACATGCTGAAGCATGCTGTCGTGCGTTTCGATTGTGTCCGGTGTCTAGCAGCGCTGTCGCATCGTCGCTCCAGAGTCGAGTGAATTACACGCGTCGGATTTGTCGAGAGACGTGTAATTTAATACGAAAAAGAAGGATGGGGAGGCAAGTAGGAAAAAGTGTGCGTGACGAGGATCTCGTGTTGTAGCATCAAGCCTCGGAGTCGGCTATTAACATGTCAAATGGTTTGAAACCTCAGAAAATAAGAAATCCCCGTAGAGAACATTACTAGTCTGTTTTGGATGTTGGAAAACGGTTTCAGATTTTTTTTTTTTTCTTTTATTATTTTGAGAAAAGGACAGGAACCCCTGATGTGTGCCAGAGCGAAAGCCCAGAGCGAAAGCCTCCCCCAAACGCGGGGTGTTGGCAACAACAGATGAGAAAAAAAAACAGAAAAACCTGCGCGCTGTCTCTTTTATTTCGCTAATTGAATGTGAATTATTGAGGCAGATTTGCATTTTTAGCCCACTTATTCCTTTGATATGGGTCTGGCAAGAGCGGATTTGACACCTAGCGCTGCGTCTGGCAGACTTTGCCTCCATTTGAGTCTGTGGTCTGGAGCCCGGCCAGGGGATGGGGCGGACGTCTGCTTAGGATTAGCACACAGACGGGACTCATGCCTGTGTTTCCCTTTCAGTGGAGGGGTCTCAGCCAGTATCTGCGCACCACAACACTCCTAATATCTTTGGCCCACTGTCTCTCTCTCTCTCTCTCTCTCTCTCTCTCTCTCTCTCTCTCTCTCTCTCTCTGTCTCTCTGTCTCTCTGTCTCTCTCTCTCTGTCTCTCTCTCTCTCTGTCTCTCTCTCTGTCTCTCTCTCTCTATATATATATGTCACACACACTCACGCAGACACATGCACACACACATTGGAAGCAATCAAAGTCGAAGAAAATGGCACAGGAAGAAAGTGGCCAGAGGTTTGGGCCCCAGTCCCCCACATTCTTATTATTGTAGCCCGCGTCTGTAATTACAATGTTAACACTGCGCTCTGTGGACCGAACGAGTGGGACTCTGTGAAGAGAAAGAAAACATGTGGGACAAGAGCGCGCCGGATAAAAATTGGAATAGGGAGAGGGGGGATTTGGGGCTCAGGAGATCATACATGCCTTTTGGCCAATGTCTGTGTGTGTGTGTGTGTGTGTGTGCGTGTGCGTGTCGTAACTCTGTCATGCGTGTTGCTACAGCAGTGTTTCGGCCGCTGTATCAGTGGAAAATTACTCATGGTTGTCTCTGGGTGATGGGTCCCGTTTGTCTTGCTCTTCCACTGTCCCTGGCGAAAGGATGGTGGTAATGCACCACTGCAAGGAAAATAAACAAATCCTTGACCAGCACTTCAGTTTACAGCACAATTTATCTGGATTGGGAGTGTAAAGTGATGCAGGCCATTTGCGGTTCACCAAAAGCGCTTGAAGGTATAGTAATCTCCTCCCTGCGTCTCCTCCAACCCCCCACCCCACCACCTCCCACTTGACTGTCTGCGACTGACTTCTTTTCCATTCTTCCTCCTGGCTGTAGCTACTGCTCACATTCCACAGCTAGGCACTGGAGATTTCTCAGATTCTTCCCCGTGTCACTCAGTGGAGAAATGTGGCTAAATGCACACATAGATGCACTGAAAAACCATTTACGCTCACGGCCCTCCGACTAGAGGACGGGCCTGTGCGCCGTCTATTAGCCGCTTCTGTTGTTTTTGAAAGAGACAGACGACCAGTGATTACCACAGATCAGTGCGCAACGGGTCTTGCATACAGATCAAACAGATGAGAATAATTATAATACAATCTTTTATAATGGGCCAGAAAATCGACCCAGGCCAGAAAAATCCACAATTTTCTGTTCAGTGTCCCTCCTGTCTTGCAGCGAGTGTTGGCTTAACAGCATTTTAGTCCCATATGATCAAAACAATGACGGTGATGGCAGCGACAGAGTCGCCTCTGAAAGCGAAAGGCACTTTCAATTGGAGCGCTTGTCATGTTTCTGAGCCAGGTCATCGGTTTTCCACTGCAGAAGGACGGTTTAGCGAAGGAGCCTTGGCCAGAGGTGTGGGCAGATTGAGATCATCGAGGTCAGCTCGAAGGCCGATAACGGGGCCGGGTGGAAAAGGCAGAGTGTTTGAAGTCACAAGGGCACGGACCAATCCAAGAGAGGTCTGCTCCCATGCAGCGCCCGGCACCAGGCGGCCTGCTGCTCGGGAATGTCACTATCACTTATTGATCGAGTCAGTGACACGAGTGAAGTGCAACCAAAACCTGATAGAAGACACATTTCCCTGTTCTGAAACCCGGGCCGTTTGCTCTGCTCTTCTTTTTTCCATTTTCAATATTCCACTTCGACGATGGGTTTGGGACTCGTTAACACTCCTTCAAGCGCTCGTGTAAATCTGGGACCCACTATTAACCGTTTCTGAACCTAGGATGCGAGTTCTGTTGTTTTGACAACCCACTGGACAGAGGGTGCCTCAGTGGGTCACAGCGACAAGCAGTTAGGTCGGACCCAGGGCCTGTGTGTATGTGTGTGCCTGTGTGTGTGTGTGTGTTTGTGTGTGTCCCATTGTAAAAAAAGCAGCTACTTGAGTTTATGTCTCAAGGTTAGAGTTTACACATCATATGGTCTTGCCAAGAAAATGAGCTTAGGGTTTTCTTGTGTGGCTTTACAATGGTACCAGCGAGGTCATTTCAGCTGGGAAGTCTCTGCAGATTTCTTCCAATAGACTTCCTCCAAACTATTTTTGTAGTGCCGGTCAAAGCAGATATTGCACTAATCAAATTACACCACTAACTTCAGCTTAGTTTTGAAGGGCAATGTCACAAAGGAGTAAAAACAACTTAAATCTCCATGTCGAACTACCATTTCAACACTCTTCTTTACCAAAACAATTTTGACCGAACGGCTCCACAGTCGGTAGGGTAGAGGACTGTGGATATGGAAGCATGTACCGGTTGACTTGAGCTCAAATACGGAGTTCATCTTTTGCCCAAAAACTCACAAAAGTCACCCTAGTCACCCCCGCCGACTCCAATTATTCCAAAATATGCCGTTAGCGAGTGACTTCGTGTGGTGTGCGACCAGCGCCCCGGCCCGCACAAAGCCGGAGCGGCTCTGCCGCTGTTTGTAAAGGAGACAATAGGTTTGTGGTGGCGGATTTTTTTGTTTTTGTTATCTTGCGCGGCCTGGACGGGATCCAAGTGCAGCCGCCCCCGTGCTCCTTTAGGAATGTCACGGGCACCGGGACACGCGGAGGAAGTGTCCCGCTGTGGGGCGTCCGGGCGAGTTCGCCCGAACGCGAAACGCTCTGTATCTCAACGGGTCGATCGTCGCGTAACTCGCCGAAAGACGGCGTCCTTCTGAAAGTGTTTGTCAGCGTTTCCGCGATCGATGGTCCCCATCGTCGCCGTTCCCGCCAGCCGCCGACCGGTTCTGCTCCTCTGCCCTCTCCTTCTTTCACATCGCAGTCTCTGCGATTTATTATGATATTTATCCCTGCTGTTGTTCCGTTATGGGGAAAGAGCAAATAACGCTCGGCAAACCACAGGAGCCCGGGCCTGGGTTGTGACGGCGCCTCCTGACACTCCCAGAGGGCACATGGGGAGGGGGGTGGGGGGGTGGGGTGGGGAGTGGGGGAGAGGGGGGGTGCTAATGAAGCCTGGCATTCAGAAGATGCCTCTTTGTGTCAGTGGCGGCCCGGTGCAAAGTTCCACTTCTCGGGGTATGGAGCCCTGCCATCCTGCAACCAGCGGCTGCAGTGCCACACTTACTGTTACCTCTCCAACCGAGGTCAAACCCCCCCTACACTATATACTTTGGATGTCGGATGCACAGAAACCAGCCTTTTTGTTATGCTATTTGTAGGGCCTTTGAAGAGTCAGATGGACTTTCACCAGCTGACACCCAGCAGCCCATAGGCGAATGCTGGCGAATGCGAGCGTGTACAGTAGTAGTAGTAGTGTTTCTGTTTGCAGACGCCGCTGCGCAGCTGGAGGTGCAGTGCGGTCGCGGGGCGGAAAGGTGCAGCGCGTGTGCGTGCCTGTGCTTCTGAGCATGCGTGTGTGCGTGCGTGCGTGCGTGTGTGTGTGTGTCAGGGAGTAATTGAGATGAATTGGTTTTAATGGGACTTTATGAGATGTTTGGAGTTATTTCTGTCTGAGGTCTCCTCCGGCGTCCTGGCTCCTCTGGAGGATGGCTTGGCCCTCCGCCCAGTGCTGAGGCTGTTGTACACATTCTACCCCCGGCTCTTTCCTTCTTGCGCTCTCTCACCCTCTCCCTCTCTCTCTCTCTCACCGCTTCTCACTTTCTCCTCTTATGTCGTGAGAGAGAGCGAGAGCAAAAAGCAACCGAGTGTTTGTGTTTCCTCCCGCCCTGCTCCCCCCCACCTCTCTCTCTCTCTCTCTCTCTCTCTCTGCGCGCTGTGATTTAACAGGGCCTCCGGTTCGCCCAGCGCTCACCCCTCGCTCCGCTAATCGCACAGTTCCACTTTAAAGGCCCCGGCCAGTAGTCAAGCCTGGTCCCGACTCTCATTTGTCACGGAGATCACATGACGGCACATGAGTTAGGACCCTGCGGTGGCCGCGCAATTACAGGGTCGGCAGAAGGGGAGCGAGGGAAGCCAGCAGATCCAGTGGCAAGGACGACTCCTCGGCGGTGGCACAGAACTAAACTTTCTCTTCCTGTCGCGTTTTGATGGACGGCCTGAGGAAAGAAATGGGAACGCTGTATGGGAAGGTCCAGTCCAGTCCAGGCTGTGTGTGTGTGTGTGTGTGTGTGCGTACAGTAGAAGCGCAGCAGATTTTGTTTTTGTCATCACCCCTATTTTTAAATTATTCTCAACCAATTTAGTGGCATAAAAATACAGATCCAACAAATAAGTGTTGGCAACCTCTCCTGGAAAGACTTGCATGTGTTTTGAAAAGTCTGAAAGCACATTATATGATTCCTCACCAGTCAAACCGCAGCCCAGTTTAGCTCCAAGTATGGACTGTTTTTATTCACTTCTCATCCGCTCAGTCTGTGCACTGTCCTTTGAGAATGAGTTAGTGCTCTATAATACAGTTACAATGCATTCTGTGCAGTATATTCTGTGCAATATATTCTGTTAAGCACACCAGTTATACCACTGCACCCGATACTTAAATCATCTATGGCGATAACTCACCGTCACTCTTAGGGAATGTAAATGGGTCAGTTCTGAACATAAGGAAAGCTCCGTATGTCTGCTCATGTGGGCGTGTACTCACACACGCCATGCACACATGTACATGAGGTCGAGTGGCATGCATGTCGTGAGGCATGCCTTCACGGGGGGCCCCACATATGCTTGTGTGTGCGCGCGCGAGTACGTACAGTTCGCCATGGGAGAGTGACAGCCCTGACCTTCGCCTGGAGAGCCATGCCAGGCCACTGGCTGCCAGCCCGCGAGTGGTGAGGCCACATAGCGGGGAGCGCGCGGGCCTGAGAGCGTGGGCTCGGTGGCAAGCAGGGGAGGATGGAAGGAGCGAGGAGAGAAGTGGGTGACGAGGATGGGACGACCACGGCGCGGGGGCACGATGGAGTCAGGAAGGAAGGAAGGAAGGAGCCTGCCGGAGGAAGGAGGCAGACTGTAGCGAAGCCGGAGTGCAGGACGGCGAGCTCCACGCTGCTCATTAGGTTTGGGTGTGTATGGGAATGGCAGTAAACATGACATTTCCCCTGCAGCCAGCGGAACAACTCCGGCATCTAATGACAGCCCTGCAGCACAATGAGTAGTAAAGCTGCAGCCACCAGAGCTGTTGCCCAGCCTAACTACCACCAGCCCTCGTTTGACTCGCAGCCCAGCCCAGGACGCAGAGGAGGCTGGATTAAGGCAGTAACTCACAGAAGTGAGAGGCTTGATAATGCAGAATGGTAATTAAACTCCACGGGTCCACCTCAAGGCTGTAACGTGCGTGAATGCTAGCCGTCTGCATACATATCGGGCTAAAGTACCACATGTTCTGAGCATTCTCACCGAACGTGCGGCCCAAATACCGCATTCGGGTGCATTCGTTCAGGAGATGTATCTCCCTCAGACTTGGCAGCCCTAAACTGGTGTCACCGGGGTGATGCCACGGTGTCCTAGCTGGCACTTAAATCAAGAACGCTCTGGGTGTGTGTTCTTGTTTTGTCATGTAATTATTGTGTGGGAAAATGTTAGTAGTAAATGACAAGTTGACTAATTTATAGCCTGACTTCCTTGGAGATTGTTGGCTTTTCTCAGAAGCGAGACAGTGTTAGGATGCACTCAAAATTGATGCCCGGCCTCGTCCAAGAATGCTCTGCAGTGCCCCAGGAGGAAATCGAAATGGATTGAAATGATGCTGCTTCCAATTCACTGCAATTGCACAACGCAGCACGTTCCCATTTGCTCTTTGATTCTCGTCTCCATTTCCCCAATTCCATCCTTTTCACATATCCGTCTGTCATCACTCATTACCCCGTAGACACAGTTTTGCACTAAAACCCTCCCCTGAGCTTCAACTTCACGCCGTTACAAGCTCTATCCTGAACTCACCTCCTTGGGTTTGTTTTTTTTTTTTTTTTTTGCTTCGCCACAGCCGTAGATATCCCTTCTCGCTGCCTTTTATTTTGGAAGGCAACACGGTAACGAACTTGTCGGGCACGAGTCCACGGTGGACGACCGTAACGAGGCCCACCTGACAGCAGGACGCATTTTATTGAAAGATTCATGACATGTCCAGCCGTTGCGTCCTCACTCGGGGCATATAATTTCTCCCCTTGGACGCGTCTAACCGGTCATCATCTCCCAGTTACCAGTGTGCTTCCTGTCACTCCGCCACCGTCTTAAAAGTGATGCCTCTGCCCCTGTTCACAGTCCCAATTTTGCCGACATGAAAGGTGGCTGTCATGGACAAATTAGATGACTGGATGACTTTGGAGAAAAGGGTCAAACCGCACAATGAGAGTGGATGGCTCCCTCTCCTGAAAACCCGTCCAACGACCGGAAGCAACCGAGTTAAAGGCCACGGCCACAATTACTATGTAGGAGTTTGAGTGCTGTCACAGGCTCCTGAAGGAGATGTAAAAACGCCTCTGTGAGTGTCCGTTGGTGTTTGTTTTGCTGTTTTTTGTCTGTTTTTTTTTGTTTACCCCTCCCCCTCCCTTTCTCTCCTGAAACTGTAATTGGAGCCCAGGCATTTAGGCGAGTTGGGATAGTTGAGTTTGGTCAGACTATGGAAACCAGCACGGTTGTCTCTGTCTGTAAGGTCACAATGGAAGAGGCGACAGAAGCTGAAAAGTGTCGAAACCGCTTCTATAAGCTGCCCGACGCGGACATCCACTCGCAAGTCATTGGTATTACAACCCCCTGGCTGGCAAGTTGATGCCAGCCGGTGGACACCCCCCCCCCTTCCCCGGGATCCTCGCTCGTCTCCATGCCGCAGGCCTGTGTCGCGAGCCCATGGACTGGGTCGCGAGCACCACCCCGGCCCCAGAGTCTGGCATTCTATCCCACGATATTATAACAACACGGGCCGGCTCCTTTTGTGCCGAAGGCATCTGAAGAATGCACTCCCGATGCAGTCGGACGGGACTCCTGCGGAGGGATGAGCGGCGGCGCGGCCCTCGCGCCGCATGTAATGGAAAGTTATGTTAGCGCGCAAAGTGAAATATGGGTCCAGCATCCGTGCGGCGTGCAAGATCGGGCGGCGCGGCAGCCGGGTGAGTCACGGCGCCCAGGCGAACCTCGCACGGGCGTGCCACATCGAGACAGCGCCCTCCTCTCAGCCCCTCGCTTGATTCCTCCGCTCCGTGCCGAACCGCCCTTATTGTCCTCCGGCGCGACCGACGTCCGCATTCCGGAGGATGGTGTCACATAATCGGCGGGTGCGACGTTCGAGAGGCCCGGGCCCCCGGCAGTGTAAACACTCCCGCCCGCTTGGCATCGGCGTGAAGCCCTCGGATGCCCCCAGCGCCCGACACCGTGCGGTCCCGTCGGAGGGGAAAGAATGACGGGCCTGATTTACAGCGCCGCACTGTATGTACATGTGGTGCCGGTTTCCTGCGGCTTATTTCGCTGCAGTGGCTGTTTGGCCGGCCCGGGCTGGCTGTGGTTTCAAGGCAGAGGTATCTGATATTCGCCCCCCCCCACCTCCCCACCCCCCACCTCCCCCCTCTGTGTTGAAACGGGGGAGTTCATCTCTCTAAAGTTTTGCCCAATAACGCTGACAACAACGCGCCCGAGTGTGCCCAATTTATTGCTGGAGAGGAACAGAAATACAACGACCAGCGAGGGGAACACAGAGGTTTGCTGAAGTTGCAGGGAACAGACATAGCTTTGGTCTGGACCGGTGGCAAGTGGATGAGATTATAGTATAGTATTGGTTTTATGCTGTGGTAGATAACGGGTGGAGCAGAGGCATCCTTTCTGCAGTAATGTCGGGTTGCAGAAAACCCAAATGCAAATGCCTGGGAGTTCGAGACCTCTAATGTCCATGATTGTCCTGCTTGGCCCCGTGTACCAGCCTAAATCGGCCCCGCAGTTGTGTCGCGTCCATTTTCTACACGCACTCCTCACACACGCAGCGCCGCGGCCCGAGGCTAGCAGGCAGATATAGCGCACCGCAGCGGGCGACATGTGAACCGCTCTTCCCTCGCTAACACCCGTCTCCCGGCCCACGTGCAGCCTCCGCATGGCACCTTGGCGAGTTAGGTTTTCACCCCCGCAGAGTGTCTCACCCAGTGTTAATTAGCGCGTGTGTGTGTGTGTGTGTGTGTGTGTGTGTGTGTGTGTGTGTGTGTGTGTGTGCGTGCTCACACCCATAACCCGCGTGTAGTACACATCCAGCTGCACAGTTTGCTGAAAGTTGTTACACCTTTCCCATTTGATGACATGTGATTATGACTTGCTTTTATCACTCTAACGTTCTAAAATGGCTTCACTTTTCCTGAGGCGATGTACGGACCCAGAGGGGCCATCTGCGTAGCTGCCCAGGCAGTGTCTGAACTTGGCTTGGCATGCACTGAACCGTCTGAAATCGTCTCTGTGCGTCCTTGTCTTCCAGTCGGTGGTGAAAACCGGACGCTTGCTCATCAGCCACGAGGCACCGGTGACCGGAGGCTTTGCTGCCGAGATCAGCTCCACTGTACAGGTGAGCCCAAGCTTCCAGTCATGCACCAGCGCGTACTTTTGCATTCGATGAGCTTTCCGCGGGCGGGACTGGCAACTCTCAAGGGCGTGAGGTGGGGTTTTTCGGAGAAGCCGATCTTAATTGGTTTGCCAATAAAAGCCCCACGTCCTAATAAAGTTCAGATCGTCCTCCACTGAACGCCTCGGACAGGTGATGAAAAGTGCAAGGGGAAGCCTGCAGTTCGAGACTCGCAAAGTCTTTTCCCCACCAGCCACGGTTGCATCTGCTCCATTTCACTCAGATTGGTAGCGACCTTTTTTTCATCATTTCATTCACCTCAGGACACGGGATACTGAAATGATATGATTATATGTGCACAGTTGTCCATGATTTTTACCTCTCGTACACAGTCTTATTACATTTGTCCACATTGGCCAACTCACCCAGTTGATTTAAAAGAATTTGTGTTCCTTTTGCGCATGCCGTTTCCCTCATAAGACACGAGGTCCTGCACGAAGACAGTCGGCAAAAGAAAAAAAACGTTCCTAATGAGTTCATTTGCCGTCACATTTGGAGCATTTTGTTAGCTTTAAAAACCAACTGTGGCCCCCGGGTCCACCGTCCTGCTGCTCAATGACTCCGGAACCCGCCTGGGAGCCTCGGTTTTAATGAAAACAAGGTACAATAATAAAAAAAAAAAAGATGAACTAAAGCTGTGGTTGTTTCATTTTATTTTTGTGGGGTTTTTTTTTTCTTGTTTTCCAAAAAAAAAACAATAAAAAATACTGGCTGTACAAGTCATTATCACAAAGAGATTTAAGGTGATATAAAAATGTAGTTCAGTACTCCAGCTCGTATCGCCCCGACTTCGAGCACTTCGTTGCCAGCACGGTGTAGATTAGTTTCTGGCCTGTGCTTGCGAACTTTTGCGGGTACTTGGAAACACCCAAAGTAAATTTCAAAGCAGCGGCTTATCTGCCGTCGCTGGACTGGGAGTGGTAACGATTTCTATCACATATTTTTATTTTTATTCGTGCTTTATCTTGAGCACCAAATCTTTGTACTTCCTCCGCCGCTGGGGCTGACGAACGCGGGCCCTGATATCCAATAGTCATCGTTTTGAACAGCCGCCCAGAGGGTTCTTCGAGAGATACTCATCTGCTGATTCAGCGGCTCGAGCTGTCGGAAGTGTGCCCGGTGCTGGGCCGGCAGTGCCAAACACCTAGACACCGTAACCACAACATGCCAGAGGCGAATTCTGAGCTAAGTGTCATGCGCGAGCAAATGAAAAGCCTTTCCCTTCCCATCTCCCTAATTACATCTATTTCCCCCGGTGAGATAATCGTCCTCAGCATGTGGGGTGTTTACACGCTGTCAGGCTCTTCGCGGTGCATACTACTCTCCTCTCCTCGCAGTGAGCACTCTCTGTCTCACTTTAGAGGCAGCCGCTCCGAAGTCATCAGGCTAATCGTACGCCCGAAGCCGCTTCCCTGTTGTGAGGCGGCGGGACCAATCGATCCCCCCCCCCCCCCCCCCCCCCCCCATTAGGCGGCAGTCGGATGTTGCTCTCTCCGACCCCTTCACTTAACGCAGGAGCGACCAGCGGGGTCGCGCCTGGTCGCCGGGCGGCTACGATGCGTCGCCTCGGGATATTAGCCATGACGTGGCGCACGCAGGGTTCAGCTGCTGTACGGGATGCCTTTGCTCGTGTGTCATTCCCCGCATTCCTTCCAGCCACTCTCCCGTCTCCCTCCGCTGTCTCTATCAGAAATTAAAACTTGAACCGGGCCCAAGAACCTCTTTCATGAGACGGCCAATGAGTCACGTCCCTCGTCTCCATGTTTCCATGTTTTCACATTGTGTGTGACCGACGCGAGTGGCTTTCATGTTCACTGATTGCATTGATGTGCAGGTGTCCCGTGGGCCCCTGGCGATTTTGGACGCGCTCGCTGGAAAGACGACTGCAGACCTGTCGGCGGTTGTGATTAAAAGTTAGAAAAAATAAAAACTAGCCGTTCCACTCAGTGGCCTCTGTCGCACTGTTGAGCCTCACGTCAACTGACCGATCTTCAATGAGAAAGTGAGAGAGTGCTTGTTTTGTCTTCCTTCGAACGTAGATGAACAGAGGAGGAGTGGATTATGGTGCCTGTGTGATTTAAGGGGATTTGTGGCTTTCTTGATTGTTTTTCCTTCACCATGAAACTGGGTCACCAGTGGAATCCACTGCAACCGCTGTGAATCTAAGACGACAGAGGCACTGGCTGCGAGGGGCCGAGCTAATGTGAGCAGAAAGAAAAACAAAAAAGACGCCTTTGAAGCCTGCACGGGGTGCCTCGCGGAGATAAGGCTTTGGGTGGGGCTGTGTTTTTGGCTCCGTCCAGATTGCGGAGCGAGGTCATAACCTTAATGACTCACCATAGAGTAACCCTGAAATACGCTGAAGGCGGCGCCTCGGGGGGGAGCAAGTTTCTGGAGAGAAAAAGCAGATCGTCAGATTGCTACGGAGTGCGAATGACAAAAAGCAAATTCCCTGATTAATACGCTCGATCGACCGTGTTGCGTGTGCCTCTTTGCTCAGAAAAGACTTGGAAGTAAGTTGTCGTATTTGTCAACAGGCCAGCTGTTGAAGAATCCACTCCTTAGACCTTCAAGTGGTGGAATATGATGAACTTCAGGAACGTATTGATTGCAGAGTTGCTTTCTTATTGGCTTGTTGGGGGAGAGGGGGAAGGAGCTCTAATGAAAGCGCAGCTCTTGGCGGGGAGATTCTTAGTCATAGGTCCCAATCATACACAATAACATCCTGGATAACAGGATATTGGAGGCAGGCTGATACAGAGAAACAACAGCGTGGGCGTCAAAGGTCCCCACTTGGACCACACCTCCGTGTTTACCGCTGTACCCCTCCCGGGCACCATGTAAAGGCGCAAAAAGATAAACTGGCTGTCAGTCAGACCTCTGCAGTCTAAACACTGTTCGCATTTCAATTCGTTATAGCGGGAGAGAGTGGCTGCAGTAGCTACCTATCCACGTCAGGCCCCTCCACCGAGATCCATTTATGGTTTTAATTTTCTCCCTGTGCAAAGTGCAGAGGGGAGTTTGGTGGAGCTTGGCTGGTTTCCTTTGCAAGGCTCTGGCTTCAGCCCCAGTGATTTAATAATGTGTCATTGGCTGGCCCTTTCCCGAGTGTTTGGCTGATGACTGGATAGGACCGAGTAGGGCAGAATGAGATGTGGCTCGCAATGATGTCTTCATGGACCTCAGGGATGCACAGAAAGAAATGGAGAATCGCCCTGACTCCTCCACTCTCCAAACCACAACAACTGACTTGGCTGAAGTCGATCACGACAGCAAAAGCTCCACACATCACATGTTGAATTGGCTTCAGATGGCGTATTGTTTCTGCGTCAGTGTTCAAAGAGTAGTAGTAAGTAGCACAATGTTTGTCAACAGCTCCTGGCTACCGAAAACAACTTGAGAAAGGTTCACATAAAGTACCAAAACACGGCACAGTATAGTAGTTACGGAGCTACAGTTGTCACGGGTGCAGTTTGTTCCTCACAGAGCTCTGTAATCACACATTGAATCGTTTAGCACTGCTGCACAGGAGGTCTCGAAGATTGCCTGTTCCCAGTTCCAATTTCCATTAGTTTTGTGTAATTTCAAACCAGCATCCAACGCGGCACGTCCCACCGAGTCATGGCGACTTGGTTGATATCAACTCCACTCTGGCCCTCCACTCTGAGTGTCAGCGGAAGACGGAGGCCTGCTTGGTTTCTGGCCATAAATGCCTTCCTGAGTCGGAGTCAGGCTGCGAGCCGCCCGTCGGCCTCCTCTGAATGAGAAGCAGCCCAGGCTCGAGGCCCGGGGCTTCTAGCCATACTGTAAAAGTGTCTCACCGTCGAGAATACCCTAAACTGCCTTCAAAGGACGGGGATCCTCTAAAAGATCTGAGAAGTGGATGCAGGTACCACCGCACTGAGTGATGGGGGAGGGGGGGGGGGGGGGAGGTGTTATGGGGATTATATAATGGTGGAATGCTGCTACTCCAACGCTGCCTACAGCCTGATCGACTGAACGACCGTTCCGTAACTTGCGTGTCTTTGTGTCACAGTGATTAATCGACTTCATCGGTTACGTAACATTTCGTCTTTTGAGTTCATCCCCCGTTTCACCCATTCCACATCCTCCACCCGCCGACCTGTCTGAAATACAGTGATGAGCGAACGCAAACGGTAACGTGACTTGGCAAGATTTTCTCCCCCCCCTTTTTTTCTCCCCTACATCTGCCGGGATGACATTGGCTCCCTCCTGCCCCCGTCCGACCCGACTGCACCCGCCAATCTGCGGGTGTCTCTGACAAACCTTGATTCTCCGTGTCCCGGTGTTGTCACAGCAACCGCTCGTCTCCCCGCTGCGGGGTATTTTTGAACCCTGCGCCGCTGCCGAATGCAAAGTGCCTTGGCGGCGTCCCCTCGGCATATTTCTGTTCCGACAGTTTCGCATATTGCATATAATGATGCGCTTCCCCAGAAGATAAACACCGATTTGAATGAAATCCGAGTTGTGCGGCCGCTCTGCGTCCCGCTGCGGTGGCAGGGCAGGCGGACTACTGTGCTTTACGCCCACTTCCAGTCGATGCATTTAGAGGAGATTACAGACGCGATCCCGACAAAAGGGCAAACTCCCCGGCAGCGTCCGAGCCGGTGTCTGCGGACGGTCGCCGATCGGATCTCGATGGAAGGCGCGCGCTCGCAGGGTGGGATTCACCGAGACACGGCAGCGTTGTCCATCGGCGCTACTGCACAAATGCAAGCTAAGCCGAGCTGTCGGGTAAATATGTGGGGCGAAGGAACATTCTCGGTCAAGCCTTCAGAGACGCAAACCCGTGAGATTAAGTGATTTTTGAGTTCATCTAGACCTGAAGGGAGGTAGGGAGAGAGAGAGAGAGAGAGAGAGAGAGATAAAAAAAAAAAAAACCAAACACCCTGTTATGAGAGTCATGTTTTGGCCCCTCACCTGCCTGTCAACTCGGAGGCTGACATCCGTATCCAGCCTTGCTCCAGGCCCACTCTGTTCAAGTGTGCTCCTGTCAGACGTCAGCATTCCCCAGCGCGTACGTTTCCAGCAGGTGAAGCTGAGCCACGGCCGAACAAACACCGGGCCGCCTTTTGCGTGGCTGGGCCTGCGTTTGTCGGCGCGCGAGCGGCGTCTGCACGGGAAAGCTCGGGAGGGGGAGCAGCACTGGCGCCGTCCCCGCCGCCGCGTCTGCTGTCGGGATCTGCCGCGGCCTGCCAGCACGCGCGGGCTGTAGTCGACCGGCGGCGGAGAGGAGCCGGGGAGTGTTCCTCTCCACTCGGCGTCCGTCCGTGGAAGCTCATCGCGGTTGGCTGTGCAGAACGACAGCCTGTCGGAGCTCGTCCCGGCAACCTCCGCTGTGCCCTCGCCTTCCGCCTCGCCCCGGCCTTTACCCTTTGAACACGTCAACTATACCCAGTGTGGCAGTATTTTAACATTCGTGGAGAGTGTGTCACTGCGGCCTCGCAGATCTGCAAGCGTGGCCATTATCCCCGTGCCGCTAATTGCTTCTCGCACCAAGTAATGCATAACCCGAGAGGCGCTGTCCAGGCGGGAAAGCCTTCAACTCCACAGGCGCACGGAAATAACGAGCTCGCGCCGCGCCCGCTCCGTTTCCCCCCGTTGTGTCGCCTTTTTTGTGTTCCCCCGGACTCTGCTCGAGCGTTCACAGCGACTGAAACCCAAAGTGTGGGACACTGCGAGTCGCCGGTGAAGTTCGGGACGGGTCAAACTCCGCAGTTTTACAGACGTCGCCGGCCTGCGTGCGCGTGCGTGCGTGTGTTCACTTCAGAGAGGGTACTCCGGTTCTGTTTCTGCAAAAGAAGAACAAAGAGCCTGCGCGCGTGCGTCCCAGTGTGTCCGCTCGGCCCGTCGGGGGGTTTGTCCCATTTGGAGTGTTTTGGCCGACTCCGTTGTGCTCCGTCTCCGCGGGAGCAGGTCAAAAGCCGGCGCTGGTCACGCGAGTCACCACTTGTTTTGCACTGGAATCGCCCGGACCCCGCCTGGCTCGCCAAGGCACGGGCACCGTTACATAATGTTTTAGTCTTTCTCTCTCTCTCTCTCTCTCTCTCTCTCTCTCTCTCTTTCTCTCTCTCTCCCCCCCGCTTGGTCCCGATAACTTCACAAACGCGCCTTGTAGAAAACGTGGCCCGCACACGCCTCAACTGGCAGCAGGCGTGGGCTGCGTGCCGCTGCCGGTGATACAGGAACAACGGAATCTCCAGCAGGTCGTGGCGGCCCGAACACGTCTTCGGTGCGCTTGTCCTCAGCTGTGTTTTCCTTTCCCCTCTTACAGGAGGAGTGCTTCCTCAACCTGGAGGCTCCCATCAGCAGGGTGTGCGGCTACGACACCCCCTTCCCGCACATCTTCGAGCCTTTCTACATCCCGGACAAGTGGAAGTGCTTCGACGCGATCAAGAGGATGATCAACTACTGAACCCCAGGCAGGTAGCAGGGCAGCTGACTGGAGAGTCATTATGTTATTCCCAGACTCAAAGTGTACATTGGGGCCCGGGCCAACAGTGGCCCTCTAATCTGCGTTATTCATTCCGGTAATGTATTTGTAAAGACACGCAAACGGCGACCTATCATCAGGAGCCATAGTGTAAACCATCGTCTCAGAGGGACGGATTGATTCCACCTTGAATCGTTGTTTCCCATACAGCCTGCAGAGCCTTACCCAGACGGACCAGCATTCGCACCTTTCCAGGCAGAGCACGACGTATTCGTTTTTTGAGGATTTTTTTTTTTCCTAAAACCCCAGCACACATCGGCTCTCGCTTGCGTGATGCTTAGCGGCGAAATATGCACTCCTGCGCTTGGCCGTGCAGCTGCGTGCAGGGGGGCGCAACTGCTAGCCATTTCAACTGCGTGCATCTCAGATCCGCTCCGACTTTTTAAGGGCCACATATGCAGAATGGACCGACATTGGCTTCCTGTTCGGCATAAAAGTGATTTAAATTTCTGGGAGTCGTGCGACGTGTTGTCCGGGAGCCAGCGCGGACGGCCCGAGCACTCCATTAAGGGATTTGTGTTGGATGGAAAAAAATCAAAACACGACCCTAAAACTGAGCAACTAAGGAGAGGGGAGAGAAACACGGGCACCACGAAACATAGTGGTAGAGCACCGACGAATATATATTGGAATCGCTGATATTGGATTATCAATTCTTGATAAGCTGACCAGTTAATCACAGCCGTAACTTGTACTGTAGTTGCACTCTGCTCGTTCCAAACGTATGGATCAGTTCGCCCGCCTGATTTTGATCAGGGGGCCCCTGGTTCCGCAATGTTTTGGGACGGTGAAAGGCTGATGTGGTGAAATGATTGATGCGGCTCTTCGAGATTTAGACGCTGTCCGTGATTACACCCAGATTTCTGGCCCGGCTCGCGCTCCGCGGATCGGGAGAGCCGGGATGAGCCCCCTCCTCCGTCTCCGGGCGCGCGCGCCAGAGTCGATACTGTCAGTGCGATCTTGAGTTACGGCCGCTGAACGTCGGCCCTGATTAATAAGGTAGAGGGAGCCATTAATAAAGCATTTAATTGAATCCAACACGGCGCCCCTCATCCTCTCTGCTCGCCATCCCCGTCCAGCTCCACTTTTCCTGCTCATCTGCCATCCACCGGCGGCCCGCCAAGTTCTTCCCCCTCCTTAACTTCTTGAACCTCTCTCCTCTTCCAGAGCCGGCCCCTTGTCGCCCTGAACTCCACACTCGCTCCTTTTCCTCTTCATTCGTCCAATCAGTGGAGAGTGGCCAGGAAAAGGCACTTTGTTGACCATCCAATCAGGAAGCAGCATCCAGATGGGCTCCGTGTCCCTTTATGTCCTCCAGCTAGAAAGACTGTTACAATACCTCTGGATCAGGGAACTTCATTCTGTTGCAAGGGGAAAATGACTTCATCCTCTCTCTCTCTCTCTGGCAAAAACTCTACTTAAACATCAACATAATGCACATCATTTAATTTCCTCTGAAATGGGTTTGATACTGTGGAATTTAACTGGTTGTGTTTGTCTTTGCCTTTCCGTGCTGTTACTTTGGATTGAATGTTTTCACCTTTGCCCTAATGTGACATGAAATAAACTTGCCCACATTGTGCTAGCATTAACAGACTTTTGGTTTGTAAGGAGAATAAAAAGACAAGGTCTAAATTGGTGAAAAGAATTTGTGGTGATTTGCATCATTGTTGGTGATGTACTGTCATGCATCAACTGTTCCTCAAAGGTTGGGATTTACGGAAATATAAACTCGACTGGCAAAATCTGCAAACTTTATAAATCCCCTTAAAGATATCTGCACATTTTACAGTGTCAGGACACGATTTACAGTTGGTTGAACATATTTATTACATTAGCTTTTGAATTTTCGGCCAGCTCTTTATCCTCCAGGCAAGACCGAATGGCTTTTTCAGTTCCAGAGGGACTTTGATTCAGAGACGTAAAATTACGAAACTGCGGAAAAGTCATAGAATTTTACATCGTGGCCACTGTGCGAACTTTTGTCCTACTGTAAAGTTTTAAGACCTTTCCGTTTTATCCCTTTTCTAAGTGCTTTCCAGAGTCAGTTCTGGTCAAAGTTTCTTGTCCATCTCTTGCCTAAAATATAGATTTGGAGACTCGCGGAATCAACCAGGGCCATTGTTGGAAGCCTCTTATTTATCACATTTCGGAGAAACATTGAATCATAGGTAAGCTATCACCTGAAAGACGATGAAAGCTGCCTGCGAGGAGTTGAGGTCGCGCCCATGCCTTCATTAAGAGAGAGGAAAAACTCAACTACCTCGTTAAAAAGTCGAAAATCCTTCCACTGTGGTAGAGTTAACGTGGGGTGGCTGAATACTCACGGTCAACAACTTGTAACTGTAGATGGAGGCACTATATCGTGTCTGACAGTGAAACGGCCTTAAGGAAGCCGTCTTCCTCCAGGGAGGGAACTGGGCTGTGAACTGGGCTCTCAGAAGGGGGGGGGGGCGGGGGGGGCAACCACAGCAAAGTTGAAGCAACCATCTGGAGGAGATGTCAAAAATGTCAACTCGGGACATTAGGTCGTTTTGTTTACGTTGCTTTGAGACGGATCAATTCATAAATTGCTCACCGATACCACATTGCTGAGCCGTATTTTTTTTATGGAGGTTTCGTCGCTACCATTGCCAAGCTACCATTGTCATCCTGCAGAGCAACATCGACGTTCCATGACGGGAGCAAACAACCGAAAAACATGCTCGTCACAGCCCGCAAAACGGAGCCAGCCTGTTGTAGCGGAGTGGCGAGGGTGTTGCAGATGTGCTAATAATTCTCTCCCCATAAAGCTATTGATTGGCCTGGCTGCTATGTGTGAGAGATGGAGCGGATCTGGCATCAGATGACAAACGTAGTTCTCTCTCTCGCGCGCTGCGTTTGGAAGGGGAGGCACATGTGGAACTCCAAAGCCCGGTCCTGTGTCTGCGATATGGTATTCGTTCAGTCCGGGATTGCACCACGCAGTGGTCTCTGCAAGTTTCAGGAGAGGCTCCAAGTTGACAGGTGCAATTGAACTGCAGGTTCCTCTTGAATTGACTGCTCAAAACTTTTTAAAAGTAAGCTGCAGGTAATAAGTGATTTGGGATAAGATTGAGAGCAAGTACCCTCACCCTTGCATCTCCAATATATTTTTGAAAACACAAAAACATGAACTTGTGGAATGATTGATTCTCTAAAATGTAAAACCTCAAAGTACTCGTAATCCACCTTCGGGTTCTTTATGTTCTTTATGTTTATGTTGCCACTGTAGACGTGACGCTCCCTCACTACATACAGTATCTCCTCAGCATGCTCATTTACCCCTTGTGGCCCGTCAGGCCTGTGGGGAAGCAGTATTTCAACCTCTAATGAAATGTTTACAGTCAGGCTACAAGATGGGCCGCTCAAACCAGATGGCCGTGCGCCTCAAGGTCCTCGCTTTAAAACTGTGTCTCAAGTGCTCCAGTCGACCCATCAGAGGGCTTCAGGAGAAACGTGAGAAGGACATCAAAGTGCAACTAATGAATTCACAGAGCGATTCTTTCCCCCCATCGCTCAACGTGAGCTTTTGAAAGGTCCAGTCGTGAAGCACAAACACCTTGACCGAATCACATGAACTCAAATCTGGACACCAGAAGCCACCATCTGGAAACCCTTCCAGAAAATGACGAACATTGCGTAGTTTGTATATTTGGCTCTCTTTCTTCATCTTTTTTTTGGGAATATTTTTTGACCGTATGGCTCAAGATGTGCGCCGCAGTGCGTGTTGCTTGTCCGTCCTTCATGTTTCTGTAAATGCCATTCAATGAGTCACACTGTGTGTTATCAGTAAAAGCCTTGGTTATGCCTGCAGTGCCGGAAAACCCTTTTACTGAAGCTTTTGGAGGCAGCTCGAAGCCTATGTCGTGAAATGTGCCTTGTGAAAGCATATACATTAGGTTTTGGTAGAAGAGAGCCCCTGGTGAGCAGACACAGCCGATTGACGTGCAAACGGATGGGCTGGAGGCTGAAATGCAGCGGATGTACGCCTCTGTGCCGAGTCCTCTCCCCGCACTGCTCTGAGCTCCATGTCAGAGAGATGTCGGGCTCACTATCACCTTGCCAGCTTGACGCCAACCCACGCGGACGAGGAGACTGAAAGAATTCCACCAATCAGCAAGTATCTACTCACTCCTTTCAGATAGGATTCTCAGCACTCTCCACCACAAAGCCCGGTCCAAATGTAAAGATAAAAATCACGTCTGTCATTTTGGTCTGGGTGAAAGCGGGCCCTTTAACCGCGGTGGCGAGGCGGCCCCTCTTTTGGGCGGGGTGGCAGAGATGACCTCTGCTTGGTAGGACGGCCATAATAGCATCTGTGCTCTGACAGTGTGTCATTACACACTATATTTACATGAAACGCAAAACCCAGGGGTGGTAGGTCACGACGTGATGCTGCGAGGAGGGGGGGGGGTGGGGGGGGTGAGGATGCTCTGGTGCATGTCGAGCTGTACAACCGGAGATTACTGAAGATTATAGAACCGCGTAGCCTGTCATGTGGCCTGTTGTGCATTTCCATGGTCGCCGGGGCATGTTTTACAGCGTCATTACGCAGTCGTGGGATTGTATTTATCCAAATCCCTTGGATATTTTATTCTGACAGCTAATTATCAAAGGTAAAGCCCGGGACAGCTTAAATCCAGGTCTAAGTGGATGATTACGGTGAAACAAATGACTCGTGATGGACGGGAAAAAAGTGCCCGACGGCAAATCATCATTTCGACCGGGCATCACTGCAGCGCCGCCTCGCCCTCTGGTTACGCCGGAGCGGTAATTGAATTGCGGACTCATCCCCGGAGGAGCGTGTTCGTTCTCGGCGATAAGGAAAAACATTATCGGCAACCGCAAACGAGCAGCGCGCTGCGTCGCGAACCCTGGTTTCTGACAGTTCGAATTCGCACGCCCACGCCTGTGTTGGACATGCCTACGGTAATGACTGCTGCCGCGGGGTTTAGCCCAGCAGAGAATTCCTCTGTACGTTGAACTATGATGGATTTCGCCATAGAAACACAGAGTTCCAGTCTGTTGCAGGGGGAAGCGGGTGGGGGTCAGTACACTGCTGAACGTGATGCACATCTTTGTGATTATCGCTAACTTGGTAGGTGGTAGTTGACGAGGCAAGGAGTTTGGTTTCATTCTTATGCTTTTCGTTTTTTTTAATTTGATCATCATAACGTATCAACTCCAATCAGTCAGTTATCGCTCTGCTTTATGGCCTCTGAACGACAGCTCTCCTGTGATCTGTGCGTTTGCCTTTAAAAAGCCAGACTCCCGTGTTTACCCACTAGAATCACAAGGGACGGCTGGAGAACACCGGCTGTTTTTGTTCCGTTTATCCAAAGCTTCATTACCCCATCAAACATTTACCTTCAAGCCGAGTACTTTCGTGTGTTCACGCACACAAACACACACAAAGGATGTGCGCGCTGTGTGCATTAGCCCGCCGATGCCACGAGATGGAAAGACTTCGCGGCACAACTTATGCTGTTTGGATTTCCAAGCCGTGGTCCGCTGCCTCTTTAAGCCCAAACAGGGCAGTGAAACATGAAACACATGTACATCTGTCAGAGCTTTCCCTCGCACATAAACAGGCTGGATATTCTGAAATTGCTCTTTCTCCATAAACAGCATCCGTTGTTGCAGAGTTACAAAGCAGGGGCGCTTGGTGGTTTTAATTCAGAACCGTTTGGCGTTGCAAATGGTCCTTGCTCGTGTGGCGGCGGGGTCGTTTCCGGCCCCAACTGGAAGAGCGTTGCATGTCGGACTCACGCGCTTACACCCGGGTTTTGTCTGCGCATCGCGGATGAAACTTTGTTCCCCCATAAAATAAGGGCAGCGTTTCTGTTCTCCAGCTTGGGGAAGAGCCGCACATCATCGTCTGTGAAAGTCGATACAGCACAAATGTGTACCATCTGCCCGAGCCCAACTGACTGTGAAGGGAACATGATGTTTGCAAAGCTCCAGTTGACTTTTGTAGACCAAAGAGGCTTTTGCTGAAGGAAACATCATAGTAAATGGTGAGATTATGTCATTATTGGTCACAGAAGAAACCAATTAGAATCCATTGTTGGCCTGGGCTTTTTGGGCCAGATAGTTGAAAGCCTGTTATGAGTTGCCAGAAGGTGTCCTGAATGTTGTACCTGTACTTGATGCCTGCCGAGGCTTGCCTACCTCGTCTTAAAGCAATGCTTCTTTTTAGTCTCCATTCCAATCTGGTAAATACTCTCTTGAGAGGGTGAAAGAGATTAGGTCTGATGCATGTGAGCAAATCATCATCGGTCACGTTTGAAAGCTGAGTTTGCTGAGCTGAGTTTCCACTGTGTGGAGTTTTACATCAGTTTTTGACATGTAACATTTCAAAATATGTAATATATCCAAATATTTACTGATGGTCATACATTATATCAATGCATTAACTCATTTTGAAGTTTTCTTACCTGCTATTTTGGGGCATGAGTATGGGCACTGTTCTGTCCCTACAGTTTAGTTGCTCGATTAGTTTTTCGATTCTTTAGATTGTTGAGGACTGATTAGCAGGTGAACAGATGTGAAGATGCTCTTCCCATGTTGCTTGTGCAGTGAGCGAAGATTGACATGACAGCTTCAGTCAAATTAGGGCACCCTCATCTCGGGGTCATCTCGGATACTCCTGCCGCTTGGATTTTTTTCACATTTTTGAAAAGTGCCCTTAAATTTGATCCTGTCACAGTCAGTTTTCTGCACTCTTCTTGTCCAACCCTCTGGCTTCTTCCAGCGTTTTTATTAGACACATGATGCTTCCTCCAGAACATACAGTGAGCACATTTCCACTGTTTCCACTCGGGGTGATTGATGAAGTGTACTCAGTGTAATGACAGAGTTGGGGCATTGCATCCTATGTGGGATCCCTTTTGGGATTCAACCTGTTAAGTTTTTATTTAATTTCTTTTTTTTATTTTTTTGTATTTAGCTCTGGGATTTTGGGGGTGGGGTGTGTGAATGTAGTTGCTGTTGAATGAGCTACTCCTTGGATTTAAAGTGTAAGATGTAGCTAAATGTATTCATAATTGATATTATAACTGATAAGTACTACGCATATAAATGTAAGATCCAGTCCTTTACATCTGCAGAGACAGCTGAGTACATGGAGTCATCATATAGCCCAGGAAACAAACATCGATGAAATCCTGCACACTGGACCATCCGATCGAGGAGTCACCTGCTGCTCACTCTGCTCAGGAGGAAGTGTGAGATGGTCAGAGAGCATGGATGTGCTCAATCAGCAGTTCCTCCTCCGTTTCATCACCATCCAACACTTTGATGTCCATCTGTGGAAACGCGCTCATCAGGGGGACAACTGCAAACCACACTCTACAAGAAAACTGTTTTGATTTTGGTCGCATGAACTAATTTCTATTTCAGATAAATAAAGCTGAATCTTTGTTTTTTTGTTTCCTATCTTTCCATGAGATCAGATGTTCTCCACAAAAAAGGGAATGACAGAATGGAAAAGTCAAATTTGCGCTAGGACTCGAAACGCTAGTGTTTCCCTACCTTTTTTCTTGGTCTCACGTTGCGCTGCAGAGAATTCATCAAAGGAACGAGTCAAAGTGATTGCTTTAAACTTCACTTCGTGATGACCACGTCCCTGCATCTGCACATCACCCTTCGAGTCAAGCTCATAAATCTGACGCTTGGCTTTTAAATGTTTTGCAGCATATTTCCGCAGTTTGAGCATGCTAGTCGGGGCTTGTGGCATGGCTTCCATTCTTCAGCCCTTGACGCACGCTTATTTCTCAGATACACTTGTAGACACAGAGCACTTAATCCTCTCTCGGTTCCCAGATGTGTCAGATGTGGCGTCGAGCGGCGGTGCTGAAGGATCTCAAGGAACGCTATTTTGCAGGGAGGGAAGAGAGGAGCCATTTGAGGTCAGCGAGGGGGGAAATATGTTAACAGTAAAACATTTCACCTTCCTGGAGGCTGAGTCAGAGCACTTCTATCTGGGCTGGGAGCGAGGCAGGAGCGAGGGGGGACTGGAGAAATGACGGGGAAAGTGGCGGCAATCGACTGACCCGTGACACGGCCGAGATCGCACCGCTGAGGACTAAATGAGCTTATTATCCTTCTGCTACTACTCGCACGCAGAGAAATGTGAGCACAGTTCTCCGGGAGAGAGAGAGAGAGAGAGAAAAACTTACGTGCCTTTACTGTCTGAGATGGCAGGATTATGCTGGATTTTTGGGTGTAGCAGGGAAAATCCAAATATAGCTGCTGTTTGGGTAAGAAGATATCCAAGTGTCTGGAGATAGGTATTGAAGGTAATGTGTTGCTTCCCCAATTTAGTTTGGAAAGAAAAGATTTGTAGACCCCGGGCAGACTTAAGTTTGCTTCTGTGAGGATTTTCTTAATCACGAGGCATCGACTTTTCTCACACTTTCCAGAAAGGCTCGAGTCTTGCGCTGGTTAGACAGGAAACATCCAACAAAAGCATTTCAGACTTTCTTTTACCGTTACTTGTTTTTCAATGCATAATAGCACAATGAATCTCTTCTTTTTGTTACATAAAAAGAAAGTTGCAGTGCAAACACAATTGCACTGAAAAAAAATTAGAATCCCTTCATTCAGCCTATTCAGATTGATATTCAGATTTGGATCAAACTGTGGTCCTGTCTATGCCACAGATACAGTGTTTTTCAGCTCATGGGTTTTGTTTTAAGACCTGCAAAATAGCTGTTTACTCAAAGCAATTCATGAACCCATTTATAGCAGTATCAAGGAGTGGTTTTCATCTTGATAAACGCATCGCCTCAGGCTGTGAGCCACCTGCCAGTGCTAAAAAGACAAAGGGACAGGTAAGGTATTTCATTTTAGCTGAGGAATCATTAGAATTTGCAGACAGGGTGGAATATTGTCTCTTCTTCAGCTGAAGATGTCCTCATCAGTTTCAACCGAGTGACACGAGGGTTTAACATATGAACTTGGAGCAGGACACATTTTTGCCGCATGGCCAAAATCAGAGCCTCGCTGTCTAAATCGAGTCCTCGTAAAACAAGAGGAATGATTCGTTCTTACGTCTGATTTTTCCAAACTGCTTCCTCTGCTCAGCTGACGGAGTGACCTTCCCTGACTTTTCAAGTTACTAATAGCTCCTCAGTCACATTCCAGACCAAGCCACAGACGGCTGTCACTGCCGCATTCTTGCTTCAATAACACACTCACACACACACACACACACACGCACACACACACACACAAATCACCTTTCCAGTTATATTTGCATTTTTCCCCCCTGACTTTCTGTCTAAATGTTTATAATTTTGCGTTTGCAAGCTTTGTTTTTGTTTTGGTATATTTAGCCATTCCTCGTCCTGGGCTCGGTGCCCGCTCGACAGTCTCTAATTAGCACAGCAGAAATACATATTTAGAGCCATGTGGCTTTGGAGACTCTCTTTATTTAAGTCACCAGGGAGAACAATGGGGGGAAACAATGGCCGAGTGCAGCAGGCAAGGTCCTCACAGTGACTGACTCACAGTGCAGGGCTTTTCAGTATACGACCGTCGACTTCATGCTGAGATACTGTAAAACAAGCCACTTATTGCAGTGGCTGAAGACTAGTTTATTTTCCTCAGTGACAGGGAGTTGATTGTCATCCTGCCGTCTTTTTTTTTGTTTTTTTTTTGTTTTCACACCCATTGTGAATAGCCGCGGTGCCATATCTGGTAAGGATTTAGCGTGAGCAAATGTTTTTGCCACATTGGGAGCATAAATAATAATGAATCATGGCTTAAATTATACATATTGTGGCTGCTTGTAATTAAGACAAGCGTTTGTTCCCCACAATCATGGGTGACACTGGTGATTTAAGGCGTAATAGCAAACATTTTGGGAACAAACCATTTTAATCTCCCTGCGGCGGTGTTGATAAGAGGAAGCTGTGTCTTAATACCGATAGCTGTTTCCAGTTTGCGTCCTCCATGGAGGCGGGATAGAGCAGGAAGTGTGGGTGCCGGCAGACATCTCCCTTGGCTCCCCGCTGAGACTTAAAAGTGAAACTTGAATCAGAGTGTTACATGCTGGCTTGCCTGCGGTTCACAAATGAGTAAGCAGCGAGGGACTCCCCTCCTACTGCACTATAATTTGGGGAATTAATTCACATAAATTTTAATTCTCCTGAAAACGTTTTATGGCTTAAATGCTACCCCATGTGACAGCTCACCCTTAAGTGAGTGTGTTAAAATAACAACACAACCTGTAGATTACCGCGTGACAACACAAATCTGCACCGAGTACCTCCAACAGCCTCGGCTCATCACATCACAGACGTATTATCATGTTTCGCTGATTGATCATCCTCTATGGTAGTTTTCCTGCGGGGGTTTGGAACATAACTCTGTCAAGATAAAAGTTATAGTGGTTCTGAAATATAGGAAAATTAATCATCCTCGTTCTGGATGTGACAAGCGACACAATGACTTGTTTTCACCTCGTGGTGCGCGTGCCAAAGAAATCAGCATGGGTCGGTCCCTGGTGCCCTAACAAAGGAGTTTTATCAGGCTGCTTCAGGTTTGCCTCAATTGCTAAAAGCTATTGGCTTGAGAGTGTGCAGTCATGGCTTTATTCCTATTTTCTAAGTACTTGGAAAAGCAAAAACTGCTAGCTGGTGGGCGGGCTCTTCACTGAAGTGGACCTTTGGAAATGCTGGATGTGTCTGGATGTCTACAGCCAGCTCTGTGAGGCTGCACTTTGGGACAGCATTGGACTTAGTGATACGTTTAGAGCATTAACTCACGGTATAATGATGAAGATATATGTATTTTATTATAATGTTGCTCCTCAGCGTTTGCGTAAGTATTTAGCCACAAACTAAAATGCCAAACTAATTAAAATTTGGGCTTGGATCATAGCCCCTGAAGCAGCCCTAAAGCAGCTAGACCATAACTTCCCAATTTGAATGTATTGCTTTAATTTAAATACGCTGTCATAATCGTACATTTTTAAACTCATTAAAAAAAGTCCTCTAGTGTGCACCTGGCATCAATCAAAACTTAGAGAGTCACCAAAGTTGTTGCCATTCATTCAGGAGGATGGGAGATTAATGTGTCTACTTGATATCATGGAAAGGAATCTCACAATGCTTGATATAAATGACAAAACAGGGATTTGGAAGGGAAAAAAAGTCACATGACCAAAAGATAGGTTAAACACATTGTCTTGACTCCTTTTGCCCTATAAGTGCTGGAGAGGGTTACAAAGCAGGCGGGATGGATGGATGGATGGATGGATGGATGGATGGATGGATGGATGGATGGATGGATGGATGGATGGATGGATGGATGGATGGATGGATGGACCGACAGTTCAGCCTGCACCCTTAATGTCTGTAGAAAGAAAGAAAAAACATTAATCAGTTGCACAGAATAACCATCAGGTCTGATAATCACAAACTTGAATATGACCTGAGTTATCAGAAACTGTGTGAAAATCTTTGATCTCCGGCTTTTACATTTCCATTTTCTCACACTGTGTGGAGACTGTGTCTGTGAACTGTTTAATAGTTGATGGAAAACCTAGATGTCTGAAACAAGTTTCAGGAACAGACCTTCGCAGGTTTTCTTGAACGGAATTGGTGCTCCCTTTCCTTGATCTTGACAAATCCATATGTAACATTTCCTTGTCGAATACAGAGTTTGCAACTGTTTTCTGTTTTCTTCTGCCTCTTTAAACATCTTCGGTGAAGCCACCTTCGCTGGCTGCTGTTAAACATCTTTGGTCGACATGTGCTCACAACCTGAATGGCTGTCCGCCGTGACCCGCTGACATTCTATTTCTCCACACTCTCCGTCACTCAGCAGACGGCGGTGTGGCCCAGATGTGGAGATGTAAACAGTCTGGTAACTGGGCCAAAACTCACTCTGATCTCCTTTCAAAGGCGCTGACTTACTACAGACACACCCTCCATCCATGACCCCAACAGCCAGCCACTGAGCAGCCCTACACCCAAGGCAAATATTTGGGGAAAAAAAAAAAAGCAATGAACCCTGTGTTATGTATAAACATATAAACACATACACACACATGCATGGGAGAACCTCTCACTGCTGGTTCCTTCATCCCAGACTGTCATGTTATTCCAACTGTAAACCCAGCCCTTCCACTGGGATCCCTTAAACTGCAATATCATCAGTTATAAGACTCATTACTGTGTTATTAGGATGAATTATAAGAAAACTTGCTGGGTAGGTACTAGTGGTGGAAATGTGGAAATGGCAGAGCTTTCCATGAAATTTATTGCCATCCTGAGAGCCCTTTGGTAATGACCTGACTTTTCAAGCATTTCAAAGCATAACGGCTGTAATATCTGCCCTGCTCTCAAAGCAAAGCTGAGCTGAATTCAGTGACAGGTATGGAACCAGGTATGGAAATCGAAATGGAGGAAAAGCCGAAAGTGTGCGTGAGTGTATGTGTCTGCAATTGATGCATTAGCACAAGTTTGCACTCGTACTGAGACCTCAGGACAAAAGCCCTGCCTTGGAAGCATGCTTCCAACTGGGACGCATTAAATGTGCTTTAGCAGGTAGTGTGTAGATAGGACAAATGTGTCATCTCCTGTTTATGAAAAGATCTGTCCGATTAATACCGCATTCAGCTGTGACACAGCTGTGATGCTTTCTAATCAGAATGCTAACATGTTAATCATATGGTCGTTTGTGAGGCAAGGATAATAAATACACCAACATTAGTTCGCTGAAATGTTTACTGTAGCTGCAAGCATGTGTCCAATTCTGCAGGAATTCACTAAGGCCTTTTGGTGTTGCTTTTGATAAAGACACCTAAATTGTGCATCTGCCTAGATGCTCACTATTTGGAATAGACTGATATTATCTTTGTAGAGCGTGTTTGCAATCCCTCATGGAAGTTGTAGGAATTGGCCAAGCGAGGAAAGCAAAGCTTGCCAGTCCAACCTCAAAGTGCTGAAAGAATGAAAATGGAAGCAGATGAGAGTTTGAGCATGTGACTCTTAACATCTAACCAGGGACAGGACACTGCAAATGAGCTTCAGCCATGATGCTGTCATCTATCGCATTTGTTATCCGTGCTGCTCCTATTGCTGTGAACAAAGAAATGAACATGTACGAATGCGTTATGACAGGAAAATCTGAAAATCTGTGGTTGCATGTAAAAAAAATACTTACATTTCAGTGTATTGTAGCACAACTATGGTCTAGTTGTAGTGCACTTATGATACCTGACAATGCTGTCTGAGCTCTGCAGCGACTGTTCAGTCCAAAGCTGGAGCAATGAGAGCCAAACCTCATCTTTACATCAGCAACAAATCCCTGCTGCAAGACAGTTCTGACCTGATGGACACGCACACACACACACCAACACAAACCACCGTCAAATAAAGCTCATTTGTAATCATTAAATCGTCTGTTTATTTTGTTATGACATCACAGATTTCCAGCTCTCGTGTTTCCAGCGTTTGGAGGGAGCTGGCTATGTTGACAAATGTTGGCCGGCTGGAATGGGAATCGTAGGAATTACATTATGGTAATTCTGTTTTCTGGGAGCAGTGCAGCGGGTTCGGCTCACACACCCACACACACACACACACACTCGTCAATCCCTTTTTCTTGAAAGTAACCATGTTTGACATTTTCATGTTAAGAGGACCATTTTGCGGCTCTCCGTCTCCCACCTGACAGCCGAGTATATTCACTTGTATTTGATTTGTTAAATTGAGTCTCGAGTCCATCATTTATGTTTTCGTGATCAATATCACTCAGACAGTTCATTTTCTCCCCTAAATGCTCGACACTTCCAGGACAATCATCAACTCATGCTCAGGATACTCTTGTTTTCAAACAGCGGACTAAAGAGTGGCTCTCAAACCTCTTCTCCAGTTCCTTCTTTTGGAGGCTAAAAATAATCACCTGCGTCATGAATCCGTCCGTCCTTCATGTGCTATGGTACATTTTGCTTTTTAATCTTGATTGCCATGCCAACCGGACCACTTGTGTTCAATCATAGTTTCGAAAAGATATCCGATTACTGACAGATGAAGCAGGGGGGAGCTCAGGTGGATCTATTAGCATGAATAATAACTCATGTGCCAGCAATTACCCTGACCCAGGACAAATACTAATAATGCTGGTTCACGCAGCTGAGACGAATTGAAATAAGTGAAACGCAGCAGTTCAGCACACGAGAGGAGTGTTTGGACCCCTTGGTGACCTCATCGCTTTACAGGGGAGTCCGAGTGGAGTATCCCTCTGGTGGACTCCAGTAGTGGGAGAAGGGCCCGATCTTACATCTGGTGGGTCGGTCAGAGTGTGTTTTTCATTGACATACGTCTGCAGGGTGTCCCAGCACATGTAAATGTTAAAAAAAGAGCAATGGCTGAATTGAGTTGCACATGATGGCTCGTCGAGGGCGAGGTTTTGGTTCCTGTGGTTGTGAGAACAAAAGGTGTCCTGCGAGCCAGCGAAAAACATAAAAACAAAATGTAGCGCGTTTGCAAACACAGATCTGCCGGATAACACATCAGTGCAAAAATGGTTTTGAGGGCTCCTTTAATTCACATCAGGCTCAGAGATGAAATACAAAATGCTCCTGAATTCACTTGCTACAGTAAAATCTGACATTGCCCTCGACTCTGTGACAGAAACTGAATTTATATCTTCACTAAGTACAGCTCTTTACTGCCATGACTATTACTTGTGGTCAGTTTGAGTGCCTTGACCACTGAGATATGGTTAAATCTTTAAATCTTTATTGTTAGTTCTGGGTTGTGTGGTCCGCTCTCATCTTGACAGGATCACAGCAGCTGGACAGTTAAAGAACACTGTGAGTGATTTTAGGGTGGACAACAAACTGAAGCCTGGGATAACAAAACAGTTCTCCAAAAGGGCGATGTCTCCCTCTTCCCCAATGGGATTCACCATTGTAGAGCACTGGGAACCATTGGAAATGTTAAGAGAATCGCCAGTGATATTCCTGCTGCCCTCTCCCTCTGAGACCTTTAACTTTGGGTCAGTGGAATTACAAACTTACATTCGCTGCAGAAACTTTGATTTTATCAAGAAAAATTAAGAAATGCCAAAGTCAGTGGACATATCACTGGTCCAGGTCTGTATGCCTGTGTCTCTCACACTTCTACCTTTTATCCAATTTACTTTTTCCACCTTATTCCTCGTCATTTTTTTTAGCTTAAAGTCAAGGTGGGGCGTGGTTTGTTTCAAATGGTTTTCTCACAGGTATAAAGATTTATTTTACAAGTTTATTGTCATAAATGATTTTTTTATTTTTTTGCATTTCCAGCCGTTCTCATTTGTCTGACTCACTTAATTCGTGTTTGCCTTTGTGTTTGTGTGTTTACGCACCATTTCACCAGGGTTACAGACACTGAAATCTGTTTCTCATCTCCACGGTCCCTGTTTGACAAATGGCTAAATACAGCTGAGCCACTCCACATTTTTGACTCGGTGCTTTGTCCACCCTATTCCCTTTCTGCCGTCTGCTTATCTTCAGGGTTTACATGGCAATGCTAGTTCTTCCAATCAAAGGAGATTGCATTCTACAGGTTCCCTTTCATGTTTAATCTTGGAAAAATGTGCCTTTGCCTTCAACTCTTGCTCATGCAAACATTCATATTCTGTAGCGAAGCAGGGACCACACACAGGGATGCGCAGAATGTGTGCGTGCAGCGAGACCGTCATTGATGCTTCACAAGCAATAATGCACAGCCTCTCCTCCAAAGCAGATACCCTAAAGTACTGTATTCATTACTGCAGGGAAAGAAAAACATCACTTTGAGATATTTTCAGAATTCAGTCCATTTGTGATGTATATTCTTAAACGTGCGGCGGGATTTAGTTTTATAGTTTCTTTCCTTGACCCCTCCGAAGTCTTGTGCGTGGCTCCATCTCTGAAAGCCGAGTTTCCCTTCATTCTCGCCACATCCAGGCAGCCGCTCTGCCGTACAGGTAAGAGAAGCCAGGAAATGATCCAGCGCCGTAGGTCTGCGAGAATTTGTGGCTCACATTTGGACCCGTCTCCTGCTCCCCCGCCACAGCGTCAGCACGAGGATGAATGCGATCGGGGGAAACTTACAGTTCGGCTTCAACTGTTGGCGAGATGATTCAACTGTGAGGTCACAAATTAAAGACAGCCAAGGAGGAAAATCGGAGACGGCAGATGCCAAATCCCTGATTTACAAAGCGTCTCGCCTCGGCCCCGAACTGCGGCACGGCTCTTTATTATCAAGTTAGCATCGTTGCACTTTTAAATTACCCCTCCCCTGTGTCAAATCAGTCCTGCCGGGACTGCACTAGTCAGCCGTGTCTATCGTTAACATGAAGCCTTTTTTTTTTCTTTTTTGAAGCCCTCCTGATCGTGTGTTTGGGAATCTTCTCAGGAGAAGACCCCCCCGCCCCCTCCACCCACCATCCCTGGCCCGCAGCAGTTGTCGTGACTCAGTCAGCGCCGTGTCGCTCCATCACTCACCGTGAGGCACGGCTGCGCTCGCGGCTCCCGCGTCCCGCCGGAGCCGGCGCGCTCTGCGATCAATTGCGGCAAGATATGAGGACGGTATTTCATTTCGCTATCGCTGGATGTTGCGCTGCCTGGTGCCTGGTTTATAACAGATGTTCGGTGATGAACACCAGCCATTACTGTATCCTCATCTCTGGATTGTTCATCCTGTGTGTGGACTGTGTGTTTCCCATTATGAGGCCTGACTTACGCCGCGCTGAGCTGCGCCCAGTGCAGCGCGTATCCCGCAGTGACCCCGGCAGCAGCGCTGGACGATATGGCTTCAAGGGGCACGTCCGCTGATGTAATTACACACGTCCATTGTGTTTTTTTTTTCTTTTCGTTTTTTTTTTTAGATCCTGCTTTCCTGCATCCCCCGAGTCGCATTTGTGCCATGTAAAATATTTACTCAGGTCAGTCGTAATTACAGCGTCGCTGGTGTGGACACTGACCAACATGCAGCTCGCCACTCCCCGGGAGTTCAGCATGTTATTTTCCTCCAGAGATGTAGTACAGATATGTCTGTGTGTGTGTGTGTGTGTGTGTGTGTGTGTGTGTGTGTGTGCATCGCCTTTGGCTCGTCAGTTTCTCAAGATGTTTGGATGAGTGGAAACTGCAAAATGCGAGTTATATCATGTGAAGTTTTAGTGTCGTCCTCCCTCCTCCCACGTGCACCCTATCATTTCACCCCATTCCCAAACTCCCCGAGAGTACATCGTATGGAACTGTATATAGCTCTCTTTCCTGTTTTGCAGCGGACCTCATGCAACAGCTACACGCTACATCCTCTGTGTATTATAGTTGCGCTATGAGGCGTACGGCCCCAAACAAGACCAGAGGCTTTATTTCGTCATAATGACCTGCCTTAAAGGGAGCCGCCGACGGTAGCTGCTCCCCCACACACAGCGCCTCAGGCGGACCGCTGCTCGCCCCTCCGGGTATGATCAAGTATGCAGGCAGCGGCCCAAGACAACGCTATGGCGGAACCGCAAGCGCGTACCTCCCTGTGTGTTCCCCCGTTCCATCCACGCCGTCCCATCTGAACCAGACTGACAGCTGCGCCTTCGCTTTCTCTATGATTTCAACCCCAGGATCCAACCATAAATTGGGTTCCCATGTGAAGGCGAACGACATCCACCCAGTTGCTGATGTAACCCTTAATTACTATTGATGTTTTTCCATGGCTTCTGGCCAAGATGTTGCGCTGCACATTTTAGACATGGACAGTACTTGGAAGGCAGCAACAACCCCTAATGGGATTTCAAGACAAATGCAGTGTCGGAAGATATTTCGAATCCATGATCCTGAGTGTTTTCAATTATTTTGTTTCTGCTGTTGTGAAACTGAGTAGCATAATACAGTGTGACCCTACACCCTGACATCACATGTTATTATTGCAGGCATTATCTTTTTCATAAACTGTTAGACATTGCAAAAGCCAAATTCATCAAGTTATCACTGAATGTGTATTGTGAAAGTGGTCACCCATAGTGATGAACCCAAAGAGGATTATTATGGAACGACAGTGCCACTTATCCTCAGAGCTTTTCAGAGCATCTGGGAAACATTCACTGGCTGAGCAGTCGGTTTCATTTCTGCTTCTTTCACAACTTAACAAAAGTTGTGAAAGAAGAACAAACATCTTGTTGAAAGGCCAACAATTACAGGATTAATGCTCAGAGGCAAAATGAGAAAAATAAGTAAAAGCTTTTCTGCATCAGCTTGAAACAGGCACTCCCTTTAACAACAGTAACATCAACAACAACAAAACAGATCAGGTCATCGGTTAAGGTTTTTCTGTAATTCTCCCAAGTGGCCATAAAAGCAAGTTTAATTGAGCATTATCAACCAGAATTAAATGTTTTTATTGTGCTGAATACTTGTATTGAGAGGAATATTTAAATTAAGTTGGTTTGAAAAGGAAAAACAATTTCTTCTCTTTATTTTGCTGACTCTCCTCAATGTGAATTTCCAAATAAAATCTCAACAATAAAAGAAAGATTTTGTGTTTCGAATCCCTAAGACGATTTTAGCCTTCACTTAAGACCCTGGGGAAATGCCTTTTTGGTTATGTAACTTCCACATTTGTCTGGATTGTCGCGAAATCCCAACATCCATCCAGCGCCATTAACCTGCTGCTCCCAAAAGCCTGGAGCATTTTATTAGTCCGGCTTGTTTGAAGTGGACACAGTGCCAGAGGAAACAGTATCAGGGGGATGTGACTGTGGCAGGGGCGGCTCTCAGCAGATAGCGAGCATGCTGGGACGAGGCCAGATTTCCAAGGGTTAATTGCTTCCATCCTCTCATTCTCCCAGAGTTGCGTATTGTTGCCTTAATTACCACGAAACACCATCCTACAAGGCTTTGCGGCGCTGTCATGCCTGTTCACACATCACATCTTTGATCTGATGGTGTTACATGTCGCTAATACAAGCCAGCGCTTATTAGTTCCCCTCCCCTGACCTGTTGCTCCCTGAGCACAAGGTTTAGAGATGACAGCAGTGTGTGTGTGTGTGTGTGTGTGTGTGTGTGTGTGTGTGTGTGTGTGTGTGTGCGTGTGTGTGTGTGTGTGTGGCAGTACTTGCGTGTTGACCCCCGGGCCTGTGAAGTTGTGACAGGGTCGTGAGTCACAGTGATGGGAACATTTAGCCTCCTGTGTCATGCAAAGTCGAGTGCTCTAGATTTAGAGATAATCACTCGCTGTCGTGTTGACGGCAGCATCGAGGATTCTTCATTAATGATTCAGATGAAATCATTTAGAGATTAAAATGTGTTCCCTGGAAAAAATTGCTCCTCTAACCCTTTGTTCGGCTTTTAATTTCGGATTTATGATGTAGAGGAAGTCATAATTTCATGTCTTAAATCAGAATTGCCTCGTTTTTTTTAAAGCAATTTTCTGCAGTTATACCCTGACATCTTTAGCCCTTGGCAGCTAAATATGAGAGTTTGATTGTGAGTTCATCTTTAATGAACGTTGCATTAGGGCATTGTTTGGCCTAAGGTAACATAACATTTTCCACTGCGGGTACGTTCATGGTGCATATGATTTCACATGCTCCTGCCTTTGCCCACATGGACCTCATTGTCCAGGCTGCATGAAATGCTCCTCGAATCCTCTCTGTTGCTAAAAGGGCTTCGCCCTTCACGAACCAACGTGCTGACGTCTTGCCTTAAAGGTAAAACAGTGTCTTTAATGTTCTCCGCTGCTCTTTGATACTATTAGGGTGTTGTTTCAGGTTAACTGAAGAGTGATGCTCCCACGGTGTGATGATATTGAGTTTTGTCTATTCAAAGTTCTTCAGTCTGAGGTCAGGCTGCCCGGGGGCCTCCATGCTGACTGATCTAGGCCAGATAAAAAAAAAAACTCAACCCGTCCCTGTTCATCAAATGTAAAAACATCTCACGTCCAAACACAATTTATACATACCAGATGTGCGGGTGTTCACAGAATGCCTCTTACACAAAACGATACACGCTGGAGCAGCAGGAGTGTTTAATCACAAATAACGAGCTCTCTCAGCAGTGGAGGAACGTGCACCGTTGGTCACGGCGCAGGTGAAACATCCAGAGAGTGTGATACACATGTGACAGGGCCCGCGTCCAGACAAAATAATGATGTGCTGGCCTGGGCAGAGGCGATGGAAAACAGCTTGTTCTGGTTTTGCTGCTGACCAGTGTGTGTGTGTGTGTGTGTGTGTGTGTGTGTGCATGCATGTGTGTGTCCTCCCCCACTCGCCCCGGTGTGTGTTACAGGGATCAAGCGATGCAGGGGTGGCTGATAATGAAGCTCAGGGAGACTTTACGACTGGAAGCACAGACACGGCTGAACAACAAGGGACGCAACGACAGTTCTCCGTGGCCGCTGTGGAGCTCTTCAGCGGCACGTTCGTTGACAACAATCACGTCGAGACAAAGCAGAGTCAGGCTCAGCAGGTGGTTCTCTGTACTCGGAGTGTTTGACACATATTACTTAAGTGAAAGCAGACCGAACGTTTCACCATGTGGATCACATGTCCTCTGGGTTAAACCACAAATGTATGGCGAGATGCAGCTCTTTATTCTCCACCCTGTGCTAAAAGGGAAAAAAATATATATGTCAGTCAAGTCAGTGTGGGAACGTGGGGACATCTGCTCCAGTGTCAATTTAGACCTTGTCCAACAGTTCATAATTAATTAGTCAGAACTAAGTTGGGAGACCAAAGCTTCACTCAGTGGCCATTGGTCTTCTGTGTCCTGCCACGCTTCTAAAGCTTCTCCATGTCACTTTCATGAACCTGAAGTAAAGTAAAGTAGGGATTGACCCTGGGCCAGACACGCGCTCTCTGTTGTTGTTATTAGGTGTTCCAGGTCAGGCAAAGCACTGCCTAGTCACACTCATAACATCCCCTCATCATCATCACGCTGTTATCTTCACAGCTCAAAGAGTCAAATAGTTAATAGTGCTGGGAGTTTGACTGACATGAGTGACATCTCACATGTGTCCTGATTGCCTGGAGGCAGAGACTTGAAATCCAAGCTGAAATGAGTTCTTTTTTGACAGCCACTCAGTCACCATACGCATCAGAGGACAGCTCTGCCGCCAGGAAAACAAGCGAAAACTTAGTTTTCCGAGTCAATATACAGTAGCATATGGCAAGAGATATTTTGCCTCAAAAGACTGCATTTGCTATCAGCACTGATTTGACGCTCAGATAAAATGCTCCGGAATTTCCTATTTCATGGCATATAGCCTTCCAAAACCACATAGCATTTCTCCTGACACATGAAAAGAAAGCTGTTTCTTCTCTTCCTTGGAATAACCGAGTTACCAGTCAGAAATCGAGGCCCCGGGCTTATTATCATCTTACGCAAACATTACACTGAACAGTGAATGAACCATGCATTTTGTTTAAGTTGGAGGTCGACGCCAAGAGTTCTGCAGGTGTGATGGGATACCTGTTGGACGGGAGGCCTGGAAAACTCGGCTCTGGTGAGAAAAGTCAGTGTGGGAATTTATATCACACATTATCATCTGGCAGCCATTTAAAACGCTGAAATGGTTTCAGCATGGAGGGGAGCGCCATGTGCACGCGCGTTCGTCTGTAGAAGTGTATGGCTGTTAGGAGTTGGAGGAGGATCAGTCTGGGCGTAGATCTCCGACGCAGACGTAACGTCAGCCGCTTCTTGTGATGTGCGGCATATTCCTGTTAAATCCTCCCTGTAGGTAGCTGGACCTTTCACAGACACTGCCCGTGATTAATGGAAGCAAACCTACAGTATGTTCGAGCTCCCCAGAACGTACATATGCCACGTTTAGAAAGGCTTTCCCTGGTGTGGTGTTTTAAAGGTGGTGGGGATTTCATCAGGTCGTCACGGGACCAGTTTCAGCTCTGGTCTGAGGTGTCTGTGTGTGTCGAGGCAGCGAGCGTCTAGGAAGTTGAGCCCGTCTCAAATTTTTGCTGGACTGAAACACAGCGTCTTCTGGCAAAATGATGCGCTGGGCGGTCAAATACATACAAGCTCACATTCCTGGTATACGACTTTTAAGGTGAACTCTGTGCTTCTGCTGTTTACCTGAAGCCGCTTCCAGCAAATGATAAATTCTGTGGTGCCGTCTTGAACGTCCAAAGTTGTAAAAACTTTGTCTGAGAAAAAAGCTGCGCGGTATTTATTCATTTATTCAGTCCCTTGAATGTAACGACATGTTACTTAAACTGAACTTAGACCAGGTATTATTATTAAAATCATTACTATTATTTCACAAATCAGTGTCCGTTCCCCTGTAGAGTGAACACAGCGGCTGTAATTTTGCAGCGTTAGCTCCACACGCATGTCGCAGGAAGGTGTCAGCTCTACTGGTTCTGGTGGCGTCTTTGTTTCTACTGACCGCTTCCTTCCCCCTCACTGCTCATCCCGAATGTACCCACGCTGAGCCTGAAAACGATGTCGCCATGGTCCTTCCTGTCTGTAAATATCTCCCAAATCCCCAATTCCCCCCCGGCTGAGTAACTAATTGGACGGCGCCATTGTCAGACTTCCCTCCCGTGACATATTTCTGCTTGAGTGATGAAGAGCAGGAGAAGACACAAGTGAGCAGCACGTGCTGGAGTGTTGCGGGCCGCCACCGTATATGTCATGTCGGCTGAAATCTGCTGTGGCGAGAGGTGAAGGAAGAGGGAGAGGGAGGCAGGGAGGGAGGCGTATGGGAGAGATAGGCTTCCTTTTGGCCCGTGAAGTACCACATCAATCTCACTGTTTTTATGGACTGAGAACACATTCTTTTTCTCTTCCTTTCTTGGCGAAAATACAGTCTATTCTCTGAACAGGAATTAATCCATTCTGTTCAAACCTTGGCCGGGGACTCGGAGGCAATCAACACTGTGGAAGACAATTGTGTGAAATGTCACTTGCTTTTTGATTCAGCAGTGACATTTTTTTTTCAAGTGCAAGTCACTCTTGAGGACAGAGATATTTACTGTTTTAGTGTATTTATACATGAAGGTAGTTGGTCGACTTACGAGTCCTGCTCGTATGCGGCAGTGTTACTTTTGGTGTCTGTTTGGATTAAGCTTTACAAAGAGTCTTTTTAGCGCTGTCTGAAGTGAAAGTGTCAGACACGTTCATCATCCACTTAAAAGCACTGAATGAAAATATTTTTTTTCCATTTGTATGGAGGGCTCGATGTGTTATGACAGATTGTAAAACTTACAACATATCACGGACATGCCAACCAAAACCCGCCGACAGTGGAGTTTGACATCTGCCCAAACTGGATGGGACGCAACAGGTTTAGTAGCCGAAAACCTCTCTAATTGCTCTAAAGCTTCTCTAATTTTAGAGGATTGAGGACACGCTTACATAAATCTGTTACTTTTCCGACTCTTATAAGGCTGCGTGCTGGTGGCCAAAACCGTTGGCAGAGGCATGGTGCTACTGAAAAACATGGCGTTCATCACCACAACAGGTCAAGTGAGTTCTGAGGAAAGGATACATGTGATCAACAGGCGTGTTTCATAAATCAGGAGCACGCAGCGTGCACATTACTGAATTATTCATTCATTTATTTATAGTCCTTCTTGCTGGGATTCAGTTTTAATTCTAAGAAACTTTGGCAAGTAACTGGTGTGAATATTTTTCCCTGTCGTCTCTTCCGCTCTGAGATCGTCTCAGCCTCTTCCTCTTGACCTTTTTCAAAGCAGACGTTTTGGATTCGTGACGATGCGGAAAGCACAGGTGTTACAACCGGCATCAATGATGCCTCTGTGTGACAGTGAACCAGCGTGCCCAGCCCAGACCAAGATCCTGAAACCGAAGCAGCAAATGGATGGACAATTAATTTTTATTAATGACAACTGTGCTTATTCTGCGGTTTCCTACAGCCGTGTGTCAAAATGTCTCCAGTGAAAAGAGCTACTGAAAAAGCCGAGGGAGTGAACTGTGCACTGCTTTTATAATTAGACGTGGGAATGTTAAACCCATGTCTAATTATCCCACTGTGTAAAACCAAATGTTTTCTTTATTTTGACTTTATTTTGCCTTCTCTGATTTTAACTGCTTCCCGAAAAGTGTAATATTTTGTCCTGCCAATTCATGCAGATGAAGGTAGAAATACTTACAGCTAAATGCTTTCTTTGGGATAACACCAAATTGCCTCCTCTGTGTCTGTGTAGGCACAAACAAGAACTTTCATTTTCCTTTTCTATTTGATGTGTTGTAGTTGTAGCTATAACTCTAATACACTAATTTAAGCTGTACCTAATAATGTTTTAATCATCGGTGCATATAATCCACTATTTGAACCACTCTTACTAATAAATCAGTTTAGACATAGTATACAACCTCACACTGCTCGTTTTGTTCTCCTTTCATTTTGCTGTTTTAATATATTAATTACAAGACCTGACCACAGGTGGTTCCTGTGTGTGTGTGTGTGTGTGTGTGTGTGTGTGTGTGTGTGTGTGTGTGTGTGTGTGTGTGAGCTGTATTAGGATAATTACAGTATTCTCAGCTCTCCATCCGCATGCCAAACATTCCTACAGCTATTATTATGTATTCCCCTTACCTGAGTAGAAGGGTACCCACCCTGTGCTATAGTGTAGATTAAATGTGTGTAGATTAAAGATAAAATAGCCGAATTAATAAAAGTGAATGCTCAACATAAACCAGCAACCAAGCTGCCTCAGCTCAGTGTAGCGGCTTGATTTCCATGATTTATATAATTGACTTCTTTGATCTTTTTTTCTTTCAATCATTTCACATACAACACATATAAATTAAACATGGTGAATGTGTTGGCAAACCTTTTATTCATCCAGCAGTATATTTTACCAATATATGCACTTCAGATAGTATTTATGAGTTTGCTGCTGCTAGGTAACGTCTCCCATCCCTTATCTTACCATCAGTTAATTAAATCTCTAACATCAGGGACGATTCATGAAGCTAGAGATGGTGAAGAATCAAAGCTTAGAGCCCGTGGGCATATCATAATCATTCACACAGACATGTTTACACGCAGTCTTTCATGCTGTTTTTCCCCGATCCTCTTAAGTTCCAAACTCCAATCAAGCACACCAGCTGAGCTTGAAACCACAGCTCTCTATAGCGTCCCGATGATGTGGTGTGAATGTTGCAAATCATTGGTGCATTGTCCCTGGGTCTGGCAGCCGACGAAAGGACATTTACGACGTAGCTGAGCAGCGCGCCATTGGCTCAGATGGGCCGTGATGCTTTGTTGACAGGATGCTGAAGCACAAGTCATCAGTCTTCAGCGCAGAACGCTGTGTCAGCTCTCGGAGAGGATTTTAATTGACTGACTTCAGCATTGCAGAAAACCGGGCGAAATGCTGGTGTTTTCCGTGAGATTCCTAAAAAAACTCCTGAGAGCATCAGAGGCCCGATCCAGCAGGCTCAACCACTCGACAGGCACAAAACATCCCAGCGTTGCATAAAACTCCTGGTTTGTTGTCTGAGCTTGTAGCGCCAACATTTGGGATTGAGACTGATTTGCTTTCCTGTCCCTGTAGGCATCCCTACTGCAGGTTTGAGTTTTCTCATGACATACTATATAATATCCCTGGTTACATGATTGGATAATTTGACATTTGTGGCCACCCGCAATAACAATAAAAATGCACAATGCAGCAACATAATATATCAGACACCCTGACTATGACATTAAAAAACCTGACAGTTTCACAGTCATTTGATGTATTACTTCTGTATTCTAGCACAAACATGATCATAAATGGCTGATGTCTTCCTCCATTAAGAAAGTTCATAACTGGCTCAAATTGTCTAAATGGCAGGCAGCCATGATAACTGTGCATTGCTGTTTGAATTCCCCAAATGCTAAGGAAAGTTGCTTTCATTATAACTTTTCTATTGACAAAGGAACTTGGGATAATCTCTTAGTTCAGGAGCAAGAGACATATTACAAAGACGAGCAATCAGCATGTTGAATTTTACAAACTGGCTGAGAACAACTGAGAGGACTAGGTTCACTGAGTCGTGCTTCAAAAAAATATTATATAGATAAGTAATAATAATAAACAAGGTCAGCCATGGGAGTTTGGTGGATAGCACTGTCACTTTACAGCAAGAAGGTCAGGAAGTTGTGAAATTTGCATGCTCTCCTCTCAAGTGCATTGGTTTTGTCTGGGTTATCTGGCTTCCCTCGAAAGTCCAAAAACATGCATGTCTAGTTCGAGTGGACACTCTACTGGACTGCAGAGCTGCTGACGTATTCCCTTCCAACACTGATTGGGTAGAAATTAATGAATGAGTTCAAATAAAAAAACGACCATCATGAACATTTTCAGCATTTTTTTTTACATGGTGGAAACTCAAGGTTAATGATACATATCTGACACATGCTTATGCCAAGTGATTTGAATAACTAATTGTAATTGAGAATGATTTCCACAATGTTCAGAAAACGAAGCTTGAGGCAACCACACTGTGTATCACCAACACAGACAGAATACATAAGACCTCCTTGGTGAGTAGGGAGCAGCGGGTGAGGGATGTGAGCAACAGGCACTTCATTGTTGTTTTTAATAATGCGGTGCTATGAGGATACAGACGCTTCATAACGGAGACCGGCCAAAGCTGTTTGTCTATTTGTCACTGTAACTGAGTCTCCAGTCTGCAGTGTAGCTCATTCATTATTTGATAAAACCACAACGGAGCGACAGTGAACTTCTATCAAGTCAAAGTCTCTCTCTCCAGCTCTGGTGCTTCTAAATGCTTGCTTTTAAAGAGCACTGCAGCCCCCAATTACGCTGCCTATTGTAAGCGCAGTCTGACTCCTTTAGCACTGTGGTTGACTTTTCCTAAGTAGGTATTAACTCCTCTCCACATCTTTCCATTGAGGTCGAGGAAAAATATTCGGAAAGAGACAGATGATGTCATCTTTTTTTTTTTTTTACTATTCCGTCCGACACAAAGGTCTGTGTGGCGGCACTTAGGTGTTGGCAGAGCTTCGAGGTAAATGCTTGCCAACCACCAACATGCCAACAGTTGCACTGCTGGCACTGGGATGTTAAGCAGCTTAGGGTTAGCGTTCACCATGTGCGCCTTAGGACAGTTTGTTCATAGCGTTTGCTAATTAGCATGAAACATGGAGCACAATAAAGGCCGACTGATGTTTTGTAGGTGGTGATTTCAAGCATTGGACACAAAATGGATAAATGGAGACCTCTAACAAGAGTGCCAATATTTTTATTTATTTTTTTTTATGTTTGGATGTTTGCTTGATCTCCTTCACAAAGAAATCATGAAAACGTTGCACAATAAACATGGAAAAAATAAGCTTCAAAGTCCCTCAGGATGTTGACAATTTAAAAGCCGAAGCCAGGCCCGTCAATAACATGGCACCGCTCGGGCAGCAGTCCCACTCCTGTGAACTCGTCATTAGCTTCATGACTTTGAGAAGACGCATTAATAGATACCAAATGTGGCAGTAACACGGGTGGTTGTGCTAGCGGAACATGCAGTCGGTCGGTAATCACATTTGTATTTGGAGGGACAGCCAAAGCAAGTCATTCTAATAATGTTATTTGGACAAATTGTTCTGCATTTTTACAGTCAGCTGCTGTGTCGAATCAAAGTGGATGAATGATGGCATATTTGAACATGGTAGCCTGTTAGTTCTGGTCCCTGTGGTCGGTGCCTTTGTTTCTTGGCAATGATACAACAACAAAGTGCACAGACACTCCTTTTTTTGGGTATCCTTTCTGGCAAAATGCGTTTGGTTGTCTTTTGTTCTTTATTTTCCACATTATTGGAAAAGCAGCAGGAGGAAAAGACAAAAAGCATCCCGAGGCCAGCGATAGGTGATATTTTGCAGAACTTATCTGATTCAAACTTTGCAGTGACATGTGCAACAATTTCCATCGGGTCATTTATCACTGACCCCGTTGACGAAACCTTGTCTGCTTACTGTAGCTAACACTTTGCAATGCGCGCAAACGTGCCAGCACACACACACACACACACACACACACACACACACACACACACACACAGTCGCTCACACTCACAGATGTTTAGTCAACAACTTCCCGCTTTTTGGCAGTCTGGTTTCCACTCCTCGCACTGATCTGCCAGTCCTCGTTTCACAGGAAACCTCCTCTTTCACTCTGACAGACTGTGTAATTATGTCAAGGATGCTTTCAGCCTGCTTCACAAGATGCCTCTAAAACATTTACACCCGGCAAAGGTACATATTAGTGTCTAACACCTTGCCCCATTCACACACACACACACACACTCACACACGCACACCCGCACACACGCTCAAAGCCTCACATAAACTTTACAGTAAACCTCAGCCTCGAGCCAGCCTCGCTGAGCCCACATCCTGTCATCCTCTCCTCGCTGCAGGCAGTCTCAAACAGACGGGCTGAGGTGCTGTCAGAGTGCCATGCCATGCCATGGAGTCTGTCTTTGTGCGAATATCTGATGTGCTGGTCCACAAAATGCAATTTCATAGCTAAACACAGTGGCTCCACTGTTTCTTCATCCATCCATTATCTTACCCATTTTTCCACACAGAGGGGATGATATATTCACATGCTTAAGTAAGCAGCCGCAGGACGTGCCACAGGGCCCTTGGAGCGGATGTATCCTGTACTGTAAAAGTGAAAAACCTACATCCACCATGTTCAAAAAGCTGCACTTCAAAGGATGACACACTGTGCTGGGTCCAAACTATGTGGATTTCTGTCCCCCCCCCCCAGACATTGCAATAGCCTCCAAGTTTCCTCAGAGCTCCTGTTAATCAATCACTGTCACCATTATGACCAGTTCAACTAATAACAACTAATAACATTTAAAATGAATTTTTTGATGTGATGTAAGACATAACAGTTGTGATGCATGACTGCACACTAATTAATTAGTCTCAGTTTACATGCAAGAGAAAAATCAAATACTTTGGGACCTTCAACTCTAGGTGGCGATATGCCTCGTTTCAGAAGGTTATTATGGACCCCTTTCCGATTCCTCCCATCCATGTATTTTAAAATATTCGGCTCCTCCAGCTAAGTCGGCATGAGTGTAACCTCGTCATTCTTGGAAGCTTCAGCCATGTTGCTGTTCGAGTTGTCATTTTCTTGTGACTGCCTTCTTCCTCTGCTTTACTGGAAGGTCTTGCTCCGGGTTCAAGCTCAAGGATTGTACTCATGCTTTAATGCAGATTAATACATACAGAAGAAACACAGATTGATTTCTTAATTTGTTTTTGTTTTCATATGTCATGTAACTTTTAATGTCAGCATGTAATGTCATGCGGCTGTGTTTTTCTCGAATGTGGCACTGATAGAAGATGAGATTGTGGTCAGCTGTGATCATAACTCACAAAGGCTCTTAAAAGCACCATCTGACTGCTCTCTCTTCTTGCATATGGGACCCTGCATTGTGTTGTTTTGTTTTCATTGGAAGGCCTGACCGTCAAAGCGGCTTTTCAGCAGCTGTCCTCACATCCCTGCACCACGAAATATTAATTTGTCTCGCAAGATCTGGTTCCTTCCCAGCACGGCCAGTGTGCAGCAGTGAGGCCGGTGCAGTGAAAACCCCTCAAGGCTTCACAGATAGCGTGTGACGTTCGCTCTGAGGATAAGCAAACGGCCGTGAGAGAGAGAGAGAGCAGTGCTGGCCTGAACGTTCCCTACCTGGGACGTTGTAACACCGTGTGCGGTACATCCTGTCATTTTCTCCACCTGACAGAAATGATGATTCAGGGATCAAGACTGGAAACCAGTGTGCGCTCCTCTGCTCCCCTTCAGTTCCCGGATGCTGTGTTAAAAGAAAAAAAGAAAACCTCCCATCTGTTGCTCCACACTGGTTTTTGTTTTCGAGATCTGCAAAGGCAATAGGAGGCTGCAAACCAGTACATGCACTATTGCCCTTAGGTGTGCACCAACACAAATAGCGGATATGAGAAAGTGTTGCCTAACTGACAGTTGCGTTCATATGGAAATTATTTGTACAAGCTAAATCTTGACGCATGTGCTAGGCCACAGTCTCACTGTCCGTGCATGTTCTCACAACAGTGGAACCCAACAGATGCCATGATATGGATGTCATTAGTTTGTTTCCTACATGAGACATTCAAAACAGAGCCATCAGGAGCCAATGAGTATTGCACACAGGTTTTTATGCTCTTGTCGTGCGCACAAGAAGCAGACAGATCGTACCGTTCAGCCAGTCTGTCGAACTTCATGACAAACATCTGGGAAGAGTTTCTGCAGCTTCAGCACAGTTGTTTGCTTTGAGGATGCTGGAATGGTAGGAGGGCCTGAGTCTTTGTTTATAACTGTTTCATTTGGTATGGCTCGCTGGGAGAAACGTTTGTGTCCTCGCGGTTTGGATGCTGCCAGGTCTCATCAATACTCTCGGCAAGAGGCGTACAAGTAACACCAGTGAGCCGTGGGGGTCGTGGACTCGCCTCGTCACTATGATGGTCTGCGAGAGCTTGAGATGCAAAGGGCGCGTAGAGGACAGATGAGACGAGTTTGACTGCGCAATGCAGTTTAATCCCGATCGAGGGAAGCTCTGACAATCTCTGCAAAACGCCGGTAGAGCCGGATGATTTACAGGCTGAATCTGTGGCGCATACGAGGCTGCTTTTAGACGGTGAGTCAGCAGGGGTGAATCAGTGGGCAAGGATGCCACACAGATGAATTCTGGGATTAAACGACAGCAGCATCTGGTTCCCATGTATCCGGGAGAGTTTGTCAGCAAAGCACATTGACTTTGAACCGTCTCCACCAATAACTGCTCTGGAGCTGGATGAGCTTCGTTGCCACTACAATGGCTATTTTTGCCCATTGTTGCTTTGCATTTTTTCCAGGCCATATCAGCCAAATGGTGAAGAACCGCCAAACAAGAGACGGACCATTGCACGAGGCCCTCTCTCATCATTTCAGAGAAGCGATTGAACGACTGCTTTGCTCACATGCCTTATGTAACATCTGACTCGGGCCTGAAAATGGTTAAGGCGCTCAGTGAGGCTGCGATTTCAAATGTTGTGTTTGTTTACTGAGTAAATATCCCAACGTAGTTTGATCTCATTTCATTTCGACAGGCTTGACGACTAAATACATGTTCATACATTAAAGAGGGCCCAGCCAGCTATATGTAAATACAGGCTTCACTGACCAATCTGGAGAGCAGATGATGGCGAGGGAGGGAAAGTCACATGACAGGAAACAATTACGACTCTCACAAATGGTCATTATTACTGTTACTTTACAAAGGCGGTTTCCCATCAGCTCTGAGTCTGGAAGTGGCCTCTTACTGGAGATGATGTGTTTATGCACAATCAAACAAATAATCTGATGGCACGATCTCAGTATATGGATCGGTGAGCCTGGGGAGATGTGTAACTTAGAGCACAAGGGCAACACAGGGAACGGATAGCACTGGAATTTGCATGTTCTCCCTCCATCTGCATGGGCCATGACGTCATCACGGACAAAAAGCAACAGTACAACATCTGGAAATATAAAATTAGGTCACCCACAGAATATCACCCTCTTCTCACTCCTCTACTCTGCCATGTGGCTCACTTTATCGCCGGGTACAGCTCTGTGAAATCACAGTGCATAACGACTCACACTGACCGAGTCAATTAATTTCATAAGCGTCATCAGAAAGACTAAAAACAACATACCAAAAGTTACACGAGGCAGGTAATACTAAGATTGTCAACTGCTATAACTCTCCATGCCCAATAATCATTCTATTAAATATTAGAATTCAATATTTTAACACTACATTTATTATTATTAATAGTAGTAGTAGGACTAGTATTAAAATGTTGTCTCAATGGATGGCACAACAGTACATTCTGCTTAAAGAGAGGTTCACTTCTATGGTGATGATCTTCCTGTATTTTCTCTTTGAAGCTAGGTCAATCCATTGCATCCACTCCCAGCCTTGCTACCCTAATGTTCTAAAGCCACCGCTCAAGTCTGCATGCGGCTTAGTTTTCTCCATACCTTAAAATTACAATCCTTGGGATTTCATTTTTCACTCGATTCAGCAGCGGTCACATGGTCTGCATTAAAGAAAACTGTTCAGCCACTAGAGGCAGCAAACACGTCTCAACTGCAGACAAAACAGTAACAGGGAACAGTTACTTATATTCCTCCAGTCAGGGATTCTTGTCTCCATCAGATGAATCTCTACATGCTTGTCATGGGATTCCACTTTCTTCCTGCATGGGCTTCTGTTTTCTATATAAAGTCTAGTATGTGCATCATTTCCTGCAAGTCATGAATTCCTGCAACACATGGGCGAGACGTATGATTCCCACATGGGCTGCAGAAAGAAAAACACATTGACATAATTTAGTGGAAAAATACTCAACATGCATAAGTTATTAGAAATGTTACCATGAGAGCCTTGATGACTTGAATTGTTTATTTTATTTATTCATTCATTTTTAATCTCAAATCGTCTTTCATGATGATGAATGATCAGCTATCTTTGTGGGTGGAAATAATTTCCTCTGAGCACCATTTGTCTAGAATTCAGTTTTACATTTACAATTTAGTCATACAGCAAAATCTTCGGTAAAAGGATTCACCAGAGACTTACGCAGGAAGAAACTTTCTCAACAGGAAAGCATTTGACGAAAGCACAGCCAAACAAGCAAACCTTTACAAGAATTATCTGGAGCTGTAGCCTGATGGTCAAATGTTTTCAAGTTCAATAAACAGAGATAATATTTGACAGGAATTTCGGCCATTTGCTTAAGACTTTGAAACCATCCAAGACACGTGGACCGCCACCAGTTTTTTCAGGCGGAACGAAAAGCCTGATAAGTTGGAGTGGAGTGAAAGCACAACAGCCTGCTCAGTGGAAGCATCAACATCTGGAGTCAAGCAATAATTAAATCTGAAACCTGCCATAAATCTCCAAATTCCCTAATATCACTGCATCCAGTTCAGTGCAAAAGCCATTTCCTATCACTGGAATCAGTTTGGTTTTTTTCTTTTGATTTTTTTTTCATTGCTGACTGCAGTCTCACAGTAATGTATGACTCTGATATCAGGCCTCTTACTCTGGTTAATCTATGTAAGCTGTCGATTGATTTCTATGGCAACCTGTTTGGCTCGGATCGGCCACTGACGACAGACAGGGCCATGTTATTCATCATGTGCAGTCTGAGGCTGGGGGACATAATGTGTTTACGTGTGAGGGAGAAACAGAGAGCCACGGGAGAGAGCCATGATTAATGGAGCGTCTCTGCCGCAGCTAGTGTATGTATGCATGTGTGTGTGTGCTCGGGTGACTTCTGTGCATGTGTGTACGATGTGTGCGTGTGTTTCCAGGCAGCCGCGAAGCAGAGCGGAGGCTGACGTCAAGCCGCTGACCTTGACTCTGGATGTGTTTACCGCCGTGTGAAGTGTCTCCTCTGACCGGCAGTGCGGCCCCACGAGCCTGGAAAACGCGCTTTGCGTGTGTGCGAGGCCGTGCCGACTCGAGCGAGGCGGGCGCACGCCACCACCAGCCTTGTAGGGCGCTGCACCGATGGCCGAATGCGAGCGGACCGAAATAGAAAGTCGCGGAGGCAACATGCGCAGAATCACGCACTCGCACGCACGTGTTCATATTTCACACTTTGGGCTGAAGTGCTAGACGGCCCGGCCGTAAACATCCAATTACCACTAGGGCTTTGTTTATGTGCTGAGTATTGGGAGGCAGGAGTCGTGCTTAGCTGCTGTGTTGCACAGATACGGCAGCCAGCGCCCCCCAACCCCCCCAAAATCTGTGTGCCACCGTGCAGGTCAGACCTCAGGCTGCTGTGTGGGAGCGCCAGGTGAGACTGCAAACATGCCTCAGTTGTTGGTCTACGGGGGCTAAAACAAAGGAACAGAATATCTTTACGAGGCAATACAATCCCACCCCTCCGCCCCAGCAAATATCAAGTTGTCAGGGCGGCGAAAGTACGCTTTGGAAAAAAAAAAAAAAAAAAAGGTGATAACTCATGTTGACGGCTGCAGGTTGCACTGAGGGGGCAGGCAGAGAGTCCAAGCGTGGCTACTGTTGCGCTCTGTCAGTGTGGCTTAAGCATGTTTGCCATGTGTCGGTGGGATCGTGTTGCATAACATTCCCATCTGGAGAGAAAGAATGCATCCTCAAAATAAATATGTCAACATGTTAAAAAGAAAGGAAACAAACGAAAAACACACAGAGGTCGAGCTCTATTTTGAGCAAGACATGAGCATGACTAGACATGGAGATGAAGATAATGGGAAAAGGAATAGACTAATTAATAAATATGAATCAAATTAATCATTTGATCATGTTGCACTAATATCTTGGCGCCTGGACTAATTCTGTACTAATGAACTTGTGCTTGTCACCCAATTTGAAACTTCAACTGCAGGTCTTGTGATATTCATTGTAATTGCTTGGTGTATTTTCAGTCACCTTGGACACAGTGAGCCACTATTTCAAAGTCGCTTTCTAATTTCCAGGAACTTCAGTGTTCAGTTTTTCCTGCTGAAATGACAACGGCTCAGATTTTCTAATTACACCAAATTTAGTAGTCCCAAAGAGTTGGCTGAAAAGGCCTTGGCTGGCTGATTTCCGAAAGCCCTAACCTTAAAGAGACTGCTTTGGTTTTCTGACTGTGTGACCGCTGAGGCTGCTTGGAATGTGCTTTTACAATGCTTAAATCAACTGTATATTATGAAGGGATTTTATTACAGCCAGCATGAACGCATGCAGTGTGTCGGCGTTCACATGGGCACCTGACCAAGGCGCACTAGAATAGCTGTCCTTTAATGCGAGTCTGTCAGTTCGCATCTTCACTTTCTCCCTTAACTCACACACACACTCGCACACTAGACCGTGAGATCATCCACTCCGTCTTCATAATCGCAGAAATCCAGGCCGAGCAAAAACATGTCCGAATAAGACAGTTATGGGAGTCTTTTTAAGGTTTGCGGTTTCCGTGCCAGTCTCGGGGCATGTGGAAGTGGTTTCCCAAAATCCATACACGACGGGACTGAATTTCTGGAGATCTCTAATTTTACACAGTTCTGTCAGCATACAGTAAATACATCACTGACAACAAGCTCCACCGTGTGAGAAAGTCTGCGTTTCGTGCATGGCCTTAGTCTTGGCCTCGACTCACTGAAATCTTTTTATGGCCTCTGTTGCAGCTTTGAGTGTCAACAAGCTGCACGTAAAAAGCTGTGTTTTGACACCGAACATCTTGAGAGAGAATAAAACACTCTTGAATCAGTGAGTGATGTTCAACAAGTCACTGTATTTAACACGGTCCGTAAATGTGACCGATCGCTGAATACTCCGCTCTTGTTCCATTTTCTTAACCCCTGCTGTACCTGACTGAACTTGCAGTCTGCTGGAACCAATCCCACACACATAGGACGAGGGCATTTGGGGGACTCCGGTCTAAAGCGGGACACACACGCACACATCATTCACTCGCTCACTCACACCTAGGGACTATATATTCCTTAATCAGCTCAAAGATGCATGTTTTTGGACTCCGGGAGGAAACCAGCGCACCTGGAGAAAAACCCAGGCAGACATGAGGAGGTGCTTGCCTTGCCGTGAGCTAGCAGCATGAGCCACATGCCACTCTCACAAAATATTCATTTTCCTTAAACATTTTTTCACAATATAGTCTTTTATCAACACTCCATGAATTATTGAAGTCATTTGAAAATGTTTTAGTAAAGCCCTGAGCCGCCAGGAAAGTAATTTCCCGTCGAGGGAAAGTCAATGTTTGCTGTGATGGTGGGAAATCTACCTTCCAACCAATTATATGCTGTGTGAATAAGAAACAACAAATGAAAACCTCCCCTTAGGTCATTTGTATATTTATCAGTTGGTGTTCGCGGTCTCTGTTTCACATTAAATAAATTTACAGTGACTGATGGACCGGCAGTTGAGGGATTTACCGTCAGCCATGTTTTCTTCCTCCAACAGAGAGACACTCTGAGGATATTTTATGTCTTTCCTACTCTGTTTTATTTTGCCGCTGAGTATTCCACCCCACCGTGCTCGCTCTGTCCAGGGTATTACATGTGTTTTTGTGTTTATCATCAATCCTCTGCCGAGAGCGGGGTCGTTTGACTCACAGCCCCGCGGTGGGTAAATTGTCACAAATCCGACGTCGGCAACTGCCAGACTTCACCAAATGAGTCATGAGCGATTCCTGCTTCATGCTCCACACGTTTCCCAGACTAAACACGCACAGACAGACAGTTTGGAGAACGTGAGGAATCCCGGGAAACTCTCTCTTCCTGTTGACTGGCATCGTGCCCGGAGGGGCTTCCACGTTTCTGGCTGGGGAGCAACTCTGGAGCGTCACCGCAGCATCACCAGCCACTGTCACTCATATGCTCGTCAGGCTAATGCTTCAAGCTAGCGGTGAGCTAAAACAGGGTGAATTCCCGGGTATATAACTTCCACAGGTGTCTGGCAGCCGTACTGGACATAAAATGGAAGAGTTGCTGTGATTCTGTTAGCACCTGCAGGGGAACTGGGCCGCCTCAACAGCTCCAACGAGGTTTTGATCCTCGCTAAACCTCCAAAGGATGAATTCAAACCAAATCAGATAAGTAAATCAAATTTAGATGGTCATTTAGCCAAGGATTTCAGGTTTTCATACTCGTGAAAAAAAAAAAAGAAAAGAAAAAAGCCGCAACCGGAGCAACATTGTCACTTTTTGGATCTTCAGAAATATATTATACGCATTGATGGAGCAATAATTGGCTTTAAATTACCAAGATGTGTTGGCAGGGTGTGACTTCCAGGTTCGTTGCTAAGGGTCTGACTATTTGGTCTAAACTTGGCCCCGGCACTCAACAAGCCTCAGCTGGACTCTAAATGCAGGGTCCTCAGAGCCAGTCCACTGAACAGCTAATGGCTCCACACTTTTACCACCACCTCATCACTCAGCTTCTGGGAAGGCGATGCTAGGAAAACACGCATGTGAACTCCCTGCAAAGATCTGATTCTCCTCCTCAGTGTCATGTATGTTCTGCTTAGACTGAGGACCCGCAATTACTCGATCTCAGATTCACGCTCCGTTTACTGTCCTCCCGCAGCCGTACCATTTCATCGTATCCATTTCACACATTATTAAGTTACAATTATTATAACATGCAGTTATTCAGATTTTATTTAATACATTTAAATATGTAATAGAGTCCACAACCATTAGAGGTGATCTTGAGAGGTTTCATGCTATCTCAGCAGCGTATTAACATTGTGTGTAGTGTGGTAGCAAAGTGCTGTTCACAACAGCATCTATTACATTTTTCCTGGACGGCCGCTTGCTCTTCCATTCCCACAACTCGCTTCACAGTGGCTCTGCTCTATCTCACTACAGCGTGCCAGCGAGTTATAACTTCTCCTCTTTTGATAGTGTTGCCTGTTTCTCTTCCTAGAAAAGAAGGCCGCAAAAGTGTGCATTTTACACACAGCCAACTCTGACCTTTTCTAGTTAGTCAGCAGATTAACACAAAAGTAATATCTTTATAATGGCATGGCTAGCACAGTTTTCACTTTTGGCAAATGTGAGAATCTGAGTGTCGTAATTAATTATGTGAGAGACTAAACAGTAAAAGACCTGTATGGCGCAATCAAAACAGGAATAACCAGCCATTTATCTATGGGTATCCTTGATAAATTTGTTGTTGTGCACAATAGAGAGGAAATCTTGTGACTTTTTCATGACAATAATGCAGATGGCATAGAAGGTCGGGTAGCTGAGGTCGACATTTGCACGATCAATCTGACTAAGCGGTTCATGAAACGTTTCCAGTTCCAGTCCCAGTTTGGCATTCCTCCTTGTCTCTACATGCCACATAGCTAAACCTGTGTATTTGCCGTCATTCCTCCCCTTTCCTCCTTGCACTCCTGCTTTTAAAATGCAGACAGCTGCACTTTAGCACCTCGGGGTTGAAGCTCAAGTGTAAGTATGGCCTTTTTAACCCCGTGAGTGCTCCCTTCCTTTATCAATTGACACTGCTCTTCCCACCTCCTTTTCAGGGCATCTACAGCCCAACTGATCTAACTCTGGAGACAGACATGAGTTATACAGGGTCACTGAGGGATTTCCAGGGGGTTTCCATAGCAGGTTTCTTGCAAGCTGCAGCTGAGTCATTCGAATTCAAATAAAATCAGGTGCTGCTTTCAAGAAGATTTATATCGTCTTAGCTGGAAGTGAGCATGGTTTGTGTGTGAAGCTGTGTTTTGGAAGACAATATGTTTCGTGATGCAGCTTTTCCTTTGGTGTCCCAGTCAAGCTCCACTCGTCGAACACCTTTGGCCAGAATAACTGTCCTCATCCATCTTGTGTTCTGGCAGCAGCCACTTGGAAGTCTGCATCTGTGTCTGCCCAAGTAGTTCTCCCCACACTCAGGGTGTGACTTCAGAAAGTTAGCATTTATGTTGCTATGTGGCCCCAGTGTCCACAGGCCACCGGGTTCAAGCGGGAACACTCCTCTCCTGTCACCCACTCAATCATGTCCGCAAAGCTGTGCAAAGGTCAAGGGTAATCATTCTGTGTGTTTGTTCATCCTGTGACAAGTGTTTAGTTATACCAGTGCTACTGGAGGATGTAAAAGTTATCACTGAAGAAATCTCCATGACAAATGCCCTTGGAGCATTGTTTGTTGTCACCTCATGCAGCAGCGCTTGGCCTGTTCACATCCAAATAAGAGGATCTGTTGCACTGTCTGGAGGAATATGTAAATACAGTGATCCGAGGATGAAGGCATCAACACCAGGAATGCAATGAGGGAGTTATTCACTGTGCTGTAATGTTTACAGAATACAAACATCCACAAAGCAACACATTCAGGAAAAGACACTATATCTTCTTTTCCTTTGGGTTGCCGACTTTTCTGTCCTCTTTCCAGTTACATTTGATAAATGGTTTGTGTTATTTTCTGGAATTTCTCCTGATCCTCCTCACATTTCCACACAAGTTGGGTTTAATCAAAACAGCCTAATAAGTGGTTGCAGTGGATGTGTTAAACGTGTTAAATGTTGATTTATTGTTGCATCACCTGACTGAATATCAGATATAAGTACCTGAGCCAAGACACTGAGAGAACTGTATAGGATTTGTGCAGTAACATGGTGATTTAATACAGTATGTGCACGGGCATGCACGGCTGCATGTATGTGTTAACAGAGCATTTCATGAAGTGCTGACTCATAATTTCACGTCAAACCTGCCAACTCCATGACCTGTTGGTGCAGTTGACTCATTGTGAGAACATACGAACATAAGAATGCACTGGTTATACAGACTGCACTCTTAAAATACATGAACAATATAGAAACAAATTGCACATTGGGGTTTGGGGTTAAGGCCAAGAACTGTCTATTGCACATTAGGGTTTAAACTCAGCTGTGTTTGCTGCTGGAGAGCTTGAACAGACGGGCGTTGCAGCAGATATGAAGTCTTGGACCCTGACACACAAATAATGAGCTGCACAAAGCTGAGCGGCAGTCAGTTCTTTACACATTACTACTGGGACCATCGTTAATGTAAAGCCATTGATTAGCAGCTTGAGGGTGTCTCGTGAGAGCGGGATCAGATATGGTTGTTTCACATGGCTGCCGTCTTTCCTTTTAAGTGCCAACAACCGTGCAGCATGAACAGAACACAGCATCATCTTGCCACGGACGTTAGCCTCAGTAGAGCGGAGCACAATGCACTTAGCCCAAGACTTAGATTAAGTGGTCCCAAGCTAAATGGTGCCACGTCTCTGAGGCTGTTGAAAAGTCTCTGGGAAATATCACTGACTGAATCAATGTGGATTTACCAAGAACTAAATTGCACCAACAAAGGACAATGACAGGATGAAGAAACAGAGAAGATGGATGACAATGACTGAAGGCTTTCACAGCACTGTCAGCGCAATCATGTCACACTCAATGCATGCTGACGTGCTCGTCTTTCTCACGAAAGCCCGACTGCCTGCACTGCTGGAGCCTTCCGATATTTCCAGATCCACTTCAAAGCTTTTGTTGTCCGTGCCAGCATTCGCTTTGTTAAAGTGTACAAGTCCCTGAAGGAGAATCAAGAAGCTGTCTTGATTGGCCAATTTTGAGTAATAATGTTCTGGGATTTGAAAGTGTCCTGTTGGCGAGGTCTCGTCAGATCTGTCTGGCCCATGGGGTACAAAATGTTACAAAATGTATGAATTCAGCATTTCCATCCTTGTAGGCAACCCCCGTGTTTTTGGTTACATTTCCATGGGCCCATCAGCCCAGTTTGCTGCCATGTTTAACAAAATTCGATCTGTGAGGCTGAAGGTTTGGCGATCGGAGCCAGAGATTCTGTATTGGTTGGCTAATTGTAGGTAATGGTGTTTCCTGTTGTGGGAAGGGACATGCTGGCTCGATCATGGCGCAGGGTCGCTGCGGTCACATCTAATAAGAAGCAGAATTAGATTCCTCACATGTCTGGAAACAGAGCACACGAAGGAGTCATACAAGTGAAGGAGGAGGAGGAGGAGGGGAAGGGGTGCAGGGAGGGGAGGGTAAAGTAAAACAGGTCAGTACAAATATTGGCATGAAGAGGAGAAGCAAAGCGAGGCATTGATCCCTTTATTGTTTCAGCTGAGGAGCGTCCGCAGCCAGGAAGCCTCAGACAAAAGCTCTGTGGTGGGGCTAAGTGTCTACAATTATAGCGCCACATCATAAAAGGGGTGAGAATTGCATGCGTGGTTACACATGTCAGCAGAGATGAATACAGTGCAGCACCCATCTTCTGTCAGTTTTATGTGCCTTTGGTTATTGCAGGTATTATCACTACACCGGGTTGCAGTCTGCCGACGCCTGTTCTCACTGCGCAGCGGTTAGGGAAGAGGGGCCGGCGTCCAGCAGCGCCATTTCAAAATACATATGAGGTGAGTCAGTGAACTTGAAGGCGCTGCACAGCCAAAATGAAGACAGCCTTTTCCAAGGAAAAGGTACAGCCTAATACCTCAAACGGCCAAATATTGTCTTTTGTCGTCACTTTTTCTTCAGCTTTCGTTAGAAGTTCACAAGCTCTGGAGGTTGGCTGGCACGCTGCTGACATCGGAGTTTACATTGAAGTCATTTTCAGAGCCCCGGCTTTTGTTCCAGCAGAATCACTGGGCCTGGGAGCCAATAGATGCTCCTCCATGCACTCGAACCCTCTTCGCAGGATGAATCACGGGCTGATTTATGAGGCAGAAACTCAAAACACCAGAATAAATCTGAACCCCAGAAACTGATAAAACGCTTGTTTAGCTCTTGGCATGACAACCACAACCGGACAAGTTTTAGACGCAGTGACTCTCTCTTTCTGTCCTCTCTCCTTCTTCTCCCCATGCACAGTCCTCTGTAATCTCTCTCTCTCTCGCTCGCTCTCTCTCCTCTCTCTCCCTTTTTTTCCCCTCCCACTCCCCGTGTTTTGCTTTCCAGATTTTTGTCTGGAGTTGTCAACATTTGAGCGGTGTAGGGCCGGCGCGGCTGGATCCCAGAACAACAGCAACAGTCACATGAAGGCCCCAGCGTGAACTGGAGCGGCCCGTGACCCTGAGCGGGACTGTAACTCAGATACAATGACCTCATGAAGCACAAGGGAGACGGCCTGTTCTCAGGCAACACAAGCCGCTAGCAGCGCCGAGCACAAACTGACGAGTGCAGAAACGGAAAACTGCCGAGAATCCAAATCAACAACACATAGGTCGCTTTGTGTTTTTCTCCATTTTCTTCATCAGCTCTTTAATAGTTGTGTTCAAATTGTGTCATTGCCCTGGAGGGAATCTGGCAATGACACTGAAAGGATGGTTGGATGTATTTGCAATATTATAATTTAGTATATCTTCTTAGTGGAGCACATGAAGAGGGAGCACATTACTCCTATCCTGGCCCCTCTTCCACTGGCTGTCTGTGCATGCAAGTGTTATTTTTAAGATTATTTTATTTGTTTTCCAGTGCTCGAAGGTCTCGTTCTGCCCTACATATTTTCACCTTCTCCTTGACTTTCCAACACACTATGAGACTTTGATCCTGCTTTTATTGTTTGTTTTATGTTCTTTTATGCGTACTTATACATGTTGCACAGCACTGAGAATAAAGAATATGTTTACTCAGTCCAGGACAGGAACCAGGCAGGCAGGTAACAAAAGACGATAATCATAACACAATATATCCTTCAATCTCAGTCAATCCATGTCAATCATACTGATGCATAAAACATTGTTGAAGTACTAGCATTGACAAATTTATTGGAATAGTGTGCCAATTGCATTTTTAGTCATGTATTTAGTCAGGTCTTTCAGGCTCGCCTTATGTAATCAGCTCCTCGCTGCAGATCCATTCTTATTCAACAGCTGTTCCGATCATCACATCATGGCAAGGGAGCTGATTAGCATATTTCGACATTTTCCTGGGTCATCAAGACTTTGGATCGCTTGGAATCACGCTTCCTGGAAGTCCTCCCAGTACCAGGGATCAACGCCCTTCTTACTCCACCGGGTGGACATCTTTTCCGCATCCATTCATGCCGCGGAAGCATCTGTCATCCGAGCTGCGGGACTGCTGCGCTGCAGGAGGGCTGTACTTACCTGCGCTCGGGCAGGCGTGGAAGGGATTCCACTAGCGCAGGTATGATGACGGAAAACCTGATAATTACTGTCATCTCCATCCCAGGTAAGTATAGCATGTGCCACGGTCGGTTCCAGATCCAAGTGTTGCTCCATCGCCGGAGCGCAGAGGCTCGTCCAGGGAAACAGCGATGGCTTTCTGCTTCTGCGATACGGTGGTTTATAAGCCTTTAACTGGTGTAATTTTAGCTTTAATGAGCACTTGAGGAGAGAGGTATGTTGAAAATTGGTACTCTGTGCCAATAAAACATTAAAACGAATCTCCTGGCAGCCCTTATCTTTAAAAGTCTCCGTCACTGCTTCACTCGTAAGACCCTCGAGTGTAATTCTCTCCTTGGGGTGGCTGCGACTGTGCACCCCCTGAGCACATACAGGACATGATGTTGGCTTTAAACACAGAGGGTAAGAAATCTATAAAAAAAGACAAATTAAATCCTTGTTCATGATTCTTTCCAAACATGTTAAAAAGGAGGTGAAAGTCTGGCTGTAAAATCTGTCGAGCTTGTCAAAATTGAGGCGAGACATAATAAAAGCCCTGCAGATAAGCAATGTGTTTTAGTTCGACCGTCACTGCCTCCTGTTAAATATTATTTACTTAATCACATTTTTTTGCGCAATGCCCTGGAATGGCTCTCCTTCACTCCTTCGCACATTTCACTGCTGAATTGACAAATCGCATTTAAAGTTAAGTAACAATTGCTGTTAGCTGATGTGAAGGACACTGTGAAAATCATCGAGGTTTACCAGACCAAACACATCAAAGCCTCCAGGCACTGAAGCACTTGCTTAATAAAATAACTGCTGGCTGACAACCTTGTGTCTCCAAAATACGAGCTTTTCAGAAGCCGAAATAAACAGCAGTTAATACACTCTCTCTCTCTTTTGCGAGGATAAGAGGCCAGAGAATTTGCTCGAGCCACAGAGGATCATCTAATCCCTCAGCTGCAATGAACCATGAAAATCACCTAAGTTGCTTTTATGAGCTTGTTTCATACACAGTCGGTGATAAGCTTTACGCGGTAATGGTGCAGCGTTTTTTATCGCTGATATGGCGAGGCAAAAAGCCCCGACGCTGTTGCACCATCTGGGGAAAATCACCACGGGGCTCCCCCCCGGTGACCTCTCCACGCGGTCCAGTTAAACATCCTCTTGACAAATGAAGGGCAGAGATGGCGTCCAAGCCGAGCAGGCGCTGTGTTACAGGCTACCCTCTGGAGAGCCTTGGGTCATCCAGACAGGAAATGAAAGGGAAAATGGTTGTAAAACGGGCCCTGACTGTGACTCATCAAGGGGCCTGGCACTCAGAGCGGCGCTTTAGCTCGCCCCTCTCCTTTTTCAGACCTGGACTGTTAAGCAGTATGAACACTTAAATCCAGGTGAATATATATATATATATATATATATATATATATATATATATATATACACAGAGAGAGAGAGAGAGAGGGAGAGAGAGAGAGAGAGAGAGATAGATGACTGTGTGAAAGTTTGCACAACCCTTGGATTTCAAAGGGATCTTTTTGCTTCAGTGAATTCAGAGTGCACTTCAAAAAACATGACAAAACAGGCGACACCCTGGCTGTTTTTTATGCATATGGTTTATGAGTGCAGCTATGGGTAGAATATCATTCTACTGTTTCATGATGAAGGCAAATAAATGTAGATTTGTCTCTATGAATATGAAGGCTTGTAGATGATGATGGAAAGATTGCACAGAAAAAAAAGGAAGAAAATGGAGATTTCACCCCAAGAACGGCTTTGTCACTTGTGCTGAAGGAAATTGGTCATGACAGCGTCCAAATCTAAAAGCTCTTAAGTTTATCAAGTCTTCCGTGTTCGTTGTGGGCTCAGTTCCCTCACCGAATGTCAAGCAGTCATGTTGTCTGAAGTTTTGTAAACTGGGATCAACATTGTGTTGGAAGTGACATTTAAGACAATTATGACTTATGAGTTACTCGCAGATAAAGTCAGTTCCTGACTGTTGGCAGACGAGTGATGTCTGTGGCTCAGGAGACAGAGGGAGAGCTGAGAAGGGGGCGGCTGGATCTCTGCAGTATCCATGGGCAAAATATGGAAAATGTGTGTGTGTGTGTGTGTGTGTGTGTGTGTGTGTGTGTGTGTGCGTGTGTGTGTGTGTGTGCGTTTGTTGCCACAGATGAGCAGGTGGCATCCTACATGGTAGCCTCTGCGACCAGTGTGTTTGTGGATGAATGCAGATGTGCTGTAAAAGCGCTCTGAGTGCTCGCTAAGTACCATATAAATGCAGTCCATTTCCTGGTGGTGTGGCAGTGACGATAACCAGGCTAATCTGCCGCTTTCTTCCAAATTGAAACATCTCAACAATTATTGGCTGCATCGCCATTAAATTTTGCACGCACATTCATTGTCATCTTTTTTTTATTTTTCAAATGGCTGAATAACGGGATGTGGATGGCTTCAGTGATGCTTATTTCTTTTTAATCTTTCCACATCATTTGACATTTTAATGTGGACACTATTTTGACTTCATCCGCCTCATCTGTTCTTTCAATGTAGTCTCAATCACATAACTGGCAAATATTTATGGGATCTGAACTTTTCAGATATCAACAGCAGGTGTTGACTTGTGCCAGTCACTTTGACTGAATGCATTTCCATTCATATATTTTCATCCGAACACTGCAGAATTATGAAAGAGAATGGAAAGAGCAAATTTAGAAAGAATGCATGAGGTGGTTTCTGCCTTTTCTCAGGAAAGAGTGAGGACAGTTAATGGGAGACAGAAACACCTTCTCAGCAAACATTCCAACGGCTGATCAGCCAGTAGAAGAAGAAGACGTTGAAGAAGGAGAAGCAGATGAAGAAGAAAAAGAGAGACGCAGTTTCCACTATCAAATAGATTGATTTTTCCATTTTGTCTCGCAGACGGCCCAGGTAACTAGTCTCCAATTCATAACCTCTGACACTGCTCCTGAGGCTCAACGCAGTAACGGAATGATAAACCAAATAATACATAATCCCACTTGCTGCACCATTGCTCCATGAGACCTTAAATGAACGGCATGGACGACGCTGAAAAACATCGTCCACATAATTCAATTAAAAATCTTAAATATGAGGCAGCTGGAGCTTGGTTTTTATGTATTTTGGACATGAAACAGGTGGATACAAAGTCAAAAGTCAGCGAAGCCAGCGTGTGTTGATTCCTGGACCAGCGATGCTCTATTGGTGCTATTTGCTGGCGGATGTGTCAGCACTGGGCTCATGGCCCCCTTTTTTTTTTTTCAGGAAAGCCTCCAGCTGGCCCCATGTGTGGAATTACACCCCAGGATCCAAGCAGGGCAAGCTCACAGAAAACAGCTGTCAGACAATGAATTACTGTTCTGTGACCAGACAAGTGCCTTTCTGAGGACTGGATGAGGAAGCTGGGAGCACGTCTCACATGCACACATACACAAACGCGCACGCTCCGCCATACACTGTCTCAGGTGCTCATATACACACATACTGTTTGCATATTTCCTACACATCCAGAAACTCAGATGGTCACACACATAGAGAAGCAGCGCTTTGGATTTTTTGGCCTAAACCTGGCAGTATTTTCACTCTCAAATGCTGAATATTGAATTCTCAAATGTAAACCCAGCAGAGTTCCCCACTGCGTGCAAACTTTCAGACGTTTGGCACTACAGTAAAATAAGGAGTGGAGAAGAAAGAAAATAATAAAATCTCAGACTTTCCAAAAATATCGTCCCTCTTCTGGTGAGGACTCTAAAGGCTCTGCACGGCTCACTTTGGCAGCACCGTGGCTTTGCAATGCAAACAGCGCACATCCTCAGACTGACCCCTGTGAACCGAGCCGGCAGCTTCACACAACCAGCCCAGAGCCTGCAGTCCTCAATGCTGCCTCAGTCTCACACATGACTGCGAGGGACTCGGGATCTGCAGTCCCACGGCACAGAGGAAGCTCTGAGAAGGAGCTCGGGTGGAGGGCTTGACGTGTAATGCGTGCTGTGTGTGCTGCAGCATAACACGTTACCGGAATATGGGCCTAATGCAGCCAATATGGATGTCATGCAGCTGCAGGCTTACATATGTACTGCGCTGGTTCTGCATTAGATCATCTCTGAATCCATCAGAAACACAGTTCAAGCACAGCATACTAATCCACGGTCTATAAAACTGTTCCAATAGACAGTGCCTATTGTGTCAAAAGCTTTTGATTTTTCTCTTTGTCTGCTAAGAAAATAGAACGCAAACAGGTGTTTCTGATAACATTATGACTCCACTGTAGTCAAGTGTTCCAGTATCAATACCAATACCATCAATCATCAATCATCTTACCTACTTCAACTGTGTCACGGGAGTGTGCTGGAGCCTGTTTCCAGCTCATACAGGGTAAAGGCACACACACACACACTCACACACACACACACAGTAAGGCCATGTCGTGCTAAGCTAAGTAGGTGTGGCCCATCCATTGTCCCCATAACTCGTCATTTTCAACATGTGTACCTGAACCTGGTCTACCCCGCAACAGACAATTCTTGCTTACAGGTCTGGGAGGACACACTCATGTTTGTTGAGTTACAACACATAGCTCCCGGTAAAACCACAAATTAATCCTTTTCAACTCCAGTTTGAGCAGGACATATACAAAGAAGACACATGTAAATACATCGTGAAGGGGAGTCATTGGTTGTTTAGCTTAGCGGAGCTAGGCTAGCTGCTTCCAGGCTTAAGCAAGACTAAACATGTCCTGACTCAGATCAGTGGATGCGCACCCACAAACACACGCATGCACGCACACACACATAGAATAGTGTATAAACATGGCATCGAACTTCCTGTTGCACCTGTCTTCCTCTTCAAAAGACAGCAACTGTTTTGTTGTAAGTATAATGGTTTTTCCTCCCATGAAGAGAAGGTTTGCATTATGACATATAGGGGATCTGTCTGTATATATGCGGTGTGAGTGCCTGTGCACAGAATTGCATTAAATGATAAAATAAAATCAGTGCTCAGTCTCAGCCATACCTTATCAGGTTGCAATGAGCAGCTTTCAAAAGAAAATCAATCTCTCTTGCCAGCGGGGGGGGGCTCAGCATTTTTCTTCGCCTGCAAGACTCTCCTACTCCCAATCAGATTTAATTGGAAAGTAATGAAATTTCTTTTTAAGGAATTGATACAAGTTTACGAGGAGCATTTCATTGGGGAGACAGGATAGCCTTATCTCGGTTTGGTTTTACACGAGGGTAGAGTCTGCACAGTTCAAACGAGAAGTGTCTAGTCTTTTCACTGTGCCTCTGTATGAAATTACCTGGCTTTTATATCAGCTCTACCATCTGGGTCCTATTACATCAGCAGCTGATGGGCCAGTCGAAAATGGTTTCATTTGTCTGTGGCAGCCGAGCGCTACAGTTTGTTCGTCAAACAGTGTGTTTGTTACATGGGGCTGGCTTAAACACGCTCCAAACTGCTTGGATCCCAGTCAGTTGTATTTTGCTCCTGTTATTTTTGGGCTATTTTAGAATTATAGTGTTGTAAGTTATACAGTACACCATGGTGATATGGTGAGGAAACACTGTGACTGAATTTTCTAAAAAAAAACTTTTCTTTTAAAAAAAAAAGCCTCAAGTATCCTCAATATGGTTTGTTGAGGAGAGGATGATGTGCTCTATCAATATTCGGGAAGTCCAGCACATGAATAAGCACTTTTAAGGCTACTATTAGTGGTCTGAGGAATGCATATTCCGATAATGCAGCTCCTATACTGAAAGGGCCAAGGATGTCATCTGTTTCTGGAGAAAGACAGTTACAAAAGAGGGTCAAAGAGCCGCAACAAGACACAGGAAGACACATGACAACAAGTCAGAGGCTTTTCTTGGCCTTACGCTGAATGCCCACAAGAGCCACAAGAGTATCATGCCAATAAAATGCCATAAAATAACCAGAGCTAAGTATTTAGCTCTGCTATCTGCTGCTGGATCGTGACAGCAATCCAAAGGCCCATTTCACTTTTCCAACCCTTTCCAAGGGTTGAATGTGTTTGTGTCGGTCTGTCCGTCCGTTTTTTTTTTTAATCTGTATCTCAACTGTGATCAGTTGCTGCCGATTAGGGCAGTGCTTCTCAACTGGTTGGGTTCTGGATGGGTGGCGCACAGCTGGTTAAAAAAAAAGTAAATAATTGGACATTTTGGTCTTTTATTTTGAAAAATAACTTATTTTGAAATGTTCGAGTCAGAGTTCAGCCACCCAGGTAGTGAAGTGCTGGCAAATGAGAGCGTGAAACTATCGAAACTGAAAAAATACACTTGCTTGGTTTGAATTTTTTGTGGGCATGACACACTTTCACGAGAAGTGTGCAAATTTCTCACTTTTCTCAAGGGAAAAAAAAGATGTGATTTGCTGGAAGCAGATATGTAAGACGTGCATTAGCAACCATGCACTAGCAAATCTAAGCTTCCCTAACTATGGCTGACAGACTAGAGGGTGACTCTAGTCTGTCAGTCTGCAATGGGGCCTGATTTTAGACTCCACTTTTCTCCTTCGCCCTAATGCTACACAAACACACACATCCTGCGCACAGATGGACGCCCATCCATGCATGGCCACTGTGCGTGGTGCCGATACGGTGTCATGTTGTTTACTCTGGCTGTGTTAATGTGGAGTCATTTCGTGGCCACATGCAGGTGAGCTGGGAGAGGGTCGCGTGGCCTCGGCTGCTTCTTCAGTGCAGCACATGAGCGCGACACACACGCGCGGCACATGCTGGCAACATGTGGTCTGAGTATGCTCCGCACACCACCACCACCACCACCACTACCACATAACCAAACAGACACGGCGGCGAACAACAAACATTGTCTCAAGAAAAGATTCGCTTTTCTTTTTTTTTCTTTGTTGAAGCAAAGTTAAGAACGTGTCACATGCGGCGAAGATTATTCTAGATAAAGTCATCTATTGGATTTTTAATGACGCCGTGCAATTGATTGATTCCAGAGTATCACATAAAAGTAAAACTTTAGAAGATTCACCAAACTGCAGACTGTCTCATCTGGAAATGTTAATGTTAGTTTTGTGTTTATTTTCAATTCTTTTGATCGACTAACTGGATTAGATCGGGTAAACAAAACTCTTTTTATGAGTTCAATGACTGAAATATGTGTTGGCGGTTACCGTACTGCAATACAGAATTTATCATATATTACCATACCATAAATTTTCACTGCAAGTTCTACTTCATTTATTTGCAGCACATAATTTGACTTTGTCACATAATAATAGGATAATGTTTTATTATATGGCTCCACTAAGTAAACCTGGAACGAGTTGTTTTATAGTGTTGTTAACCCTTCTTGATATTATAATTTAAATGTCTATTTATCATAAACCACTGAAAGTGCCTGTCATGAACAAATATTTTGAACTTGACCTTTGAACCTTGTGCTTTATCACCACAATTGTGGCCTTGAGTCAGAATGGCATCAACACATATAAAAAAAACCCAACAAAACACAGCAATCATCTTATTGAATAATGTCTGTGCTTCTGTTTTGGAAATGACAGTATTTTCTTTGACATATTTGATTTCAAGCTCCCCAGGCATGTGACAGATCCAATTTGCATACAAACAGGATTTTGCAAGAAAACAATCGGAGCTGTGGCGAGAAAAAAAAAGCAGCCGGATGAATGTATGGAACATGTATTGCTTAAGAAACGTGTAGAAAACCATTGTCACTCCCCTGAAAAAACCCCAAGAGGGTTTATTCAGGTGGACAGACGAATGTCTCCCTCTCTCTCCCTCTCCCTCTCTCTCTCTGGCCCAGTTGCTGAGGAGGACGCTCATCTGTCCTGCAGGGTCTGAGACTTATGTAAGATAAACCTGCTAACCTCAATGACAGTAATCTCTGAGAAGAGAGGATCACCTTCCCTCTGTGCACTCTCTCACCTTGTCTCTCTCTAAACACACACACACACACACACACACACACACACACACACACACACACACACAAACCCTTTTATGATCTACTACTCTTTCTGTTTATACTCCTGTCCTTTTTTCTCCTTTTCCACTCTGTTCCTCCCAGCCCACCTGTAAACTCATCCAGAATCCATAAATCACTCAGCTCCATTCAGTTGTTTCGGCCCTGTATTTCCTCCCTGTTGATCGTGTCAGCCGAGGTGTACTTTTACAGGAGTCAATAAATCTTTAAACATCGGCAACAATAGCTATCTGCTCCCTGTCGTTCCCACCGACACCTGCTGCTGACCTGCGTGCATGTTTAGAGCTCGCCGTGTCTGGTTTCTTTTGTGTTCCCCCCAAAGTACTTGCCTATAGGTCAACTCTAAACTGCTGTAACACCAAGCATTGTCTTGCCTTTCTCATTGTCTGACACACCTTTTTGTTGCAAAAAAAAAAAAAAAAAAAAACCTTCATCTGACCCAAATCTGTTGGAAAACATGTGGTCACAATCTGTCACCACAACAAATGTGAAACATTACAGCAGTGAAAAGGTCTGTTGACACAGGGAATGAAGCTTTTGTCCGCTGTTTTTCGGCACTTATTATAGAAATAACATTTTCTCCTTGACCTCCAGTTATAGAGATCCAGCTCTGTACAAACAATGGAACTGGACAGCCAAGACCAGTGGAGGATAAATCTGCTTTGACTCTTATTTTGTAGTTCAAGTCTTTAACGCCATTCGTCTCTCTCAGGGCTCGACTTTAAAGCTAAACTTCAGTTCTGAGTCAACAAAATATTGACTTGACATATCACCTAATAAAGTGGCAGCTGCTAACGTGTTGGCAGGCGTTTTAAATGCACACATCCAGCTCACATTTAGAAAATATCTGGCTCTCGACACGTGAGTAGTTCCACTGTGTTCACCTGCTGACTGCTGAGCAATGTGCAGTGCCTCTCGGACCTTTAACGCTGAAAACGAGATGCAAAAAACAACACGGCTTGAGAACCGCAAACCAAAACAATAAGACGAGGGATGCTGAGGGAGCGTGGAGCCTGATCGCCTGTGGATTTGTCACCACTACTGACAGCTTTTATGCTCATTTCACTCAGCGCAAACATAACGTATCATTTAGCGCGGCTTTTAGTGTGATCATCATGAAGAAATCGCTGCCCGCAGTAACCGTTGGAGTTATTTAACCAGTGACCAGCCCGGAGGAAAACGGGGGAACAGCTACTGTGAGGGGATTTAAAATGGAAACATGTCAGTGTGTTAATGATTTAGGTCGACGTGTCTTCGCGCACAGGCGTTTTCAGTATGTCAGCCGGATTAGCCTCCCTGCAGATGTGTTAAGCATTGTTGTCCTTAGGTGTGCAGCCGTCAGAGGCGCAGACTGACACAGATTAGCTTTCTTAACTAGGAGCAGAGGCGTGCTGTAGGTCCAGCCGTCTGTGACCTGTGGCTGACTCTTTATCTCCCTCATGGACGCTAGCATGGACGATGACTGTTCCCTTATTGTTTGTGCAAACTCAGCCCTCTGGAATTTGTTTACAAGCCCGGCTTGATGTGGGGGCGGGGGTGGTGGGGATATCTGTTCTTGTGCTCTGCTCAGCGTTATATATAAATAAATAAAATGCTGAAATGTTCAAGTTACGGGGAGTTTGGAGACGAAGCCGTATTGTAAATCAAAACATTAGTTAGCTTGGCCGCAGTCGCCGTTCGTCGCCAGTGGACCGGGCTTCAAACCGGCGCAACTCGGCATTCAGTTTGGTGAAGCCGCGCTCCAAATGGTTCCCGCTTATTCCATAAAAACCTTCGTCTGGAAAAAATTCTTCACAGCAATAGAGAGGAAAAAAGGGGAGAAATCCCATGAAGCCGGCCGTCCTCCAGTCCGTGTCTTGGAAAAGCCATTAGGGAGCAGCTGAGCTCGCAGACGAGCAGGGGGGACGAGGGGATCGGAGGATGAACGGCGAGCGCCGCAGCTTTGATTCAAAGGTAAACAGGTTATTACCGAGACATCAGCGGGATCGGCTCTGTGGTCGGCCCGGCCTCTCACCCCCGTGCCAGCGAGCCGCTGCAGGAAGACTCTTTCACAACTCGCTCTTTAAACTCTAAATCAAAGCTCCCTTCAATTAAGAGAGCCATTTGATGCCATTTCATTTGATGCTGCATCTCAAATTAAGGACCTGAGATTTAGGCCCTTTGGCGCCGCCGGCGCATCACTCCGGCTTCTGCAGCGCCAGCCACAAATGAGAAGGGCTCTTCAGAGGGGATTAAGTAAAATCATGCTTGAAATTACAACGGAGACCAAGGAGCATCAACAGGTCTGAGGCGCTGTGAGCGAGCAAACGCGAACTTGTTACGGGCTGAAGGTCAAGATGGCGCGGGGTGTTGTCTGCTTCATCACCACTTTCTCTTAGTTTCCTTTAATGTTTTAGCCTGTCACCTGTGCCTCTCATGGCCTAGCCTTGAACACAGTTATCACGTGTGTGTGTGTGTGTGTGTGTGTGTGTGTGTGTGTGTGTGTGTGTGTGTGTGTGTGTGTGTGTGTGTGTGTGTGTGTGTGTGATACACACTTTCGTTCTGGCATTTCAGCCTACCCCTGTGCAGACACGTAAAACGCTGTAAAAAATATATGATTGTATATGATTATATAAAGTTGAAATTGGGAATGTGTTCACCAACAGAGGCACATTTGCACATCAAGCAGACCCGGAGAGACTTGAGCATTCATTCACTGTTTTGTTTTTGGTCAGTATTCACTCAGCTTTTAGCTGTTTTTGGGTCTCCCGGCTCCTGGGGGGGAATAAAGGGAGGGGAGCTGAATGCTCCGCTGTGTTCAACAGCTGAGCAGGTAGCACACAGTCGGTCTTCAGAGTTTTCAATGAAAGCGGCTCCTCTCTAATAAGTAGTTGGGAGCAGAGAGGCGCAACTTAGATGCGCTGTGAGTCTTCAGTCATGGAAAGTAATGAGGTACATTCTGTCCACTATTGTACCAGTGTTGTAAGTACCAGTACCAGTATTGTAAGCATAATAAACAGAGTTGCTTGTCCAGCTTGCGGGTTTCCATTCCACTCCACTCGATTTCAGCATTGTGCTCTCTACTGCGTCACATCTATTTGACAGCTTTAGCTTTTGATGGAGGCTTTACATGACAGGTAAAAATAGCAAAAAATAGCAACACAATCTCAAGAAGTAAAACATCAATTTCCAACCAGTTTGGCTTCTGACGTCTAAATAAAGCGCAGCGCAGAAGTGGGTCCACTCATCCAGTCAGTAAACACTCCATCCTCTCTTTCAGTGTGCATGTAGGAAAGCTGGTATTGTTAAAATGACCTTTGAAATACTGTGTTTGTGAAATGTTACTTGAGTCTCAAGAATACATTCATATCATGCTGAATGTAGATTTAGATATAGATAGAAAGATAGATCAATAGATAGATAGATAGCCTATCCAACAGTGGGTACACAGCAGTGTACTTGTCTGTATGTGCGTATCTGTTCAGCCTCAAGCTGTCTATCATCGGAGGCTCAGATTAATGAGCTGCAAATGCGCTTAAGTGAAAGAGATAATGTCCTTATCATGTCTGCTATATATAGCGGGTCTCTTACTCATTCTATGTTTTCTTGTCCATCTCCCTCTGTATCTAGGACAGGCTGTCATATGACCTGTGTGACAGTCAGCCCTGTTGTGGGGCATTTTATTTCGGCCTGACAACCATGAGACAGTTGGACTCTGGTCTCTAACAGGCCTTAGCGCCCATGGCCACTGCACTGCTGTCGGTGTGTGTGTGTGGGGGGGCGTTAACAGAGAGAATTTGATGAGCAGGCAAAGATATTCATTCTACAAAAGCGTTGAAGTCTCTTTTTTGGGTGGATGCAAATCCCCTCACATTGAACAACAGCTCTTTCTGGCAGCAGCGGGCCCGTTCTGGACGGTTTTCTGGCTGGGCCTGCTGGGCCCGACAGGCCGTGGCAGGGATTTGCCTCTCTGAGTGAGCAGGGAACCCATCTGAAAGCCACTGAATGGCTAACGTCAGTGAAAAGAGACACTGTAACTGGTCCCGGACAAATAAAAAAAAGAAAGAAATGCAAAGTTAATCGACAAATGAGCAATATCTCATGTTTGGCAGTGGCTTTTCTGTCTGGACCAAAGTGGGGTAGTAAACTTGATTTAGGCTCATAGACGGTTGAATAACGAGAGACGTCACAAATCTGGTTTTCAGACATTTTATTGATGAAAACATCCTTAACCTTTTCACCCATTGGACACAAAACATAATATAGCAAAAAAGCTATTGAGAACATATCCTCTGAAGCCCAATCACAGATTCAAAAGCACTGCAACACCCGCAGTGTCTGATACATTTATAAAAATAACAATCATAAAAAATATACATACAAGATGAGAATCTTTTTCTGTCTTTTTTTTGATAGTGTGATTTGTAAAAGACTGCATGAACAGAAACAGGTGTTCAAGACGATGCATACAAGACAATGCAGCAATCCACAATCTCTAACTGATAGGCACAATCACTAACTGACAGGCAGACCGGCTAGTCTGCTGTTAGGACTTCACTGAGTATAAAAGGACAATACACTGCCTGCACAATCCAAAGGATACCATCGACATGGACAGTCACTGAGAAAAAAAAACAGCTGAACGTAGCAGTTGCGGATTATCAGAATCAGGTGAGACAGAGGTCGAGAAAAAGACTTATTTCAACAAGAGACATTGTCTTTTCAACACAGTATTGATGCTGGTCTTGCAGGCCTAACCTTCCTTGTTATCCTTGAAACAATTTCCTTTTTCTCTCTGCCCTCAGGAAAGGCTGCAGTGTTGTTAGCGAGGAGTAAGTGAGTTGGCAAAGCACGAAGCATGTTATCATAAGCTGTATATACACCCTTCTTTAAACTGGTGTGGGGTGAAGCGAAAAAAAAAAATCTAAACTAAACGTCAATAAAGCAACCTTAGAAAAATGAAAACCCAAGTTGCAACTTAAAGTCTCCTGAGGCTGATGTGAAAGCATGCAATTGTCCTTTCCTCTTGTCTGAAGAGCTGATTAAAATGCGTGAGGAATGTGAGAATGTGTTGTTCTCCGAGGGGAAAAAAAAGGAAGAAAAACAACAGGCGAGAGCCGCAGCACTGTCCATTACACTGAAACGTGACCTTAAGAGAGAGTTTGTACAGTAAAGCGCAGTAGCCCTGGAGAGATAAACCCCATCACCAGCTGCACCCATCTCTCCAGGCCGACTCACTCTCCCTCCTGCCATTTTAACCGCTACATTTTCCCTCCTCTCTCCCTTTTTTTCCTCCCTCTGCTGAGTACTTCCCTGTTGGCTCCATCATTGCAGCATCTTCCTCCCGCGTCGACAAACAGCCTCATTAAACTTTAGGGCTATCAGTGGGGCCACCAAAAATGTTTGGCACAATGTTTTTGCCTTTTTTTTGCTTTTTTTTTTTTCCTGAGGCCTGAAGAGAGTGTCTGCAGACCCAGCCCCAACTAAGTTCAAGCTCTTCAGCAGCAGCTGAGGAATTCCCTGCCATGGTGCTACAGCAAATAGTGTCATCATCTGAGGTGTCTCTGCAAATATCCTTCCACTGCAGGAGGAAGCACACACCAGCTCTCCCTCTCTCTCTCTCTCTGAGTCCACCCTTCCCTCTCTCTACCGCTCACCTCAACTTCTTTCCTTTTTTTTGTTCTCCTATGAGAAAATATAGAAGCACCACCATACAAAATACACAGGAAATTGTGTGTGAGTGAGTTTTCTCTGTTGCTGATGATCTTGTCTCTACCAGTTCCAGTCATGGGGGTTTGAGGGGTGGGTGTGTGTGTGTGTGTGTGTGTGGGAGGGGGGGGGGGGGGGGGGGGGGGGGGGTTAGCCTGTTTTATTGTTTAGAGAAGAAAAAAAAACCTTGAGCTTCCAGAACAAATTCACGCCAAAAAAAAAAAACAGGATTCTTGAAAGAATCACACACTTGATTGTTAATTTACCGCAAAATCCACATTGACCAATCGTGCTCTATGTCATTGAAACGCACAACTTCACACATACATTCACAAGCCTCTGGGGCGCTCTCGTCTATAAACAGAGTGGGGCTAATTTCACAAAAATCATATGGCCTGCTCATTCTTTTCTCTGCCTGCTGAGAGGCAATAGGCACTTAAAACACACATGTTCACATATACAAATAGAGATAGCTTCATATTTTATGTATTTTTCCCCCATCAAAATTGGGTTTTAAAGTTAGAAACAATCAACAAAAAAAAGAAAAAAGAAATCTTTGGTCTGTAAACAACCATAATTATATCCCAATGCAAGGCAGAGATGCCAGTTTGTCATCCAAACTAGTTTAGTTTGGGAGCCCTGCGCACACCTCTGATTTCACCTATAGTGTGTTTGTAAGTGTGTGTGTGTGTGTGTGTGTGTGTGTGTGTGTGTGTGTGTGTGTGTGTGTGTGTGTGTGTGTGTGTGTGTGTGTGTGTGTGGTCGCAGAAGCTGTCAACTTCAACCGATGCGACTATCTGCCATGCTGCTGGAGCTTCAATCAGTCTCCAGCACTTTCCATGACAGTTCATGCTGCTCGCATTCAGGGCCGTGACATATTTGCATTTAGCCTGTATGCCCAAGCTACCCAAATTAGTCTATTCCAAACCTGGCTGGCCTGGGCAGGATTAAGAAGGCGTTGGCGTTTCAAGAAATGCGAGATATTCACATTGAAATACGCTGCTTGAAGTGAAAGCCAACCGCTCATACTGAGGGGGGCGTACGAGCCAAAAACACTAGCTTTTAAAAAGAAGACTTCTTTCTCTGTCTGCTGTCAGACACTGAGCAGGTCTGAGGCGACTTACGCCACTCGCTCCTGTTTAAACAAAACCGGCCTCTCTCTCTCTCTCTCTCTCTCTCTGTCTGTCTCCCACTCTCTCTCGCCCTCCTCCTCTGCTCGGGCCTGCCTCAGTTGCAGGGCAGCCAGGTGGAGTACGCAGGCTGCTGGCAGGCAAACACCGGCTGTACCTGCGCTATGTAGTAGTTACTGAAGTTGCCGTCTGCCACATAAGGAGCGGGTTGGTAGTAGCACGTGACGTTGGCCACGTTGGGGATGACGTTCTGCTCGGCCAGAACCCTCACGGCCAGCATGGCTATGAGGCCCAGGGTCTGCCGCCGCTCGTGTCCCATCAGGCACACCGTGCTCTCGTTCACCACCCCGTGCAGGGTCATCAGGTAGTCGTACTTGCGGTCCTCCAGGCCCACGAAGTGGTTTTGAAGGTAGGACTCCAGCTTGCGCTGCTGCTCACCGATGTCGGGGAAGTCAATGAAGAAGCGGGAGCACATGTAGCGCTGCAGGGACTTCATCTCGGACTCGGACGCGGCCCTGAAACCCCTCACCAGCAGGTGACAGTACTTGAGCAGGCCGCCGCCCCGGATCTCCTCCGGGTTGCGGGTGCAGATGATCTTGTTGCGTAGGTGGTCCAGGGCCTCACTGAAGTCGCCGTACACGCTCTCGCCCATGATGGTGGGGTGGAAGGTCTCGGCCATGGGGTTCTCCGAGCACTCGTAGAACAGCAGCAGGGAGTCCAGCTTGATCTGGAAGGAGTCCACGCTGAACTCAAACTGTCGCCGCAGAGAGTCCACAAACTTCAGCTCCACGTTCTTGCCCCGGTTGTTGGAGAGGGAGATGAGGCTCCAGCGGTCTGAGTCGTTACACACCTTCACCATCTTCTGCACATAGGCTTCCTATGTGTGTGTGTGAGAGAGAGAGAGAGAGAAAAGAAAATAGAAAGGAACTGAATCATCAACCAGACAGCCTCAAAGGTGCCATATACTGCAGGCCTCACATTATGCCACTATATTAATATACTATACTATATTTAATGACCATTTGTTCTATATGGGCAGTTTAGAACTGCATGTATTACTGTTATAAAATATCAACTAATGCTGTTGGCCCCAATAATAAGATCATTAGGTGTACTTGGATATGAGATCTCAGTGGCTTTCCAATTGGTTTACCTCAAGCCTCTTAAGCACAGAAAAACAACATTTTATTATGGCCAAACTAATCTAATTGCTCATTAAGCAGTGAGCGCCAGGCAATTACATCTAAAAGTAAACACCAGAAACAGGGGAGAAGGAAATGCGATGTACCTTTAACGTTAACGGAGTTATTTTCTCTTTATTCACACAGTCCGGTAAGAAATCCAGGAGACAGTCCAAAACTATGTCTTTCACAGTCTGGAAATCACTTTCACCTTTCATGTCTGCGCAAAATATGAGGTCCAGGTCCTTGAAGCCCAGTCCGCTGTCCTCGTGCAGGATGTGGCTGGCTGCGGAGCCGTTGAGCCGCACGTCCCGGACGTGGATGTGTTTCTCCTCCATGCGGCTCCGCACCACCTGCACGATCTGCCGCGGCTGCATCTGCAGCGTGGGGAAGTTCCCGCGGCCGTGGATGGGGATGGTCTCCGTCAGGATGGCGTCCAGACGCTGCACTTGCTCCCAGCTCAGGACGCTCACATTGCTGCTGCTGTTGCTGCTGCTGCAGCTACTGCTGCTGTCCTCAGTGTCGGACACGCAGCTGGTGCTGGAGCCGCTGTCCTCCTCTGACATGGCGAAGAAGAAAAAAAAATCCTTAGGGATTTGGAATAAAAAAAAAATGGAGTGGCCGCGTCTTTTACGCACAGACTCGGTGTAGTAGGAGGGAGGTGGGGTTATAACTTCATCCGCGTCTGCATAATCAGTGTAAAAAGTCGTCCGAAAATGACCGAAAGTGTATTTTTAAAAAAAGGATGTATAGAATATGAATCTGAAACTGCGGCAGTTGCGCTGAGATTTGCGCAGTTGCGCTGCGGCTTCAGATCCAGGGGCTCCGCTGCTGTGGGGAAGAAGAAGAAGGAGAAGGAGGAACAGAGGAAAATAGAGGAAAAAGAAGAAGAGTCTGCAGACAGAAGTCGAGAAACCGAATCCTAACTTTCTCCTCTCCTCGTCTGTCCTTTTAAAACACGGGCCCCGGAGCCGCCGTCAGTCGGTGCGTCCAGGCGCTGCGCATCACAGTCTGTGCAGGTCTGTGATGATCCAGGAGGGGGTTTGCTTTTCCGGCTGTGATCCCATCGCCCAAAGGCACGCCTATGATTTCATGAATTTGCATGAATAAGCTGCTCCTCGAGTTTGGCACCGTCGACGATCAACCCCTTTGGAGGAATCTTGTGGACTTTTACGCACGGCTCCTACATATTTTAATTTCTCCTGCCGCTGCCAGCAAATAATCCCGTTGATACAACTTGGATGTGCTGGTAAAATCCTGGCCGCTCTGCCTCCTAACTTTGTTTAGTTCAATACACTGGTTAACTGTTACCTGGCTGCCTGGCGGGCTGCGTCCCTCTGCAGGGCAACCCAGTGTGTGTGGAGGTAGGTGTGAGCTGCAGTTTAGCCCGCCCCCCTCTATACACACACACACACACACACACACACACACAATCCAGCTCCACACTGCCTCACTGACACTCTGATCACGCTGCCTTACTTCCATTCCGCATTCAGCATCAAACATATGGTGAAAATATAACTGCAGCACTCCGGTCGATCAATCACACTTTATTTGCGTAGCGATTTTCATTACACACGCACGACCCTTAATAAAAGTGAGCCGAACTCCTCCATGAATCACTGTCTGCCATGATCGTGAGCACGTGAGTTAGAAATTAAGCAAAAAAAAAAGAAGAATATGAAACGCATGATATTCAAAAGTGTTTTCTAATCTGTTGCATTCAGCCGGTGGCTGATCTGCATGTAAAGACCACTGAATGTAGCCATGTCGCCCCCTGTGGGCTGCTTCAGGTCTCACGTAAAATAACAATAATAATAAGTGCCCCCGAAGGGATGGTTCCCCTTAAAGTATCACATGAAAGTGCTGTAATATGCATTATATTTGTACCCACCCAGAGGCCCGTGCTCAGCTTTTGCTTTTTAAAATGGACAGGAAATATTTTCTCTGTAATCCAATAAGCCTTTTACCTTCCGACCACTAACACCTTCAGGTCAGAGTTTCTGGCCCCGTCGCTAATAGGTTGCCCTCAGCTCTTGGCTTGTGTGGACTATGAACTGTAAAACACCTGTTATGGCATTTTCGGACCAGGATTCTTTTAGGGATGATCCTGTCGCTGCTCTCCAGCACGTACGAGTCCAGTGTTTCTCTCGGAGGAGATTTCCTGGGATGTCTCGTGCACGCATGCATGTGCCTCGGTCAGTCTGACGGTCAAAGGAAAGCATGGGGTCAGGGCATGGCAGCTGACATGGATGCCCCATTAGTCGGCGTAAAGCCCTGCGTCACTGCAGCCACCCAGATCTGTAAACCCTGATTATCCCATTTACTCTATTGCACTGTCTTAACTCTGAAGCCCACACAGGAGCTCTGTCTCTGTGCACTGTCACTGCCTCTGCTGCACAACACACACAAACGCACACACACACAAAAATACACACACTCAATTATTCAAGTGATATTCAAGTGCACAATCACGTTGCATCATTTACAGTCAATGCAACTGGAAACAGAGCGATCACACACATTACAAATGAAGAGCTAAGTAGAGGCAAAGGGGAAAAGAGTGTTCATGTATCATTATTATATAAGCGTATTTTTCTTTTCGATATAACTTTTGTTTGGTTTTCGTACTCCGCTTTGGCACGTGTCAGACAGGTTGATCGCAGGTCCCTGAAATTGAAACCCACATCTGGAAATGTAAATGGAACTATTAGTCAGTTACAATGGACCGAGAACAGCCTCCTCAATGTGTTTCCCAGGTGTGGTGAGAAGGTTGCGATGGGCTGGGACCGGGATCCTCCAGCCCATTCTGCAGTGTGCAAAGCTAAATCAAAGCTGCTGTCAGACACACGCACACAGCATGCACACTGCACACATTCATGTATATAAGGCGCAGTATACAAAAAACGCCCCGGGCGTAGCTCCCCCACTGAGGAGTTGTTTTATAGAAACACTACTTGTCACTCTCATACTCAGGAGGAGAAAGATGATTTACTGGTTGGTGGTTAGAGACTCAAGTATGCAGGAGTGTTGTCAGAAAAATATATGGACACAAGAATTCAAGCAATGCACAAGGTTTCCCACTGGCAATGACTTCCCCTGTCTTGTGATGAGGTTGTATTCATTTAGTCAAAATGTCAGCGACTTAAAATATGGAAAAATATTTCCATCTCCGAGCACCATTTCCTCTCTCTGGAGAGTGCATGGATGTGGGATAGGCTTCTGATGCCGATTCTTCTCCTTGTATTTCCCATAAAGCAAATCTTTTACAATCCCTGCGCTTATCTCCGAGGCCTATGAAACATTTTGTGGACAGTTAGGCTCAATATTAAGCAAAGGGAAAAAAAAAGAAAAGGGGGGGGGGGGCTGTTTTGCTTTCCAGTGACATTTATCTGACTGCCCAAGTTCGATTTATCTACCATGAAGTGTAACATTTCCAGCGCCTTTGAACCTTCCTGCTCAGGTCAGCGCTGTCTGCAGGGAGGGACCACCGATCCGTCTCTGGTTGCTCCAGCATCAACACAATCCAGAATCAACAACACTGAGCCGGGACTGTTTAAAACACCAGTGAGTGGCATTTTCTGACCTCTGACGACACTTTCCTGATTTATCAATTTCAATTTGCTTTCCTCACAGGCCGTTCAGTAACTTTCCCCATGTCTCGGTGCGAAGCCCTGGGTGAATAGTGCATAGCTCTCGGTGATAATATATACACAGACAGGAATTACAAAAACACACTGACAAATGTGGAAACTTATCTTGAATTGCCATTTTAATGTGTTTATGTATCAACATGTGCAATCATTATCAGCCCAGATATCCAGGTCTGCTGTGAGCGCAGATTTGGATGATTTCAATCATCATTTTCATTTATTCATTTCGACATATTTTGCAAAAAAAGAGCCAATATTTCACTAGTTCTCTTGCATGTGAATAATGAGCACAACTATGATTAATGTCCATCATTATTCTTCATAACGTTATGTAGTGACTGATAATATTGATTTCAGCCATGAAATGTCTGTGGGCCTTTTGCTAGAATCCTAATTGATATGGATTTTCTTGTGTAATGTGTCTGTGATAGGAGAAGCCCTTTGGGCAAAACAAAACTTTGATGCCCTGCCTTTCTTGTGTTTTTCTAGACATTTCAAGGAGTGATCTGTGTGGACTTGTGCTGCTATGATATCGACCCCGGAAATATAGCGATCAAAAGAGCTGACACTTCTTTTCTATCCGGCTAAGCTTCAGCAAGGGAGGTGAGAGCAGAGCTTCTAGATATGATCTGCCAAAACGGCAAAAAATAAATAAAAAACAGACTGGCCAATAAGCTCTGATGAGTGATGAAACAGTGCACACAGGAAGCTCAAAAGCTCTGCTGGCACAAGCGCAGTCGAAGCGAGGCTTCAGAGTTCACTGTCACACCATAGACATTTCATTTTCAATCCGTCAACAGATAGAGGAATCAGTTTTTTTTTTCATAGGTGCTGGTGTGATCACACAAAGTGAGGGAGATGGAATAACTGACTGTCAAATTCAATCTGAAACACTTGGCCTCAGAAACCACGTGGCATGACAGCGGCATGACATACGGGCGAGCGGCCTCAAAAGCAGCGTAGCTTGAGGAAAGCGTGAGCCATGACACGAATACAAAACAAAGATCCAGTCATTGTCATCCCTCTTCGGCCTCGTTCTCCTTTCACAGAGAGAACTGGATTTCCAGGAGGGCCGCATTAGTTGTGTGCCGGCTGTCGGAGAGATATTCCCACTGCTGACGGCAGAGTTAGTTTTGGTTGACGATCACAGGCGCAGGAATGGGATTTCCAGCCCTTTTCAGTCAAACTGCTCCTGACCCCCATTGACAAAAACCTGGAGAATCACTCTGCCGTTAAAGAAAAGGAGCACGGGGTTAGACTGGGTCTGTGGAGGGAGGCAGCGGCGATCGTTTCAGTACACAGAATCCCTTTATTTCAGCTCTTTTTGATCTCGAAAGGGACGGGGTGAGCGGCGAGTCCGGTTTCAAATGATGCCGTCAGATTAATGTTAAAGGTTACGGGGGAGGTGGGGGCTCTTGTTTCACGGGGAGATACAGAGGCTCATCTCACCTAATCTGCCTCATTATAGGCTCTTTGTGGTCCCGTAGCCTGCTGCTTTAGAGACGCGCAGACATTGAATTCTGCTGCTAAAGCGCTTCAGACACTGCAGTCCCGCTGTGATCTCGGTGCTAGGCTCTGCGTGCTGTCTCTGGCCAACTTTCAGTCCCACCACCTGGACCTCCTTACCGTCCTGGAGGCGTGCTGGAAAACATCCACATCAAACAGCCACACCTTAAACACCAGGGCTTTTAAGTGTGGTTTCCTAATCCGTGTCATTGCAACCACACACTTAATTGCAGCCTGCATCGTTCCCGGGTGTGTCTATTTACGGTAACAACATGTCTAAGCAGTCACTCGAGACAGAGGGATGAGGCAGAAGACAGCAGGACCTCTTCTAAGGGTCTTGGAGAAACCATAGGTGTATATCACCTATCTTTATACAGTGCAGAAAGATGCTCTACTCCCACATCTGTCGACCAGAAGCAAAAATGAAGCTGTAGCCTGTAGCTTCACTTACGGTAAATGTTGGAAGTAGGGAAAGAGTTGCCTTCGCTCTGTCCAAATGCAACAAATGTGACAATTTGTGGTTTTATGGGGGCTTATGTGAGGGGCTGCGTCTTGGCCAGGAGTAGTAAATTCCAGAGGTCTTGTCAGATCGCTGCGAGGCTGCCAGCAAAACAACCCCTCGCAAAACCACAAATCCACCTAAAACCAAAACATGATATAATGTGTTAATTAGCCAGCTTCAGAGGTCTGGAACATAAGCCCTAGCATATTGTCATTTCATGTTACCTTTGGACAGACCCAGCCGAGCCGTGTTGCCATGTATTGAACTTTATGTGGGGCCCCCAGTAGTAGAAAGGACTATTTATGCTTATTCTCTGGTGGTAATATAGAAAACTATTGAACATCAGAAATGCTTCAGACGCTATTTCACTAGCCCTCTTACCATCCCTGTTTTAGGTATGGAAATCGAATGACCTGTGTCTGCACAGATTTGGCACCATACACTGGAGAGACACGGCCATCACCAGCGGCTTCACCAGACTACTGCCTCACAGCCTCCTGCCTTATTTTGGAAGGGGTTGGCAGTACAGTTTGGGTCACAGTCATATTGTGTGGCAGATCCCGCCTCTGTATCCACAAATGATTACGTGATGATATTTTTGGATCTGCTGTACATCTCTGGCTAGGAATAGACTGTCATTTTTCCAACAAAGCCAAGGTAAAAGTGTTTTTGTTTTTTTTTTCCAATGCTAAGCTGCAGTGTCAGGCCGCTGGTGTTTGGCTTTGTGTTATGCTTTGGTTCTTGGTTACACAGGCTTGGCACTGCATGCCAAAACCCAGACATTCCAGGTTCCCAAAACAAGTACATGTGCAGATCTACTCTCTATGAAATATGTATGTGTTCTGCTGTGCAAACCAATTATTTGAATTTTAATAAAGCATAGAAGAGAAATGTCAGTGCCACTATAGCGTGCTCAAGCATTAGAAAACTTTTCAGGGACGAGCTGGAATCAGCTAATGTTTGCCACAACATCCATCGCATCCACTGGTTTGGCTTTGTGACAAAGCTGGGAGGACATCACAGGCCCATGCTCTTTGCCAGCTGACACGTGGCTCGGGGGCTATCACGTCGACAGCGAGAGGAATCTGGGAAGATGGGAGCTGATGACAGCAAAGACAGCAGGACGCCCGGCATCCATTCTGGCCGCTGCCTCAAAGTAAAGCGCTTCCTGAGGCTCTAATGATCTCTGCAAAGCTGCCGCCGTGGCTGCACATAGGTCGGTTAATCCACGGCTAACTTGCTCTATGTCCACTAAATAGGATTTGGAAGGCTAGTCAAACCTTTGCCTGGCTGAGCCACATTGAAGCCAAAGAAGAGTATGAATAACTCTTAAGTAACGTTAAAGGCATTATGGAGGAGCAGCCATGCAGCAGCCAGGATCCTCAGTTGTTAACTGTTTGAACTCTGCACTGCACTGCACTGCACTGCAACACTCACGAAACTTACATGTAGTTTTATTTATTCGCAGGTTCTAGAACAAAATATCCAGGAGAGATACGTAGTATGCAATGCAGGATGCCAAATATGCATGGCAAAATGCAAAGAATTAATGGGTATTGGTGTTTTAAAAAATCCTCAATTGCTTGATCAAACATGTTGTGAGTCGAGTCGTAAAGACAGCAAAAGTACAAACACTGCAGCAGCTGTATCAATAAGTCAAGACGAGTAGTAGTCCTTTCGGAGTCCTTGAGTGAGTTGTTAAAATATCTGATAAGCAATGAGTCTACACGGTTTGCTAATGTGGATGGTCATCAATTTATATTAGAAGCTTCAACTCACACTATGTGAGTTGCAGTCAAATTACCACTTGCTAAGTCGATAATACAAAACAATGTCTTAGCAGCTGTTTGGGCAAAAATGACATCTTTGAACACATCACAGCTGATATAAAATGCAAATGACCGAATATGTTAATGAATGAATGAGTGAATATATCAATACTCTGGGATACCCTGGGTGTTATATTCAGCGGTGATCATCGTTGTGGATGAGGAAGAATAATACATGCCTACTTAGAAGCAGAGCAATACTTAGACACAATAGCATTCAGTAAATACCATACAGCGTTTCTTAAAAGACTAAAAATACTGTTTCATTTGCCACCATTACAACATGTTTTCTTTCTTCTGTCTTTGCTCATACTTGGCATACTTGGTACACTGACGGTATACTAGGAGAAGCTGGGTCACTGTCAATCAGCCGACCATGACAAATGGTACCGACAACCAGCAAAGGTCAGTGGACATGCACCAGTATCCAATAAGAGCATATCGGGAACGTAGGAAGTATTTCATGGAGTGTCTGGGGCGTCCCCCTTTTCTCCATAAACAAATTAATCCTGGAGTTATCCACACAGTCTGGAGGACTTCCCTATTACTTTTCCATCTGCCGGGCAGGAAGGCTCGATGGCCAGGGCTGATCCTCCACCATCCCTCCACAGGAAGAGTGTACCTTCCTCAAGTATGCTCCACTGCTCTCTCACACCCTCCTCTGCAAAACTACTGTGAGCCCGAAGCCACAGTAACTGCACCCGAGGGGTGCTTTCCAAGGGGAAGAGTCTACATGGAAGAACCGTATAGTCGTTCCATTCATTTCAAGAATTACTCATGCAGAGTAACATGATAACGTAGAGCAAGGTCTAGGCAGAGGATGCATTGAAGTAGCAAACAGAGATACTGTGGGTGTGATCAGTCAGTTAATTAGTTTCACATTTTATGATCATCTCTCAAAAACAGCAGGTCATCTATGATCATCTCTCCTGCCGACATGCTGCCAGTTTTCACGTGGATCATATCAGTATCACGACTTTATGACATTTTAAAGGGTACAGTCATCTATTCTTCTGGAGCTATAGAGCCACGCTTAGATTGACGGGAGGGTGGGGCTGACAGAAAAAGACACAATCATAAACCTGTCTGCTGCTTCAGCACCACAGACAGCACCATGGATTTATTAATGCTCAGCACAGTCAGGCTGCTCATATTCCACATCCATGGAGATGGTTATAGACTGCAGCTTGTGCAAACCTCAGACAAATACACGAGTAATTGGTATATTCATCTCTTCTCCGCATCATCCATAGCTTTTCTGTTATCTACATATGAAAAAAATCTCACATTGTGTGTTGCCTGGAGCCCCAAAATAAAATGAATGTTGTTTGAGGATTTGTGTGTGTTTGTGTGTGTATTTGGCAACAGTTTAAATCATGCTCCTGGGAGTATGTGAGGAGGAGAGGGAGGATACTCTGAACCACATAGTTTATACTTAGGTCAATTGAAAATATTTAATGAGATTTTCAATGAATTAAATGAGTGATTTGACTTGAAAGGAGGTTGTCTCAGTACCTCTCAATATGTTTACATTCAAATGCACATACACACAAGTGCAGAGAACATAGAATGTATGACTCAGCACAGAAGGTGTCATTCTGTTCTATTCCGTGTCATAGTAGAATGTTTCTTTCCTTTATATACACCTGAGCAAAAACTCCATTTTACTCTGGTGGTAAGTGCTGGTTTGTTAACTTTCGGCAACTCTCAAGACGCTTTCCTTGCGTTGTTCTACACTAGAGTAGTGAGCGACCCTGTTCGAAACATGGAAACTCCTAAACCTCCTGCTTCTCTGAGTACTGGTAAGTGAAAGGACAAAACACCTGCAGCAGCATTAGAAACTAATCTCACTGAACACATATAAGACACACATTTTTCTGAGTGAAACAGCCAGTTTTCTTTCACATGATGAGACAAATTAACTCTAAAATCAAGTTTGAGGAAGTTGAAACTAAGATTTCAAAGTTCAAGAGGATGAGATGAGATGAAATGGTGAAAGTGTCACAAACTAAAGTAAACTTGAACTTGAAATCAGTATTTGTATATTTATTTATTGAGATTTTTCAGCAACTTTGCTGTGATATACTACTTCACTGCCTTACATTTCTCATGTTCATGCTTGCATCAGGACCATCACATTGTACCACCTACAAGTGACAAACAGAGAAATAGTCAGCATATTTTCCTTTTTAAAATGTCATGAGATAACAAAGGCGACTCACACATTTTGTTGTTCTTTAGGTGGTGACATCTACCCCAGTCCCAGTGCTGTGTCTGTCCAGCGTGAATCCTCCGCTGACTGTGATGCACCACTGAAGAGAAGACACGTCTCTGTTGAGACCACAGGTAGGAGGAAGAGATCCTCTGACCCTGAACCCGAAGAAGTCGGGTGCAAGCGCCTGAAGGTGCTTGTCCAGCGTGAGGAGACCAAGTCCTCCGCTGACTGTGATGCACCACTTCTTTCCAGAGGTAAATATGATCTAATTCACTATATCTCTCATGATCATCTGTAGCTCCTCCTCATCCAACTATAACACCTAATGTATGAGAGAGATAATGGTACACAGTTTGGTAGTAAGTAATCTGTAACATTGCTAGTTTTGATACTTGATTTTAAGGATACGTATCTGGAAGCTTCTGCTTGCACTGTAGCAGGATCATTAACTTGTGTGCAGAGTTTTCCAGAAATGAACTCTTTAATGTGACAAATTTATGAATAATAAGCTTAATACTTTCCTTTGAAATGTCATGAGATGACAAAGCTCACTCACACAGTTTGGTCTTCTTCAGGTGGTGCCATCTGCCCAGGTACCAGGGCTGTACCTGTCCAGCGTGAGGAGACAAAGTCCTCCGCTGACTGTGATGCACCACTTCTATCCAGAGGTAAATATGATCTACTTCACTATATCTCTCATGATGTAGCTCCTCATCAGCCAGCTATAACATCTAATGTATGAGATAGATAATAACAAGACAGTATTGAAGGGAGTTATCTATATCGTGGGTACTATTGATACTTCATGTTCAGGTCAAGTAAATGAATGCTTCTGCTTGCAGCAGGATCATCACATCATGTGTAGTTTTTTTCTAGAAAGTAAATGTTGACTGTGACAGACATATCAGACATATCATGAGATGACAAAGGTGACTCACACATTTTGGTCATTTTTAGGTGGTGACATCTGCCCAGAGACCAGCACTGTGCCTGCCCAGTATGAGAGGACAAAGTCCTCCGCTGACTGTGATGCACCACTTCTCTCCAGAGGTAAATATGATCTACTTCACTATATCTCTCATGATCATCTGATGACGTAGCTCCATGTTAAGTGTCTGGAAGCTTCTGCTTGCGCTGTAGCGCGATCATTAAGTTATGTGCAGTGTTTTCTAGAAATTAATTCTTTAATGTGACAAATTTATGAATAATAAGGATAATACTGTCCTTTGAAATGTCATGAAATAAGTGACTCACACAGTTTGGTCTTCTGTAGGTGGTGCTATCTACCCAGGTACCAGGGCTGTACCTGTCCTGCGTGAGGAGACCAAGTCCTCCGCTGACTGTGATGCACCCCTTCTCTCCAGAGGTAAATATGATCTACTTCACTATATCTCTCATGACCGTCTGTAGCTCAGCAATAACATCTAATGAGGTAGATGATAACATGACTGCATTACAGGAAGTAATCTGTATCATTGCTACTTTTGATACTTGATGTTTGGGCAAGTATCTGAAAATGCTCTTCAAAAAAGTAAAAGTTTTCCAGTTTTCTTGAAAGTGACTTTGAACTGTGACTGACAAATTGAAGTCTAAGGAGCACAATATTTTCCTTTTTAAAATGTCATGAGATAACAAAGGTGACTCACACATTTTGTTGTTCTTTAGGTGGTGACATCTACCCCAGTCCCAGTGCTGTGTCTGTCCAGCGTGAGTCCTCCGCTGACTGTGATGCACCACTGAAGAGAGGACACGTCTCTGATGAGCCCACAGGAAAGAGGAAGAGATCCTCTGATCCTGAACCCGAAGAAATCGGGTACAAGCGCCTGAAGGTGCTTGTCCAGGGTGAGGAGACAAAGTCCTCCGCTGACTGTGATGCACCACTTCTATCCAGAGGTAAATATGATCTACTTCACTATATCTCTCATGATCATCTGTAGCTCCTCATCAGCCAGCTATAACACCTAATGTATGAGGTAGATGATAAGTTTTCCAGTTTTCTTGAAAGTAACTTTGAACTGTGACTGACAAACTGAAGTCTAAGGAGCACAATATTTTCCTTTTTAAAATGTCATGAGATAACAAAGGTGACTCACACATTGTTGTTCTTTAGGTGGTGACATCTACCCCAGTCCCAGTGCTGTGCCTGTCCAGCGTGAGTCCTCCGCTGACTGTGATGCACCACTGGGGAGAGGACACGTCTCTGATGAGACCACAGGAAAGAGGAAGAGATCCTCTGATCCTGAACCCGAAGAAATCGGGTGCAAGCGCCTGAAGGTGCTTGACCAGCGTGAGGAGACAAGGTCCTCCGCTGACTGTGATGCACCACTTCTATCCAGAGGTAAATATGATCTACTTCACTATATCTCTCATGATCATCTGTAGCTCCTCATCAGCCAGCTATAACATCTAATGTGTGAGGTAGATGATAATGATAAGTTTTCCAGTTTTCTTGAAAGTAACTTTGAACTGTTACTGACAAACTGAAGTCTAAGGAGCACAATATTTTCCTTTTTAAAATGTCATGAGATAACAAAGGCGACTCACACATTTTGTTGTTCTTTAGGTGGTGACATCTACCCCAGTCCCAGTGCTGTGCCTGTCCAGCGTGAATCCTCCGCTGACTGTGATGCACCACTGGGGAGAGGACACGTCTCTGATGAGACCACAGGAAAGAGGAAGAGATCCTCTGATCCTGAACCCGAAGAAGTCGGGTACAAGCGCCTGAAGGTGCTTGACCAGCGTGAGGAGACCAAGTCCTCCGCTGACTGTGATGCACCACTTCTCTCCAGAGGTAAATATGATAAATATGATGATAAAGTTTTCTATATCGTGGGTACTTTTGATACTTCATGTTCAGGTCAAGTAAGTGAATGCTTCTGCTTGTAGCAGGATCATCACATTGTGTGTAGTTTTTCTTTCTAGAAAGCAAATGTTAACTGTGACAGACATTTCATGAGATGACAAAGGGGACTCACACATTTTGGTCATTTTTAGGTGGTGACATCTGCCCAGGTACCAGGGCTGTGCTTGTCCAGCATGAGGAGACAAAGTCCTCTGCTGACTGTGATGCACCACTTCTTTCCAGAGGTAAATATGATCTACTTGACTATATCTCTCATCTTCATCCGATCGATGTAGCTCCATGTTAAATGTCTGAAAGCTTCTACTTCAAGCAACATTAGTATTATCAGCAGTGTTTTTTATTTATCTTTTCTTCAAGAAATCAACTCTTAACCATGACTGATAAACTGAGAAATAATGGGCACAATACTTTCTTTTGAAATGCCGTGACATGATGAAGGTGACTCATTCTGGGTTTTTCTAGGTGATGGTATCTGCCCAGGGACCAGTGCCGTGCCTGTCCAGTGTGAGAGGACGGAGTCTGCACCTGAACCAGAGCAAATCGGGTCGAAGCAACCGGAGGTTGCTGAGCAGGACCAGAGACCAGAGGCCTCCATGGCATCCTCACAGGCTGCACAACCTTGTCTCCCTGCGAGACAAGCCTTTGAGACCAAGTACAGCGAGGTCAAGCAGCTTGGTGAAGGAGGCTATGGACAGGTCTATTCTGGTTACAGAAGATCCGATAACTTCCCTGTGGCCATCAAGCACATTCCAAAGGACCAAGTCATCCGTCTTGGAGGCAGGGGGAGGGCGAGACGCTATCCTGCTGAGCTGGTCGTGCTGATGAGGATGAATCGAGCTGCTGGAGGAGTTGTTGGGAAGACGGCAGCCATTTCTCTGCTGGACTACTATGCACTGGCAGATGAGCTCATCCTTGTCATGGAGCGTCCAGTCCCCTCTGTTGACCTCTTTGACTACATCGCCCACAACGGTGTCCAGTCTGAAGAGGACGCCAGACCCATCATGAAGCAGCTGGTGGAGGCGGCCCTCGAGCTTCAGTCCCAGAGCGTATTCCACCGAGACCTGAAGACTGAGAACATCCTGCTCGAGACCGGCAGTGACGTGCCACGAGTGAGGCTGATCGATTTCGGTCTCAGCTGCTTCGCAATGGAGAACTCGGTGTACCAGGTCTTCACTGGCACGACCGCGTGCATGCAACCAGAATGCATGCGGAACCAGGGCTACACAGCCGGCCCCACCACTGTGTGGCAACTTGGAACCATCCTGTACGAAATCCTGCACGACGAGTTCCAGTTCTCAACAGTCAGGTTCCTGAGAAACGAGATCACCATCAGCACGAAGCTGTCTGCGCACTGTGTGGACATCCTGCGCCGGTGCCTGGCCATCGCACCCCAGGATCGTCCATCACTGCAGCAGCTCCTGCAACACCCCTGGCTGCAATGAGAGAATTCATTGCATAGCCTTGAGCATTTAATAAAGCATAACCGCATATTGTTTGTCCCCGGTCTCTTCTGTGCCATTTTAGGATGCATGTTGATGAATTTTCTCTTCACGACGGTCTATTTTACTATTGGTTCAAACACACATTTGCCATAAAACTTTGATTTCAACTTTTGTTCCTCGTGAAAAAGCGTTGCAGAAATGTGACGCTGCAGCTCGCACACACCCTCACATCCCAGGAGGATGCCGTCACAACGTTCACATTTTCAAGGTATCCTGTGCCGTGTACGCCGAATTATATGAATTATATATATACGAATTATATGTATGAGGCGGTATGGAGTGGATCGGCTGTATCATGCACGACCCGAGGTCTCATGTTAAAGCATCCTCTGATCCTGAACCCGAAGAAATCGTGTATGGAGCAGCGGCCCCCCCTCCCTCTCTCTCTCTCTCTGAGGGTCGCCTCTCCGCCGACTAATTAGGCCCTAATCCGCAATTGAGATTTCCCACGCCGGCCGCCCGCCGCCCCGACTTCCGATGGGGTGCTCTGGCTGTAATTGCGGCCAATGAAATCCCCAAGCGGCCCTCAGATCAGGGTCATCACGGTTAATCACGGGGCCGAGGCTCCATAATGGAGCTTCGCTCATGCAGGTCGGCCGAGGAGTCGGGAGGGACGGCCGCGCTAAATGTTACCTTTATTAGCCGCGGTGAGAGCGACACACGGAGGGGGAAATGTCTGTGATTAACGAAGGAGAGGAGGGGTGTGTGTGTGTGTGTGTGTGTGTGTGTGTGTGTGTGTGTGTGTGTGTGTGTGTGGGGTGGGGGTGGGGACCGGAGATAATTGTGAAAATTAAATCCAGCCCTTCATGGCACGTGCACAGCTGAAATGAGCAGACCGGAGACGGGATGGTTGCACAGCAGAGTCGTCTTTTTTTTTATTTTTTATTACATGCCACTTTTCTCTTCACATCTCGCATCACGCGCACGCACGCACGCACACGCACGCACGCACGCACGGCATCCGAGGACGGGGTCGCGTGGTCCAGCTCGGAGCTGCCCGCCCAATGTACGTCGGCCGCGCGGAGGGGAGAGAGACCGGAGAATTAAATTACTTAGAGGAGGAGGAAAATTAAGTTAAACGTGATAGTTCGCCGACTGTACCCGTTGCGTACGCCAGCTTTGATGCAGGCACACGGGCCGTTCGCACACATTCAGCTCCAGTGAGCTTCAAGCATCAACTTAACCTATCGATCACGGCCTTAAAGCCCCAGCGCGTGTCGTCGTTTCCTTCACATGTCAGGGCCGACTGAATCCAGAGCGGTCGGTTACCATGCCACCGCAAATCAGAGGGAGCGACGTTAAGACGGGTCCGGAGAGAGAAAAGAACGGAGAGAATAGAAGAGCTGAAAGACTCCAGACCCGCTGCCATGGTAAACGGCTCGTTGCAGCGCAGCGGCGCTCTGCCACGGTAGAGCATTGGCACGCTGGCAAACCCTCCAAGGCGACGTCGTTTGGACCCTTCTCGTGGCGCCATACTCTCGTTTCTTTGGCAAGGTGAACATCACGGGAGCAACAATGTTCGTTCGGGAGGGGGGGGGGGGGGGGGGGGGGGCATGCACAAGCGCTGCCGGGAGCTCGTGGATAACGCTCGCTTTCGCACGTTCCGGACGAAAGGTGGAGAGTCGAGATAAAAACGAAGTAACACTGCAGGGACAAGCGGAGCTTCGCCTCACGCCCAGCCCTAACCGGGGGTGGGGGGGGGGGCCGGCAGGCATCAGTGTTTGTGCCAGGTGGGCGCCGCCATGGGACCCCGGGAGGACCTCTCCACCACGATCAGCTCGTCGGGGTTGTCGCGCACGTTGTAATGGATCAGGAGGTCCTGGATGGCCCGCTCCTCGATCTGCAGGGAGGCCAAGCACACGAGAAGAGGAGATGGAGCGGTGGTGGTGGTGAGAGGGTGGGGAGGGAGGGGGGGGTGTTGTGGGTTACCAAACCACGCTTCACTCGAGGGGAGAACGGAAAAACGCTGACACTGTGTGCTGTATGATAATGAGCGCTTTGCATAACGGCAACCAGAAAGCCGCATGAATACTAAGGCAGAGCGTTTTGTGGAAGCGGCGACAGAAGCCTGGCAACGGATAGGGCAGCACGTCATCTCTGACCGGCACTGTGCAGAATACGCTCATTAGGCAGACGGGGATGGACAGACATACGGACACACACACACACACACACACACACGTTTAATGCAGCTCAGGCGCTACGCACAGAGCTGTAGGTGGAGGCCAGGGCGGCAGCGTGTGCCTGGTAGGTGTGCCGGAGTGTGCCGGCGCTAACGCGCTCAGACAGGACGCCGTACCTGGATGAGCGCCAGGGGCTTCTCTCGGCTGCGGATCAGTGCAGCCTCCTGCTGCTTCTCCTCCTCCACGATGGAGGCAAAGGTCACCTGGGGGGAGGGGGGAGGGCTGCCCACTGCTCCCATCACCCAAGGCCTGGGGGGGGGACGCACACACACACACACACACACAGACAGAGAGAAAGAGAGAGAGAGAGAGAGAGAGAGAGAACACGGTATCACTGTCTGTGGAAGTGAAAGCACTCGCACCAAGTGTGGCTGAGGCAACAACTACTGACAAGCTCTCCTCTGTGTGTGCGTGTGTGCGTGTGCGTGCGGCCACCTGTCCACCTGGCTTTCACAGACCTCTTCCACTTCCATACACCTGTAATCTATGTTCTGCATGCATGCTGCACTTCTATACCGGCTCTCATTGACCCGAGCGCTCCTTCCGGAACAGCAGATCACTGAACACCCCCGCCCCTCCCACCCCCCCGCATCTCCTCCACAGCCTTCCCCCTGGTGCCGGGGAGATCTTCCCCCGGCGGGCGGCCCCACACGCGCACGCACACGTGCCCTGGGTGAGCGCCGCCCCGCTGTGAGCGAACGCGCAGAGAGAGGCGCGTGGGAGCCGGGGCCGGGTGATAATTTTGCAGCTCGGGCCGCCAGAGCCAGATGCTTTTCGCGTTACGGTCATTACCCCCGCCGCTGATTGCGCTCCGACACGAGGCCCTGGGCGCCGAGTCTGAGCCTTGTGCACGTGACGCGGGGTTTCTCGCCTGATGAAAGGAGCATCTGCCACTCGTGGAGCAAACCACCCGGGACACTCTCTGCCGTCTCCTCGTGTGTCCGTTACTTCTTTTTTCACCCCGTTGCCGTTTTCAGGCCCTTCTCCTCCTCCCCCAACCCCATCGATGCAGGACTCCATTACGGAAACCCATTACCTTTCGCTCTCGAGGTCCTCGGAGCAGTTCCAGGCGCACCTTAGCAAGAATGTGGCCATACGATTGCGCATCGTATGAACGAGCCCCCACACTCCCGTAGCCCCCCCCCCCCCCCGCAGACAGAGATCCTCCTCTGAGCGTTCCCCCCTGAAAGAACACAGCCTGCCTCGGCTTCTCGCTTCCCACGGGGAGGTCTGATTTGCATGTGCCTCTTGCAAATTTGCTCCCCAACATTCCTCACCTGGGGAAGTATTCACGGAGGACGACGTAATGGGAGAGGGGAGGGGGGGGCGAGGCGGGAAGGGGATCACGTTGAAGCCGAATCGGTTCCGACTGGGGACGTGGAAAGTGCGTCCCGGAGAGAGCCGGAGCGGAGGAGAGGCGTCTCCTCCGCGTCCAAACAGCACGGAGAGACCTCGAAACCCGCTCCCTGTTCTGGATGATCTGCTGCGACACCGGGGCTGCCCTTATCAATACCGCTCAGCATCACCGGCTTCAGCCCAGTGACTCACGCAGCTGTTTAACATCCGCCAGCTCGCGCTCCGAGAGGCTGAAGGCCTGGATCCGCCGCAGAGAGCCACGGAGGCGGGAGGAAGTCTTAGGTCGTCGGGACATAACTAATTCCTCTTTTTTTTTGTGTTGCTTCACGTTCCCTCTGACAGATCCGCTTCCGCCGCAGACGAACGTCTACGGCTGCGTTTGTGCGGCTGTGCGCGTGCGTGTCAGTGTTTGTCCAGCTCGGCGAGGACGCTGCAAGGGTCAGGCGGACTCGGTGGCTGCAGGCAGGTCAACTGTCCTGGGTCGTTCGGAGCGGCTCGCCTCGCCCAGAGGCCGTCTGACCCGGGGACAAACAAACACAAACACTGGGCCGGCCTGTCGGGGCGCACGCCCCGGGCGTTCGATGCTTCCGGGTCCCTTCGCCCCTCTCCGGGGCGTGCACCGGTGTCTGCTTCCCCTTTTGGCTTTCTCAAAGCTGGAGCCAGGCCAGATGTTGAGAATGAGGACGTGTGTTGAGAATGGGGCGTGCCATGGTGGCGTTTATATAGTGCAGTGAGCCTGTGCTGATCAGATCCTCGCAGTTCTTTTATGAAGACGCCTCAACATCGCCACCCAGTGGACGACCGCAGTCCTAAACAGACGCGCTCTTCTCACTCCCACCCCCCTGTCTGTGCGTGTGTGCGTGTGCATGCGTGTGTGTGTGTGCATGTGTGCATGTGTGTGTGTGTGTGTGTGCATGAGTGTGTGTGCGTGCGTGCGTGCGTGGTGCAGAGGCTCACCCGGTGGGTCTCTCGGCCTCCTTGAACGAGACCTTCCTGGCGGCGGCGGCGGCGGGCGGAGCGGCGAGGGGCGGGGCCGGGCCCGGGGCGCTGGGGCCCCACTGGGCCCCCACTTGCCGGGCCCCCATCAGCCGCTTCTCCTCCTCCTCCAGCAGCGCCCGGAACGAGCACATGGAGGGCGGCGACGGCGCCGCCATGGCCCTGCACGGGGACACACACAAGCAGAGGGGGGGGGCTCCTTACTGGCGGCCCGCGAAACTGGCAATGGAGGGGGTGGGGGGCAGGTGTGTGTGTGTGTGTGCGGGAGGGGGGGGGGGGGATCGTGCCTCCCTCGCTCCTCACGTACCAGGCCTTCCCGGCGCTCTTGGTCGGGGTGAAGGCGGCGCTGGGTTTGGAGGCGGGGCCGGACTCCACGCCGGGCTCCTTGCTGGCCACCGCCAGCATCTTCCTCTGCTTCTGGGACAGCTTGGCGGGGACGGGGGAGTGCTTGACGCCGGCGCTGCCGCTGCAGGGAGGAGGAGGGGGGGGGGAGGGGACGGGCGGTCAGAGGAGGCTCGGGGAGCTCGGCTACGCACGGCGATCGCGTCGGCACTGCGAAGCCCTCTCCGTGAACCGTGTGTTTGTCGGAGAGAGGCAAACGCAGCGGGCGGCCCCGTACCTTCCAGGGCTCTTAGGAGTCGCTCCAAGGCTCTGCACGGAGTTGGCCTCCATGTCCATGATGGTTCTCAGGTCCAAGACCGGGGGTGGAGGACGAGCGGGGCTGCAGATTGCAATAACACAGCCGCACACGGCTCCGTTTTCAATGCTCATTTATCAGCAAGGAACACAGCCCCGCCACCGCCACCCGCCATCTCAACTCACTCATCAGAATGAAGTGGGAAGATGTGGCGCCTGTGAAAGTCAGGCCGCCTGTTCCAAAGTCTCAGACGACTCATTTCACCCGCGGTATTTTCAGAAAGAACAATACGATAAGGCTCCAAGAGCGGCCTTACCAGGGAAGGGCTTTGGGGATGGCTTGAGGAGCGGAGTTGGGACGGGTCGGCAGGGAGTCTTTCACAGGGGTGGGATTGCTGCCTGGGGCCTTGGCCGTCTGACCGAGGGCCTTCTCATCCTGCGGGTCAGGGACAGCCTTAGAAAACTACCAGCACGGTCCGGTGGACGCATTCTTCCCAAACCCTGCACGACACCGACCTCTGGCCTGTCGTGGAAGACGGGCGACTGCACGTCCCTCGGGCTGCCCATGCCCATGTAGCTGCCCTCGGAGTCGGACGTGAGCAGCTCCTGCAGCGATTCGGTGGAGTTCCCCCTGCCCGACTTCGCCAGGGACGGGGAGACCGCTGGGGGCGGGGGGAGACGGCCGCACGTTAACTGGGCCTGACATTTCCGAGCAGCGACGGAGGTGACGGGCGAGATGACAGCGCGGGGTGGCCTACCTGCAGCAGGCGGGCTCTGGATGACATCGGACAGGGTGTAGCCTCCGGAGCTGTCGGAGCGGCGCCTCGGCTTCTTCTTCGCCTTCATCTTGGCCTTCTTCAGCAGGATTTCCCTGCACCGCGCAGCTATTAGCATGAGTCTAAATGGGACGTACGCTGAGAAAAAAAAGGGGGAGGCGCCACCTACCTGCAGGAGTGATCCATTTCCTTTTCTGAGGTGGGACTGAACTCAAAGTCCAAAACCTCGGCCTCATACATGCTGAGGTCTGGGGTGCCGGAATACGGAGTGATCAGCCTCTTTTTCATGGCCGGGATCTGCGGCGGAAAAGAAACCAAGGAGCGCAGACGGCCATGAGATTGTTGAAACGCCAAAAGAACAACCAGATGTTTTCAGACAACAGATCACATCCAGGGCGACGGCAAACAAACCCAAGTGTTCGTTCCGACCACACTTGACATGTTAGTCCGTGCACTGTCGCGGTGTTAGTCATCGCCACGGCAAATTGCGATACATCTCCCAGAGGCCACGTGACGTGGCCAAGTTAGCCGCATTGGGCCGTGACTCATTCATGAAATAAAAAGCCGCGAGACTGGGCCTGGACTCCGCTGCAGAGTGCGCCCCGGCAGACTTCCATTCATCACGGCCGGGGCGAAGAGATGAGTCGATGAGGCCCCGACGGCAGGGGACGGGAGGGTGGAGAACACGAGACGAGGGGCGCCGTCTGGGCCTGCACTGGACCGACATTTAAAGAGCGATACACGCGCGGCTGGCGTACTCACCATCCTCCTGTAGGCCGCGGAGAGCTCCTCCAGCACCTCGTCGCTCAGGACGTCCAGCGCCCTGTGGACGGCACAGGGCATCGATCAGCAGACAGGCAGACGGAGAGACAGACGGGCGTGTCCCACGTTAAGATCGACCGGCATCGAGGCCAGGCCGGCTGCGCCGCGCTGCGTGTTCTCACTTGGACTCCAGCAGGGCGGCCATGTTGAGCACGATGAACTGCAGGCAGGAGAGCTTGAGCTGGTCGGCGTTGTACATGGCAGCAAACTCCAGCAGCTCCGCCGCGTTCTTCAGCGTCACTGCGAGGGGGGACGAGCGCACGGGGAGAGAGAGAGAGAGAGAGAGTCACCGCTCGCACGACACCGTTCGGAACTGGCCGGTGTGGACACGCGTTTTCCTCCCGAGGAGGAAAGCGACATCACTGAGAGTACCGCGTACAGTTCTCGGTGATGACGACCTCGCACATCTCCTTCAGCCGGGTGATGAGCAGCTGGTCAGCCACCACCAGCACCTGGCAGACAAACTCCACTTTCAGAGAGCCTGTCGAGCATAGAAAAAGAAGCAAAAACAATCACTCAAGTCGCTGGACGACCCCCTTGAAATGCACCACGGCCGATGACACGGCCTCCAAGTTACCTTTAATGGTGGGCGATTCGTCTGAGTAGATGTACTCGAGGATGACGCTCAGAATGTCCGAACCGATGGGCATGTTGAGTGCAGAGCAGGACGTGGCCTGAGGGGGGCGCCAGACAACACCGTTATGAGCGCCGGTGTGGTCGAAACAACGGCAAACGTTTGAATCAGAGAGTCGCTGGTTCATCGGCGAGATGCTGTGAAACGGGCAAGGAGATGTACCTCGATCCAGGGGCTCCCGAGCATGCTGTGGAAGTACTCTGCAGGAAGAGGAAGCCAGAGGTTAGGAACATTCTGGAACGATGAATACATCCGGGCATGGATGGTGTGTCCCGATCCACCCACCAAGTCGAGCACAGAGGATACTCTTGTGGCATGGAAACTCTTGGCCGTCTTCTGACTTCAGAGTGACATCACTGCAGTAGGGCCTGTCAAGGCACAAAAAGAGAGGCATGAGACACACCAGACGATCTCCACCTGCACGCCGCGTTGGTCTTACTGGCCCTCGAGCACGCACCGCTTCTTCAGGAAGAACTTGTGCTTGCTGTCCGTCTTGCCCTTCACGACCTTGATCTGTCCCTTCTCATATCGGACTCCTTCCAGGCTGCAAGCAGACAGAGGCGGGGGTGAGCGACAAGCAGACGCGGGGCTGGGTGCGGACCAGCCTGGGGGGGGGGGGGGGGGGGGGGGGGGGGGGCGCGCTCGGCCTCTCACCGCGCGGACAGGCCTCCCAGGCCCAGCTTCTTGGCCACGCTCTGCAGCGCCGCCACCGGGTTGGCCTGCACCCTCCTGCCGTTGGCCCCGCCGGCCCGCTCGCCGCGGCCGCCTCCTCCTCCTCCTCCTCTCCTCTGCTTCCTGCCGGGCTTGGCGCTCTTGCTCTTGTTCTTGTCGTTCTCGCCCTTGGCGGCGGGCGGCAGGGAGCGGTAGACCTTCAGCGCCGAGACGCCCAGGTCCTGCAGGCTGCTGATAAGCCTCTCCGGCTCGGAGTCCTGGCGGGCGCACGGCGAGAGAGGGTCAGACCAGCAAGCGGGGAGCGCTTTGCGCGGACTGGGGGAGGGGGAGGGGGGGGGCGGTACCTGGTCTAGCTCCTCGGTGAGGGAGTCCTCCGCGGCCCCCGGCAGCGCGCCGGTCACCAGCAGGTCGCAGGTGCCCGTGTACATGAACTGCAGGGCGTACCCCAGCGCGTCGGCCGGCACCTTCTCCAGGGCGAGCAGGTCGCAGCCCACCGCGTCCTCGCTCTTGGTGACGTCGCCGTCGGAGTCCTCGTCGGCGCCGCCGTGCTCGCACAGGAAGTGCTTGCGGAAGAACTCGGAGCGGGCGGACAGGATGTACTTGTGGGCCGGGAAGGTGCGGTCGCCCGCCTGCAGCGTCACGTCGTGGATGCTGTCCGTCTCGTCCGCCTCGTCCAGCAGCCTCCGGAGGTCTTGGGTGAGGGTGGACGGGGAGACGGTGGGGACCTCAAACAAGCTGGATCCAAGACACACGGTGGACGTCAAGCAACATTTCATGAAAATGACACACAGAGTGAACAGTGGTGAATAGTAGTCGACGATGCCTTTAATGCGAGTGACGCGGGCTAGCAGCAGGGAGGACATGCAAAAGTAAAAACAATCAAGGCAAAGCAGATAAGATAAATAGTGTGCCATGTTTCATTATGACAATATGTAAATGTGCCAGGACTGAATCCCCGAGGAGAGATGTTGTCACCCTTAGATGGCAGACTCGCCTACCAGAGCCGGAAGATGAAATGAGTTTTATTGATAGTCATTCCTCTCGTGGCACATTTCAGACTACCCGGGACGTATTCCGTTTAAAATGTATAATATGATGCAGTCAATTCACGTTTTGAACTGAGGATCCGCATAGTGAGATCGATGGCTTCCTTTATGTGCAGAATGGGATAAACTTATGGGGATGGCCTCTGGATATTATACCTACTGTCCCTTTAAGAGATCAAAAAGATAATCTATGATGTTTACACACATTATCCTCTGCTTCAGTTATCACCCCAGTGTCACTTACCATGGACTGATGTGTTGTGATGTGTGATTCATACTTCTGACATCATCTTAAGTTTTATGAGCACAGCTATGAAAACTGTCGACTTTTTACACAGCCGTTTAGAGCATTTTGGAGACGTCCCACCTTGTCTTGGGGTCCGACTGAAGCACTCCAAAGTTGCGGCCTTTAGGGTCCATGGTGATGCTGACAGCCCGGTGGACAAAGGGGATCTTCTCCAGACGGATCCGCTCGTACAGTGTCCCGGCATCGGAATGGCCGCAGACCTCCACGCTCATCTCTGTGTTACACCCATGTATACAACACTTTCTAAAAAAAACACTCCTTTGAATAAAGTTTTAAACACCGGTTCCGGGGACCTTTCTGAGCCTTTTCAAGCCCCTTGCTTGAAGGTTTGAGCGCCGGCTCAGAATAGGCAACAGTCGAGACTCCAACGAAAACACTGTGATTCAACATGCTCTGCTTCCAAACTCCTCACCTTTCTTCTCCTTGTACTTCTTGTATTCTCCGGCCCACACGCCGCTGAAGCCCTCCCCCTCCTGAGTCACAAACATCATGCCGTCCTTGCTGAGAGCGATGTCCGACATGAAAACTTGGCGGCCGTACGCCCACCGGCACTGTCTCACCGAGCTGCCACAGGAGCGCCAGTAGAACACCTGACAGACAGAGACGAGGGGGGTGGAGGAGGAGGAGGAAGTTTGAGCAAACTTACTGCAGCCTTAGTCACCTTTTCCATCTATAGGACCCCATATGGGCCGGCCTCGCATTGGGGTTGCGTAACAGGAAGTGCACCACGGGTTAGGTAAGAAGAAGTTAGAGGAGAGGAAAAAACACAAACTCCGCTATACATCGCTCTCTCTCAGACTGGTAATGTTCAGGTGGGAAAACTGGTGCTAACAGAAACGACTGAGCGTTTCTAGAAGCGCGCTCACCCTGCCGGCTTCATCCAAGGCCAGGACGGCCACCTTCTCCCCTCCTCCCTCGTTCAGGATCTGTGGGGCCACGCGGTGGTCCAGCGTGCCGCCGCTGACCAGGACCTTCTTGATGTTCAGCTGCCTGAAAGGGACCAATGCGATTCAACGGACAAGGAGGCGTCCCATTCAGAGCACAAGCCTCATGCATATTCATGCTTGGCACACGAGTGGCGCTCATTGGGCCGGCGCCCTGGCGCTGTGATGAGATGGCGGCGGCGCCGCGCCACCCACCTTGGAGCTATTTTCTTGCACTGGTAGTCGGCCAGCAGGTAGACGTCCCCCTTATCGGTCACGACCACCGTGGCCCCGTCGCTGGCCGCTGCCATGGCGATGGTGACGTCCTTGTGATGCAGGGCCGACACCTGCCGCGGCGCCGTCACGCACTTCTCCCCGTTGGGGTCCAGCAGGTAACCTGGGGGGGGGGGGGCGGACAGAACGCGGCATGTCAAGACACGTCCCCGCTGTCCCGCTGAAGGCATTACCCCCACGCTGGAAGGGTTTGCGACACGCGTGCACATCGATCACAGCCGTCGCGACGGACTAGGCGCCTGGCTTCGCTTTGCTGGCGTTTCAAGCGCCGGGACTGACCCAGCTGGCCGCCATTGAGGCCGAGTGTGTAGACGGCGTCCTTGGTCCAAAACACTGTGTGGAACCTTCCAGCGGCGACTCCGATCACTCTCCGTCCTTTGAGCAACTTGAAGAAAACCTGCAGACCGTACCAGCAGTTAAACTCGAGTCAGCAGGAACTGATAGATCACGCACCTAATGAAATACACTGTACAGTGTAAGTGGTGTGAAGCAGAGCAGGCCGAAGCGGGTGATCGGCGAGCCCCCCTCCTACCTGTTTGGGGACATTTGCCGAGGCGGGGGGAGGGGCCAGACCCAGCTGGTGGAAGTTGTTGAGGCCGAAGGTGTAAACATAGCCCTCTTCTGTCAGCACCACCGTGTGGTCTTTGGCCGCCGCCACTTGGGAACAGCGGTGGGACATCAGACCCTCCACTATGCGGGGAACCTGCCAGGCGAGCGACAGAGGGGACCGGCGTGACAAAGACGGACGACTCTCAAGCACCGGGCCATTATCGACCGCATCGTTCCCTTCGCACGTTTTTCAAACAATGGAAGTGTGCTCCATGACGGCCTGTAACAAGTCTCACCAGATAGGTCTGTTCATCTCCGTGGCCCAGCCGTCCCCCCTGTCCATGCCCACAGGTGAACACCTGACCTTTCTGAGACAGGAACACTGAGTGGAACTTACACAGGACCACCTGCGGGGGGGGAAAAGAAGTCATCAAACATTTCAGGTCTTTTTTCCCCTCAGTTTCAAAAGGAAAAGCCGTTTGAACTGAGCGCCGACTTGGGCTCTTGTCATTCTAATTTTGACCCCACAGCCGGAGCTGCCATGCATCTCTTTCCATATCCATCAGCCAAGCCCTCTTGTAGTGATAGTAAAACACTGTGCCAATAAAAGGCCAGGGCACAAGTGGAAAAGCAAACATCATTACTAATACATCGCTCCCCCTCAAGCTTTCAATAGGGCGCGGGGATGTTGCCCGAAGTATCGCATTGATGTGGACATTCACACACATGCATACACACCGGTGTAGTTCATTTAATTAAAAACATGTCATTGTGGAATTAATATTTAACCTCTTGCACCTGCTGGATTGGGCTACGATGACAAAAGCCTCTACGCAGGGTCATTGTGTGGTCATGAAATCAGATCCATCCGAGCCCCCACCGGGCTTTATGAAATTACTTAGCATGACAAGGCCTGCAGGGCCAGGAGAGCACCTCAGACATACGGTTGCATCTGTAAACACCAATAATGGGCGGACAAAGCCCCGATTCTTGGTTTTTGTTAACCAACACACAAACGAATGCTCTGTTTGAAGAGCAGGCGAAAACGACCATCAATACCAGCACCTGGTGTGTACACACAAACAAACAAACACGCGCACACACACAGACCCATCCACCCCCGGGGGGCTTGATGGACCGGTGCCACTGGCTATATTAATCACACTAAGAGCAGCCATACGACAGATGTATGAAACTGAAGCCTGTCTGGCACAGTCCGAGAGCATGGTTTAGCCACGCAGCCGACGGCTCCACAGAGTCACCAACTGAGACCGCACGGGGCAAGACGAAGCTCATCGGTCCTCGCCTGACACGACAGCCATGCCCTCTGCTTGACTCAGACGTCCCCGCCTCCGCGCACCCGTCAGCCAAGCGTGGCGTTCCCGTTCGACCACGGGCACCATCGACTGCGGCTGTGTAAACCCCGAATTCAAGCAGAAGCGATATTTGCACATTTGGGGCTTCGCCTCCGGAAAGCAAGTCAGTGTGAGGCGTGCGTCAAGGGGGAAGAAAAAAAAAAACATTTGTTACAAACGCTTATTTACCTCGAAGAGGCGGTTATGCAACGCAGCACTCTGGGGACAGAGTGTTTTGCTGGCTGACCCAGGTGACGTGCTTTATCTGGAGCACCCATGTGCATTGACCTTTTTCTTTTTTTTTTCCTCCCCCCTCTCCAAGTTAACGCGTTAGCGCGGGGTTGAGGCGCGCGGCAATTACTGGTGTTATGGTGGGGTTAGCGGGGTGGGGAAGCCCGGCACAGCGGGAACAGTCTCTAACACTCTGCGTGTCCCCGGAGACCCGGGGCGGCGGCGGTGGCGGCGTGTTTTCGGCCTACCTGCTTGATGTAATTCTGAGACCTGGCGAACACGTCCACGAGCTCAGGGTGCTGCCGGCACTGCTGATTGCCATGCCCCAGAGTGAAATTAGAATTGTTTCCCCATGTGTACACTTCGGTGGGGTCTGTTGTGGAACAAAATGAACACCAACTTTGAAATGCAGACCGCGTCACTGCTTTCGCCTGAACTGTAAAATGGTTTTCTTTTTCTCCATTCCCTGAAAACAGGAGGCGAGGATGGTTTCGGTGTGCGGCGCACCGCTCAAGACGGGCTTTGAACGGGTTAAAATGGAATGCGTTTTTTAATGAGGCAGATTAAACTGAGAAATTCACGGGACGCTGGCTCATTCGCAGTGGGTACCACATCCTTCACAAGTCTTTCAGAAAAGCAAAATCTGCGATGTAGCACATGAGCGACCAAAACTCGTGCGAAAGTGTGAAGTGCATCATTAAACGTGACAAGTTAGGATGCTAATAATAGGCCTCGTGTCTCAACAAAAACAAAACTCTACCTTCCTTTCACTACCGAACACAAGGTTGAACATGCAAGTCTCACTCAAGTTTCCCTGCATGTAAACTAGATATTCAATGTGCATATCTCATCAGCTTTCCTTACCAGTGTTCTTGAATGCAACGTACGATGGCCTGTCTTTCATCGTAAGGTCCAGGACAGAGAGACCCTCTTTGTCCTGGGTGGAGAGGAGTCCTGCATGCTGGGAGCAAATGATATTCAAAGTTAGGCTAAACTCTTGAAACTCTGCACAGTTTTCCCATTCCGTATTCTCAACCGTTTCTGTCACAGCCTGAAATTTCTTTGCACCCACGCGTTTCACACTTCCTATTGGCAAACCAGAAACTATTGATATTGTGCCCCAGTAGTAAATGTGTTTTGCCGCACAGGTTAATAGCATCCGTGTACCTTGACCAGCGATATGAGGCAGTGGATATGTCCATAGAAAGCGCTGCGATGCAGGGCGGTCCAGCCGGACTCCTTGTCCTTCACGGTGAGGTCGGCACTCTTACTTTCCAGCAGCCACTCCAACAGGGCCTTCTTGCCCAGGGACGCCGCCAGGTGTAGGGCGGTGCGGCCGAATCCGTCCCTCAGGGTGGCCGAGTTGTGGCAGTATGAAGCCAGGAACGCCCGCAGCTGCCCCTCCGAGCCGCTCGTCAGCGCCGCTATCACGCCACTCGCATGCTCCTGGGAGCGGCATTTCGGGGTGCAATCCAGCAGTGCTAGACTCATCCTGACCCCTAACAGGCCAATGCAGTTACCCCCCTCCCCTCGCCTTTGCCTTCTGAGTAACAAAAGGTACTACTTGCAGCCCACCACCCGCGGACTACAGGCAAACACAAAACCAAGGTGATGCGAGTTAAATTAAAAACCACTAAAATTGCAAATTGCAGCAGAGCAGCGCTGCAAGCTGGGAAAATAAAGGGTTTGGGTCGAGATGGTTTGGAGAGCTAGAATTGTGCTTGTGTTGAGGTTCCACTGCACCCTAGCACCTCCTGAGCCGTGCTGCGACTCCTTTTAGTCCACCATTTCAACCAAGTTTCGAACAAAGACTAAGGTGCTTGAGACATACATCAGCATCACGAGTGCAATATATACAAAACTTTGTGTATATCTTATAAAAATGTGTACATAGTGTTTGCAAAAATAGTTTCTCCTCTGTGTACTCTTTTAATAACTTATAGAAGGCAACAATTTCAAGAACCCTCCGACTTCATCCAGCAGTCCGACCATTACACTTGAGGGGAAAGACCCTCTTTCCCCCCAAACTTCTCCCTTCCTTTCACAACTCCATAATTGTAGAGTGTACCTGAGGGGGGGGAAAGCCAGTGGTTAACATCGTTTTAAAACACACTGTTTACTAGCTACGGTAGCGAGTTGGAAGCGCAGCCTCTTGTGTGTAGGAGTGAGGGGAGACCCTGAACTCGAGCCACAAAGGTCAGCAGGGCAAGTCTGGACTCATTTCAAGCTACACACGTCAGCTGAACAGCTGCCAAAAAGCTATGCGATAACGCACAGCAAGTCAGATTAAAGGCTTTGAAAGTCCCACTTTGTATGTTGTTTGCGTATCTCCATGCATTAACGAGGGAGGCGATAGCAGATAAAGGATGTTCTTATTGACTACAGGACATGCTAAGTTAGCTCGATAACATTAGCTTTTGTTGTCTTGTGCAATTGTATGCATTGGGCGCAACCTACGCTCAAATAGCACACATTCGCCATTGGTAAAATGACGATATTATGAACATTGTGGAGGTATTTCTTAAATAGTACAGGATGAACTAATCCCGGTGCCCACGTAGCATTAGGACGCCACCGGCATAGATAGCTTAGCATTAGTACGAACTGCAAGCGACATTACAAGATTATGTAATCAGGTATGGTGACACATAAAGACACACTGCACTTTCTCTCCGTGGCTGCCAACACCCAGCGTCGTAAAACAACTATCCGGATGCAAACACCGGTATAGATGAACGCTTGCAAAACCTTTGCAAATAGCTAGTTCTACCTAGCAGGCTAGTTAGCTTAGCTTTATGGACACATCACCAACAGTAGTGAGCGGTTTGCTTTCTTACCTTCCGCTATATAATAAAGAAAGGGGTCATGAAGAAAGTTGCAATATGTGCGGACAGTAATTCTGCCATAATTACGAAAGGAAAGTAAGCAGCTTCTGTATTTGTGCAAATTTTAAAAGGACTAAACCGGCCCCCGAGACCATACAGGTTAGATAAAAGCCCTCTCAACTACCGAGACTTCCGATTGGTCACGAGTGAACATCGCCATATCTTATTGGTTGATTTTCCTGGGATTTCATTGGGCGAGCTGTTGCTTCGTCGGTGATGTCATAGGCTTTTATTTTTATTTTATTTTATTTTGTTTTATTTTATGTTACTCATTGTATATATTAGCATCAAGTCTGTGGAATCAATCATCTAGGGCAGACTTCAAGTGACCCTGATAGATAGATAGATAGATAGATAGATAGATAGATAGATAGATAGATAGATAGATAGATAGATAGATAGATAGATAGATAGATAGATAGATAGATAGATAGATAGATAGATAGATAGATAGATAGATAGATAGATAGATAGATAGATAGATAGATAGATAGATAGATAGATAGATAGCACTGAATGATTAAATGTTAGCCTATCCAACAGTGATAGATCAAAAAGTTCTTGACACAAATTGCATCTTTTATGTAATATGGACAACTTAAGCATAAGACATCATGTTATTTCTAATTGTCTAATGATCTAACAATTAAAGTATTATACGAGTATCACTTTCAGCCTTGATCCAGGTTTCATGGAATCACTCAGATGATTGTCACACTGACTCAGACTAAGAATAGGAAGGGGTCAAGGGAGGGTAAAGGTAGGGTTACACTGGGATCTACAGCGGGGTTTCCAAATATGACATATTGATGAGCATGCCCTCTTTTGCAATCCATGCGTGACCACTTTGACAATTTTGCTCCAAAGCAAGTATAATCCTGCATAATCCAGCAGGCTTTTTTTTTGTTTCCTACAAGGTTGTCACTGGAAACTTTTCTCAACAGTAGAGGTTTCATGACTGTAATGTTTTCACACTGGTGTGAAAAAGAATTGTGGAACTGTGGAAAAAGAAAGAGTTGTTGATTATTTCATAATTGATTACCTGCACACTGGTAACATCACACAGGCATATTAATGCTTTCATACTAGATACCTGGATAAGTTTTTTTAAAATTTTGCATGTCATTTGAGTGTTTATATAATAGCATTTTGATTGATCCTCAAATATGAGCAGGACGAGTTTGTCTCAATACTTACTGTACATGTTATCTTTCTTTACTTGCATTTTGAGTTTGTTATCTACCCAGTTTTGTTGACATACTTGTTGATATTTCATAAATCTACAAGGGTTTTTCCCCCATTGCCTTCTTTGCTATGGATGTCTTTGAATACTCAAGGATGCTAAAATGGATTGTGGCTTTCCTAAATAAATAGCAGTGATTAACGGGTGTAGTAGTGTGACATTATCAGTGCATCAAATGATAAATGTGCCTCGTTTGCCAGCTTTCATATTTGCTTTTATCCATTCCTTCAGGCTACGTTTTTTTCCACCAAGACTTTAACAGATCATAGAGGTTTCCCCGCATGAATCACAAACTTTTTTTCCCTTTCTGCGTACATGGTAATTTCCTTCTAAACACCATCATGTGGCAACTCTTTTCCAAGGAAGGCCAGCAGACAAATATGTCTCTACTTGTAAATTACAAAATGAAAATCAGAGAGGCAGGAACGGAAGGAACAAGCTGGTGAGGAAGGCCCGCTCTGTTCTGGACTGGCCTCTGAACTCCATCAAGGATATGGGTGAGAGGAGGATGTTTGTTAGCCAAGATACTGTCCATCATGGACAACTCTTACCCCTTACATAAGACTGTAGCTGCCCTGAGCAGCTCATTCAGCAGCAGACTACTACACCCATGGTCCAAGATCAAAGAAGAAATGCTACCACAGGTCCTTCATTCCAACGGCTGCCAGACTATTCAGATATAACCACTCGACAGTACTTTCCAGTGTAACTGTCCTGTTTAGGTTAGACAAGAGGAGCCGTCTGTCTTGACGATGTCCACAGACAGATTTTAGTCTTATCCCATATGACAAACAGGTATATTCCCTCGGGTGGGATAAATTAAACGCTTTCTAGTCGATTGATATTTGTGTTGACTGCTATTTTAAATCATTTAGTGGTTCAGTGAATATATTTAAATTAAGTAAATCATGTTGACTGACTGCTGCCTCATTCTTCAGCTGAGTTGATGTGCGCAGCGTTTGGGACGTCACTGGAGCTCCTTCGGGGATCCCTCGAGGTCCCCGACTCCAAACCACCAGGGCTGGTCGTCTAGAAACAAAAAAGCCTGCTGTAAATATAGCAAGCACATTTTTGACCCTCCGGTTAGGCTTAACATAACAACAACTGACCGAATAAATCGCAACTAAAATCTAAAATGAACCCCTAGGAGTTTCGTGTCCACCCCCTTTTCTGCGGAACAATGGTACGCTCCCTCCTTCCAGAGGTCTCCACCGTGCTGATGTGTTCAGTCCCAGCCTCCAGACTCCCGTACGCTGGGGGAGAGCCACCGCCTGGACCCATGCGTGTATGTGCGGCTCATTTCGGAGGAAAGGGCCGTGGACTGTGCGAAGAGTAAGTTATATGAGCGGCTTTACACTCCGCTTCGGACTTTGCGACTGCAGACGCGGCGCGCACCTTGATGAATAAGGCTGAGCTTTGGGGAGACAAAGACGGAGAGAAGAGCGCGGAGAAGTTTCCGAGCTTCATACTCCCCTCCTTCCCGGACATGTAACACCAGACTTATCCTACACTAGGATGGTGTCCGGGTAGTTACATGGAGTCTGCGCTGGGAGTTGTGGACAGGATAAAGGCGGGAGACACAGTTGGGAAACTTTACTTTGGGAAAACAAGGCGGTGACCGGACTGGATAGTTGGACAGACAGAGAGAGAGAGAGAGAGAGAGAGAGAGAGAGAGGAGAGAGAGAGAGAGAGAGAGAGAGAGGAGAGAGAGAGAGAGAGAGAGAGAGAGAGAGCACGGCCAAGATGCGTCTGTCCAGAGGAATCCGCCTCAGAGCTGCCAGCTTGATGCCAGTCCTGCTGCTCCTCCTCGGGGTCTCTGTCCTGTCCTGTCACGGTTGCCCGGACAAATGCCGCTGCTCCGCACAGACCGTGAAATGCCAAAACCAGGACCTGGACGCAATTCCGCATTCTCTACCGAGCAACACCAAATTCCTGTTCGTCACAGGAAACAACATTTCCCTCCTCAGCGTGGACTCTTTCCCAGACCGCCTGGAGCAGTTAACAGAGCTCTATCTCAGCGGGAATGAGCTGGAGTCTGTGGATGCACAGGTATTTGACAACTTGCCAAACCTTGTGAAACTGAACCTCAGCAACAACAATATCCAGACTTTCAGCGAGCGAGCCTTCCCTCGCAACAACATGCTGCAGGTCCTGAACCTCAGCCGGTGTCTGAGCAACCACACCTTCGTCCACGGGTTCATGGCCGTCCTGCAGAGTGGGAATCTTCAGCAGCTCTCGGCCTTGGACCTGTCCAACAATGACCTTGTGCTCCCCCCCGACAACATGTTCTCGGGCCTCCCCAGCCTGGTCGAGCTCAGCCTGCGGAACAGCTCCATCGTCACCATCTCGAACGGGACCCTGCAGGCGCCGCCGCTGCGCGACCTTGACCTGAGGGACAACAGCTTCACGGACCTGTCCAACTCCACCATGTCCGAGCTGGGCCTCAAGCCGGGGCTACGCGTCCGGCTGGCCGGGAACCCCCTGGCGCTGCGACTGCTTCATCGAGGACACGCTGTCGTGGCTGAAAGCCTCCGCGCAGGTGGTGGACGCCCAGGACCTGGTCTGCTTCGAGCCCGAGGGCCTGAGGGGCCAGCCGCTGCTGCGGCTCAAGCTGTCGGAGCTGAAGTGCACGGGCATCATGGAGCGCGTGCTGGAGACCTCGTACGTCTTCCTGGGCCTGGTGCTGGCCCTGATCGGGGTCATATTCCTGCTGGTGCTCTACCTGAACAGGAAGGGCATCAAGCGGTGGATGTACAACATCCGGGACGCTTGCAGGGACCACATGGAGGGGTACCACTACCGGTACGAGATCAACTCTGGACCCGCGCCTGGCCAACCTGAGCATCAACTCGGACGTGTGAGAGCGGGGCGAGGGCGGGGGACACGGTCTGAGACCCCCCCCCCCCCCCACAGTGAGATATGAACTGACATCGCACTGTTCAGATTTGCATGAGAGTCTTCCTCCCCAACCCACCGCCGACCCCCTTCTCTCCCTCCCCTCCCCACCCCCCCCATGATGCTGTTTGGATTTCACACCTGTCATGGCTCCCTGACTCGACCCCCCCCCCCCCCCCCCCCCCCAGCTTCCATTCAGCCACTGCCGCATGTCCTGCACACGCAGTTGTGAAGTCAATTGCATCTCCTCCGTGTACCAATGCATGGACGCAGCGAATCCAGGCGGATGGGTTTTCATTTGTATTGTTTTCTGGAGAGTGGCAAAGAGCGCTATGTTCTATTTTTACCTTTTCCTAAAGGATAACGGACGGATGGATTGTGCTGATTTTTTGTTTTTTTTTGTAGTAAAAGAACACCCGTGAGACACTGCCGGTCATTGCATCCTTCCCGTTACGCCTCTGCTGCAGAGAAATGCTATACTGCCTGTCTATGAGTTTGTTCTTTCCGATATGTGACTTCTGTGATATCCAGTATGCCCTCTGTTGAGTGATTACAGTGCTCATCGCGTAGTTTTTTTCAAAAATCAGTAGCCGCATGTAATCGCTTCGTTTTTGTTTTTTTTTTGTTGTTTTTTTGTTTTCTCCCCCTGTGCAGATATTCAGCTGAATAAAACGACTCCCCAATTGGTGGTGCGTGTCTCTGCGAAGGACCTTTTTCCCCTTTTGAAATCTGAAACGACCCCGGGACGAGGCCCGCGCCGCAATTGGCATGGAAAACGCGTGACACAGCGCTAGCCCCCGACTGCGGCGCGGGCACAGTACGCGCGAGCGAGGGAGCTGGTCGGGAGTCGGGAGTCGGGTCGGGGGGTCGAAGAGGGCACGCCGTCTGCGTTCAAATGGGCCGCTTCTGTTCGCTGGCCTGAAGGTGATAAGCGCGGCCGGCTGTTATCTCCCGTCCGGTTTGCTTCCCGCCGCGAATCTTGATAAAGGAGGGGGGAAAAAAAGTCCTTTCCCCGAGTTCCCCGAATGATGTCTGTGAGCCGGAGCCCAGAGAGCGAGAGCCTCTCGGCGAGCTCCCAGCTGCAGAAAGAGGACCCCCCCCCCCCCCCCCCCCAAAAATAGACGTTTTAGCGTAGGCCGCCCCGTGGCACGTGCTAACGGAGGCAAAGCGAAGCCCGAGGTCCTGGCGGGGGCGACCGGGGGCGTCGCGGGAATGAGCCCGAGCAGCTTCGCCCCTCTCTCTCTCTCTCTCTCTCTCTCTCTCTCGCCCGGTTTCCGAGGGCAACGGAAACCCCTCGGGAAAAGCGCTCGCCGTTAGCGAGTCCGCCCGCCGCTCCTCACGCCGTCCGGCGAGGCGCGGACGGATCCTTCGTTAGCGCCCCTGCCTTTGAAGGCCGCGGCGTGCGGCGGCTCGCTGTCCAAATTAATGGCCGCCACGGTTGTGTCTGGCTGTGAGCTTCCTTGCCCCCCCTCTCCCCCCCCCCCCCCCCCCCTCAACAATAACCCCCCCATGCCCCCCACCCCATCCCTTGCTCTTTCACACAAACCCACAACGCCCTCCAGCAGCTCAGCCTCTCGTGGCCTGCAGCTACTGTACATGTCATTTGTGGTGGAGCAGTGTGTCGGAGGGAAACATTCCCACCCCCCCCCCCCCCACACACACACACACACACACACACACACACACCACCCCCCGTTCCGACCGGGCTCCGGATGCGTCTGATCGCGACGGGGGGAAGCGGTGTGTGTTTTTTTTTGTGTCTGGTTTCGCGCCCTCCCGCCCGGAAGCCACGCTCGCTCGGGAGAGAGAAGGTGGAGGAGCGCGAGGCCGCGCGCTCATTAGCCGCCGAGGTGCGGCTCTCGCGCCTTCCATCTCTGCCTCCTCGAGATTGTGTGTGTGTGTGTGTGTGTGTGTGTGTGTGTGTGTGTGTGTGTGTGGGTTCAGCCCGTAAAGCCGTTAGCCGCTCTCCTCTGCGGATTTGTAACAGTCGCAGGTCCAGCTTTAAAATGGATGGCGTCGCTTTGCACGCGCACGCACGCACGCACGCATGCAACTCCCCGGAGCGAGGCTTCCTTACCTCTCCGTCCCAGGAGGGACGCACAGGTACAGGCTGCTTACAACCCGGTGTTTCCACAGAGACTTTTGAGCGGGAGCAGCCCTCCTCCTCAGACTCTCTGCAGGTTCGCATTAACGAGTGATTTTGCCCAGCCACGCCTCGAGCTACGCTTGGCAGAGCAGGTGTAATTACAGCGTTGGCGAGGGGCGGGGGTGGAGGGGGGGGTGCAAAGCAGACACGTCAGAGAGAGTGAATGGCTGAGAGGGAAGAAGAATGAATACAAAAAAAAAAGAAAGATGGGGTGTGGAGAGTACTCTGGGTTCTATTAGCGCAGCGACACCTCCTCTGGCTCGCTCAGTGGGCCCTTTGTGCCTGTTAACACCGGTCTCCAAACAGCCTCCACGTCTAAGTAGCCGGCCATTGACTCCCGGTGTCAGCTGAGATCCGGGCAGGCTCCAGTTTCCCGGGCAGCTCCCCAGACTCTCAGGCAGGCAGCGGCGTGCGGGCCCGTCGTCTTAACGCTCCGTTCCAGGTGGTGGCAGCGGGACCGACTGTTGTGCGGCTCACCGTATTTGCCCCCTCCGCTTGAGCTGCCCCCTCACGCGAGTGCGGAGATGTTTAGGAGGCCGGGAAGGAAAAGGTGAATAGTAATGTGCTTTGTTATGTCACGCGCAGGAGAGTTGCAGACTTTCTACACGTAGGCACCGCGGCGATGCCTTCCCTTTTGTGCCTGCCGTGGAGACAAAAAGCCCACTGTCTCCTTTCAGTGGAAAATTACAATCCACATTTCTGCGGCAGCTAATGTGAGGCTCAGGCAGTCTGAGTCAGACAAAGCAGGTGTGTATATTGGACAGACTTCTTAGTACAAACTTTCATCTTTGTGCTCCCCCTCCCTCCCCTCGAGCCCAGCGTGGAGACACTGAAAGGAACAAAAAAAAAAAAAAAAAAAAAGCCCCTTCAACCCTGGAAGATCCCAAGCTGATTTTGGGAGCTCGCGTCTGGGAAGCTTCGTTTTAGCTCCAGTCTGATACGAATCGCCAGATCGTTCATCTTTGCGGAGCGAGGCAGCTGCAGCCAATTACGGTGCAATCTCTCATGTAATCTATGGCTTTAACTGTACGTGGGAGACTTTTGTTCCTTTTCTTTTGCCTCCCAGACAATGGGCACACCAGCCCAAGCAGAGGCTCCGTCTTCTTGAGTCAAAGAACAAAAGTCTCATCCTGAAGCCGCGGCTTCATAACCTGCGTGTGTCACAGCGATATGTGAAACGGATGAGCGGAGGTTATACAATAGTACTGTCTCATATGTAACACAGAGGCGCATTGTTCAGCGTGCCTGCAAAATTACAGAGGAATCGCAGAGCGACTAATGCATCTTATACGTATTAAATGTTACAAAGTGGATCACTTTACTGTAACTAGTAAATCCATGTAAATAAATCGACAAGGCACACTGCTATCTTGCGTCATCCGCCCTCTCTGTTCTCTGTTCCAGCCACCAAAACAAGCACCTCAGAGCTGCACAACTATAATTACCGGGCAGGCAATCTGATTCGAGTTCAGATCGAACTGAAAAGACCACCTCGCGGCCGAAAAGCGCTCTGTCCTTCGAAGTGGGAACCCCGCACGGCCCCCCCCTCCTCCACCCCCCAGCGACGTGGCCCGCGCGGACGCCGTTCCCAGCTCGCAGCCATGTTTGTTTAGCCACGTTTGATGTGCCGGCGCGCTCTCCCGGTGTCGGAGAGGCAGACCGGGCTGGCTATCGGGTCGCCAGAGTGCCGTAATTACATTCACCGCGCCGCGCTGGTCCGCCGCTCCACAAACACCTGGCAAGCCGCCCCGGCCGCTGACCTTTCCCTCGAGGAGGAGAGGAAAAACGGACGGGACCCAACCCTCCGCGTGCCTTTTAATGGGGATTTTTCCCCCCCTCTTTCTCTAAACAAACGGGCAGGAATTCCATCAATCGGCCGCTAATGCTCCCGGATGTGGCGGTTAGCGCTACGCCTGCGCTGCGAATCGCCCCCCCCCCCCACGCCGGGCTCGTACCGAGGCAGAGCTGGACGCGAGGCCACATGCGAAATGTCAAAATGCGCACAGAGAGCGACCTTTACGCGCCGATTTGCCCGCACTGAGGGCAAGGTGAGGTTACCAGTTTGTTTTTTGTTTTTTTTGCCGAGCGTCGAGCTATCGCTCCATTGTCGAGGATGTAAAATGTTAATGATATACCGACCTTTCCCTGGCGACCTTTACCCGGAGAACGGATGTGGCAGCAGCAAGAAAAAAATCTGTTTTTGTTGTACGGGATTTGCCCTGAGGTGTCACCTCTGAAGGAGAACGGTCTCGTGATCTGGGCGTTCACAGGAAATCCACCTGTGTTGACCGTCGATCCGTCCTCAGACTCGGCTCTCAGCTCCTCCAGCGTCACTCGAGTGACAAAACGAGGTCACGTTGCAGCCAAAGTGCAAAATCTGGCCCTTTCGATACGAAAACAAGACACGATCATCACGATCTGACGCAATCTACGCGCGCCACGAACAACGGCGGTTACATCGCAGTTGTTCAGTTAATGGTATTTCATGTGTCTCTTGAATCTGGAGGACGGGAGAGTCGGTTCGCGATCAGGAGAGAGCACATTGGGGTGTTGCCGCAGCAGCTCTGAGAGCAGCAGTGAAGGCGCGCGGATGATTCCTGTGTTGATTTCTCAGCGGCCAACGGCTCGGCCGATCAATGGGCACCGGTGTTCTCCTTCAGCACGTTTTCTGTGAGCCGACCTGCATCTTGGAAACAAAGACCCGCGCAGTCACAAGAGACGCCCCTCCACTGCCTTTTCAAACCACTCGAGGCTGATTAATGCGTGGACGTGTGCATCTGATACCGGGCCAAACCATCCAGTACCCCCTCGCGTTCGCTCTTGAGGAGAAGGCGAGACGGTCAAGTGCTTTTTTTTGCATTCATTTGTTTCTTAAAAGAGTCGGTGTTCTGAGGCTGAGTGCGCACTCTCCGAGCTCTTACAGACAGAGGCAGAAAAAAAAAGAAACGGATCTGTATTTAATGTGCACACACCAGTGAAGTAAAAAAGTTGCATCAGGAGGAGTTTTAATAATCCAACTGCTTCTCCAGTCCCTGGAATTGGGCCATTTAATGACAGCGCTGCAGTGTTGGTTCCCAGACAACGAGGCAAAGGAGAAACGGAGCCACATTTCAAAGACGCCATCTGGATTCGATAGTCTAAACAGATTTTCAACCCTGGGCTCGTAGCAAAACATTAGACCACTGCCTGATCGTGTCATCCCCGTTTGTTGATTGCGTCAACGTGAAATCATGATCGAGTCCGCGTTCATCCGGACTCTTGATGAATCTTCAGTGTCTGAACACAGCGTGAGGTGGGAGGACAGTCAACGCAACGTAAATACAAAGCAATGAGGGAAATGTGACATCATCCGTACCATTTTCATTTGCACGTCCTGGGTTTATTCGCAAATTGTGAAAATTGCCCGTTGTACATGTGTAATATCCACTGGCTCCTGCGTTGACCACTCTTTCCTCTAATGCCCTGTGAAATACGGTCGTATCCTGTGCCATGGAGCTCCACATTCAATTAGTTTTGACAGTGATTTCAGGTTTGATACTGAATCTTTCCCCTCTAGTCTGTATTTACTGAAAAACACTCTCCATGCAGCAAGATCATTTCACTTGACAAAACTTCTTGAAACAAGATGTGATGCTTCATTTATTATTGTTACGTAACGTTGAACACCAAATGAGGAATCGACTCAACAAGCCCTGCAACACTTCAAAAATAGAAGTTTTTTTTTGTGCACACTGTACAGTTCATAATGTTTTGTCACTTTGCTTCAGTGGTCAGTTTTGGTGTGTAGCATAGAGTTGTAAAGTATAGCGTAGTGCGGGGTAGCATATCATAAAGTAGTCATCGGGTTCTTTTGAGGTTTCTCAAATCACAGACGGAGCTCAGACGGTTCAGCCGAGTCTAATTAAACTCCATTCACCGATGAAGATGGCGGCTGGCGATTGAAACTCCCCGAGTGCCTTCTTAAGGGACTGAGACTGTTTTCTCAATTATCCCACTCCATTCGATCTCTGAAGTGACTTTGGCTGGGTCGATCGCCGGCTTTGCGTCGGCTGAATTTCTCAAAACGAGAAGATTGATAGCACGGGGTTCGGGGGTGACGACGGGGTTCCGGACAAGACGCACAACGAGTTGGATGCGTCCGAGGCGTCGGCGTGGAGCCGCGGCCTCTTTCCCGCGTCTGTTTTTGTTTTGAGAGATAATTAATGAGCTTTAGAGGCGCCAGCGGACGCTTCGCAGGCGGGCTGTAGCTTCATTTTTAGAGTGATATTGATCTTTTCGGCTCGCTGTCAACGTCGCGAAAACATGCGCACTCCCCCAGCGCTCCCTCTCATGTGAGTTTTTCTACGCAGCCCTCCCCCCTTCACGTCTTTTTAAGGGGGAAAAAAACAAGCCGAGAGGCACGGCGGTTCACGCTTCGACATGCAGACGCAGCCCGACCCAAACCTGTGCCGCGTGTGTGCATTTCCTCTCTAAGTATCCGCCCTCTAAGTATCCGGCACCGAGAGCAAGTGTTAATTCTTTTCGTCTCATGTCCAAATAAAGCGTGACAGGTTTTTGCCATCCGGTAAAGCTAGAGTGCCTCTTATATAATCCGAGGCCGAGCAGAGGCTGCGCCTCGGAGTGGGAAAAAGAAACCGATTTAGAGAAGCGAGTAACTGCCGGAAATCACCGTAGCCTCGGGTCTGCACAGAAAAATCACCTCGGTCGTTTTTTTTTTCTATTCCATCTGCGCGCTCTCTCTCCCGGCTTCGCGGTGCGGCGTGAAAGGCGAGAAAGGGAGGAAAAAAAAGGAAAAGAGAGGGAGACGAAAGACGGGGGCAAGTTGAACGACGTATTGGCGCTCAGATTGTTTTTAACCGTGAGCTACGGGGCCTTTACATTTCAGGCTGTAAAACCTAAAAAAAAAAAGAAAAGACAAGAAAGGTTTTGTTTGCACGGTGTGCATTTTTTTTCCCCCCGTAGAGCTTCGGAGGAGGTGATCGATAACCAATCATCCAGGATGTCAAACAAAGTTGCGGGGCGGAAAGTTTTGCTCCCCTCGCGGAGGGAGTGCAGGGATTTCGCTGAGGGGAGCACTTTAGCGCCTGTGACGGTGCATTTCCCAGAGCCCGTCTCCTCCTCCTCCTCCTCTCCCCCGGTGGTTGTTTCTTTCGGGGGCCCTGCGGTCAGCGGGGAACGGCATTAAACGCCCGGTAATGTGATGTAGATCAGCGGAAGGTGTCACAGTGAGTAATGACCCGGGCCGGCGGCGGGCGAGGCGGCGGGCGCGGAGACAGCCGGGAGGAGCTCCATCGCGGAGCTGTTTTTTTTCTCTCTTTTTCCCCCCGCAAAGCCTTTTCACAAGGTCATGTGGCGCAAAACCTCGATTTAAAAACATGTTGTTTTTACCCCCCCCACCACTCCCCCCCTCCAAATTACAATGCTCGGCAGGCCTTGGAGAAATGTTGTAACAAGGTCCACATAGAATATGAAAGCAGGGCTCTGGCCATTAATCTGTTAGTGCAAGAGGTGTCGCTGGTTCATCTCCTCCAGCTATAGGGCGCTCACAGAGGAGACGGACCTTTGTTACGGCGCCCGCAATGATCCAGTTTTCCACAGCCCTTTACAGGGGGTAGACGGAAAAACATACTATACTTCCTTTAGTCTGGAGATGTACGTCCTGTTCCTCTACGTTGCTTTGTAACAGCCGATTTAACGTGCGTATCCATCTCTGGATTACGCCGGCCGGCGTCGAGCTAATCGCCACAAAAATAGCCCCGCCGTGTTAGGGAGCTGATGGAAGCGTGGCATGTGGGTATCGTACGGGATATCGATGTTCGATCATTTTTAAGCGAGGTGCGAAGCCTCAGCGTTGCCTCCGATCCGCGGCAAGGAGAGAAGAAAATGCTTTCCCCTCGCTTCCGTTCGGCGCTGTAACTAACACAACCTCAGCACATTTGTTCTGTTTGTTTAATAGGCCGGTTTTTAGTTTTGAGCCATTGTTGCTGATTGTTCTTTGGACTAGAGGATTTCTGAATCATTATTTGGTCCCCGAGCAACATTTCAGCGCACACGGCTTTTACACAGCGTGTGCACTTTGCACACACACTCCATTTACCGCCCTGGCATCGCTGTGTAATCGCTTCGACAGGTGATGAGGCGTTTCAGCCAGCAACCGTTAAGTTCCATGTTTATCTTGCAAGTGACGCTTAAATGACATATATGACATGGTAAAGGAAGCAGACAATAGACGTTTAGGTTCACAACATGTTGAGAATGGTCCAGCACAGGGCTGTGCTTTTTAGTGAAGACAACAGAGCCACACACTTGATCCATCCATCCATTATCTTACCTACTTTGTACCCAGCGGTGTCGCGAGGGGTCTGCCGGTGCCTATCTCCAGTGCAGATAGTGTGAAGGCAGGGAATACACCCTGGACAAACTGTCTGTCACAAGGCACGCACACACATATGCACACACACCATTTACCCTCACACTGACAAAATTTAGAGTCTCCAATTGACCTTAATGCATGTTTTTGCCCTCCAGGGAAGAAACCAGAGTACCTGGAGAATAACACACACACAGGAACAGAACCGAGGACCTGCTACCCAGACACACCCAGCTCAACGAGAAGATAATGAAGACAGAAGCGTACAAGCTCCTGTCTGTGGGGCTTCCTGGCTGAAATATGCATTAGCTGTTGTTACAAGAGTTCAGATGGGATGCTATGCTGTTTGCTGTGCAGCAAGAGGACGATTAACATCGTCGGCTGGTTTTATGAGGAGAGAGGAGTCTCAGTTGCCACCTAAACTAAAGCGGCTGGATGAGGGGCCACGCTTGGCCACGCTCATCTCATTATCATGTACCGATGATAAGAAAAACAGAACAAATGTGGTGAGGGAAATGGACAATAGACTGCCGCATTAAGTAGAAAAAGGCAGCCAAACCTGGGACCACATGATGTCTACAGTCCACTGATTTAATATTTGTTGTTGTGTCCATATATTTGGTTTGGTTGTTAGGCCTTTTTCAACAGTTTGTCATGTTGGGGGCTCTGCACCTTGTCAGCTTCCTATGTGTGTATGTATGTATATGTTGCCATCCAATATCTACCCAGACGGAGCCCTTTCTCCCGGGAGCCGCAGTGGATGTGAAAATACTTACATTCACATTTCTCCTGTTACAATCTCGGCCCCCAGTTGTCAAGTGCGTCGTTCCGCCCCTTTGCACTCCATCTTGTCATTTTCTATTCTCTGTCTGAAATGAGACGAGTCTCCGTGCCAGCGAAGCAGCCTGGCAGCAGCGCTGGAGAATAATGAAATAGGGCTCCAGATACAGTACGGGCTCAGACAGCCTCGCGACGGATGAAATGCAATATTCTTAAAGTGCTGTGTAACACGAGCTTCATATGTAGATATCAGATAGGACTCGGCGATACCTCTATTACCGTCCACAAGCCAACGCTTTGGGCTATTAGGATCTCTCCAGTTACCCCACTGTACGCGGGCCAATCCGAGATGAGAGGGATAAAAAGTCAATTAGCCTCTGGGAGGTGCCGCTCTCTCCACAAACCGCCTCACATAGTCCCCGTTCCCAAACGGCAGGTTAAGACCTCTGACCGTCAACAAGCTCACATTTTGCGAGTCGAGAATCCTCTGTCTCCCGGTAACGCCGAATTCTTGCAACTCACTGGAGTATACAAAAAGTGCAGCTCAAGGGGGATTAATCTATCACGCTCTTTCGCAAATCCCCCTCACAATGTGGGGATAAACATGAACACCAAATGCGATCTGACAACTGGCCCTGTGGTTCAGGAGTCGGCGGGTGGGCAGCCAAAATAGGTGGCAGCGCCGAAATCACACAGGTATGTGCAGGGAGTCGACGTGGCGTTTCCACTTTGCACAGTGTTGAGACAAAATCTCTCTTCTTCATAATTCATCCCAGTGTTTTCTCCCCCCCTGTAATCTTTTTTTTCTCTCAACTCCTCGTCTGCCTGCAGGAGAAGAGACACAGTTGTCAAAGATTCATCTATTTCACATGAAGCTTGTAAATCCAAATGATCCGAGCCGGAGCCAGAGCAGAGAAAGTTGTAAAATGATTACTATGGGGGCGTTGTCACGCCGCAAATCATCAGTTTGATTTATTGAAGAATATGTAGATTCAAAAGTGGAGCTGAGCGTGTTTTTACATACAGTTTGACTCAATGTAACACTGTTTTGTGTGTGCATTCAATAAAGTTAAAATTATTTTGACTTCATAATGCACTTTGCCTGGTTTTGATAAACTATTCATTGCATTTTTGATTTTACCAACATTGTAATGCCTGCCTGTTTGTTGTTTGCATTAATCACTGGTCGTTCCCAATCGCAGGTGATCTCAGCTGTGAAAAATGTGAGCTCTACAAAAGCATTAATTTTGAGTGTGTAAATGGCAAAGACAATAACACACACAAAAACAACATGCATTTGTAACAAGTTTCAAAAATCTTGACCTTAAAAGATCTTTTCGATGGCACATATGGCGTGTCATCATTTAAATTTGATGGAAAACACTTCAGTTACATCATTATATCATCCTTGAATGTGAATTCAGAACCTGATCAAGGATACACAATGTGAAGTGTGAACAATGTGTGTGCATGAAAACTGCTGACTGTCACACTGCCACACTTTTGCAACTCTGCATTCGGTTCCTTTAAAATGTGCCTCGTGATTTATTTTTTTATTTTTTCTTTGAAATCAAGCGCTGCAGATTGAGAGCTAATTTGTCTTCACGGGCATCAGGTAAGCTTCGACTTTAATTAGCATGGCGGAGACCATAAAGGTGTGAATATGCGTGCCAATGTGTGTGTGCGCGCGCGTGTGTGTGTGTGCGCGCGCGTACACATCCAAAGTCAGGCAGACAGCTGCTGTGGAAAAATGAAACACTTCGTCCTTGTTGTGCCAGTTATCGGGAGTTTTGAAACATCCTTCGCCTCATCAGCCGTGATCCTGAGCCAGGCTGGCAGGGTTGCAGGCGGGCCGAGGCCATGGGCAATAACGCCGTGCTACGCCGACGCCACAAAGAGGAGCGTAAAATGTTAATGACAACAGATCGGCTGTGCATGCACACACACTGTAATCACATCATCATCCCTGCTGGCCAGTTAGTCCCCCCCCCACCCCCCCCACCCTTAGTTAATGTTTTCAGCAGCAGTGTTGATGAGGTGCGCGTCTTGCACCCACATTCCCGTCGCACGCGATAACGCGCAGCCGACATGAATCGGGTGTGCGCGGCCTGCCGCTCTCCGCCGTAGCCTGCGCTGTAATGATGGAGCTGTTCGAGTGATGATGGAGCTATTGGATAACAAGCAGAGACGGAGGCAGATCAGAAGAAAAGGGCTGCTGTGATAACATCCCCTGCTTGAGATGCTGACAGCCCTGAGAGGCATCATTTACTGGTATGAAAACAACAGAGAGAGCTCACGCACAAAGCCGCGCATCGGGGCAATCGGAGCCTGTGCCTCCGAAACATTTCCTGGAATTAAACTCCAAAGTAGCTGATTATGTGCTGAACATACATTTCGAGTCAAATTTTGCTTGTGAAATATATTATAAGGGGGGGGGGGGTGGTACAAGTCTGTGAAAGAAGAGCCCTTGTGAGGTCTGAGGTCCTGGGTGGCTGTTATGGCATGGCTCTTCATTTAAACTACTGGGAAAGGAGCAGAAAAAGTCAGCTGATGGACTTATTTTATCAGTTGCGTAACAAACTCTTGAGTAACAAGCCCTGATAAACATGCAGTTTATCTGTCAAATAAACTGGTTTAAATGGGTGGATCCAGAGGGACGCTCACACATGTTGAGGAACACACGCTTCAGCAAACATGCAGCACATGCGCTCCGTTATTTCCGTCAGCACGCCTTGCCCAAAGCATTTGTCTGTTCCTGCCCATGCCCAAGAGGGACAATAGCGGGGGTGCAGATATAGACAGTGCATTGCAGATCGGTGGCTAAATGGTTAGCAATATTAAGGGCTGGGGTTCATTTCCCCCGTGGAGTTTGCGTGTTCTCTCTTTTCTCATAAGGGCTTCCTCAGGGGATTCAGCCGCCCCCCCATCATCAAGATATATCTTCTGCCTCGACTGCCTCCGGGTTGGGTTAAATGCAGAAGACAAATTTCACTACATTGTGCTGATTGTTTGTGACAATGAAGAATCTTCCCCCTCTTCTTTTGCAGTGTGACCCATGTGGGGTTACGCACAAAGAGAGCAGGCTTGGCAGCGAAACAAAACAGGCATCTGCAAGTGATTACAAGTGAAAGACCTCGCCAACTCTTCTTGTGTTCCGAGAAGAATTCACTTTCAGTTTAAAACACTTTTTTCCCCCCAAAATACTTTTTCGCTGAACCGGCCTAGAAAAAAAAGAAATTGCCTGCTCACTGATGAATGTGTTGTGTGGTTTTGGGAAACTGGCCATCTGGCCAACTCAAAGGAACCAGATGCAAGGTGCTGGCAGGGTGGATCTGGGCTCTAGAGGGACTTCTGAAGGCCCGTCTGAGGGCGGAGCATCGCTACCACAAGATGGTGGACAATATTCTGGACTTACATTGACGGCCGGAGGGGGCTTAAGCTCTGTGGGGGAGGATGGGGAGCTAAGAATGAGTTTGTGTTTTTCATTTTCCTTGGCCTTCAGTGATGGTCTGGAGCGTACTGTTTTTTTTCCCCCCCTTGAAATGGGTCAAGAAAGGGACTAAAAAAAAACCCTCCCTCTCTCTTTCTCTTTCTTCTCTTTCACAAAAAAAAACACATCAGTCGTGTTTTATAACAATAGAAGTATTTCTGGCTTTCTTCCCTGCACAGACATGCGCTGATTATGTCTGGGTGTCCATATATGCAAGCCCCTATGTGCGAGCCGTATGTGACGATAACTGTGTGCGTCATAGCTCCTGCAGCATGCGCTGGGGCTTATCACAAGCATCTACACACCACTGTCCAACAGTACGTCACCAGCACGACGATTCGGATGCACCATAACAGCCCCGATGACATCATTTGGTTTAATGAGCCACAGAGAGCACACATTTCTTCCACTCTCTTGGAGCACTTCTATCTCTTTTCACCAATGAGTTCAGCTCGTCATCGTACAAGGAAAAATGTGCCACAGTATGGTGCTGCTCAGAGTGACAGTTAAAATTAGTGTATGGTAATTACAAGAACATCACTGGTGAAAACGTCCCCGCTAACTCCTGCAGATAATAAGATGCACGGCAATTAGAGCCAAAAAAATGCCTTCCCCTTTCATCTGGAGAAATTACATTAAAGGCTGGGTATCGTGACTGTGATTCACTCTCCACAAGGAGTGTGGCGCAGTGCAGAACAGTACAATACATGTAGCCTTAAGCGAACAGAAGTGAATCATTTCTTAGCCCTGTCACAGAAGCCATTAAAACGGACACAGTGTTACTGGATCTGGAGCCGGAGGCGCCGTGACGACCCGACTTTGTCGTAAATGAAAGGCAGAGGAGTCACGAAGGTCCAGCATTCGGGTTTGAATACCTGAGAGTCGTGGCCTGGTTTCAAGATATCGCATGAAAACAATGCAGACGTGGTTCGAGAAGATGCCGCAAGCGGCTGGATGAAAAGTATGTGCGATACAGACACGTTGCGTCATCAATAAATCCTTATCCCAAAGTGGTGGCTTCCTTTTACTTGCCAAATGCTTTGTAGGTGCTTCATTCGCTTCGGTTTGATTTGCAAAGGTTTTGAGACACCTATTAATTAAGGGGACCTGAACTGGAAGAGCACAATGCGCCTCTCCGCGGTGCAAAAATATGTTAAAAATGGAAAGGAAAGTTCATCTTGACAAGAAAGTAGATGGGATGATGCTGTCTACTTGTCAAAACGTCCTCCCCTCCACCTGTCGCCTCGGTGGGGTATCGAGCCTCTTTGTTCTGACTCAGCGACAAACGCCGCTCTGAATAAAGGCTCCTGTCTAACAGATCGAGCTGCCTGGGAGACTTGAGGGATGAGGGGGGGGGGACTATAATTTGGAAGCGGCTCCTGGAAATGGGACTCTCGCACCTCAAAACATTAATGCCTCAGAGACTCACAATGCGCGCAGTCCTGGAACCATTCAGAAAATTGGACCCATCGCGATGAATCTAAAGATAGACTCATGGAAATATATTGGAACGGACAAAAGGCCTCTCTTTGGCAAGAGGCAATGGGTAACACACAAACTGGCACGCAGGCACACAGAAACCGTGGAAACCATCCTGGTTTGCCAGTGGGAATATGTCTCTGCCTATTATTCGCTTTCTCTCCCCGCTTCCCACTTTTCTTGGGTTTATCAGGATGTGTTCAGAGGGTCAGGTTGGCTATGCAGACCGTAGGCCTCTTTATCCCCGGGCTACAATCAGCTGAAATTCCTGGAGAAAGAGCAGCATAGCACTGGAGAGAAAAAAAAATGTGCTGAGCTTGTTTCTGCCATGCTGCAGATTTTCTCTGGTTCAAAAAATGCTGGGAAGATGGACGCTCCAATCGTATCCACTGTTTCTTCCATTTGGAGAACGAAATCACCCCTCTGTTGCAGCAATGACTCAGATGCTAGCCATTAGGTTCAGGACGACTCCTCGGGATGGATTGGGATGCCTTTGGTGTGCCTGAGACAATACCTCATTAGGCTCAGCTGCACACTGTAGTTAGTGGTAATGATCAAACGTTAGCATGCAGCACAGAGTGAACAAGTAAAGAGCCTAAGTTGTATTGGGCCTAGGTGCGCCCTTGATCCAGTCCTTTAACTAGGAACCTTCTTGCTTTGATGCAGAAGTGCTACCCACTTATGCAAAACCTAAATTTAACTATATAATGCCTGAGAAGCTAAAATTATCCAAACAGTGTACTTTTGTTCAATGTGCATGACATCTACCAGTTCAATTGAAACACACAGCCTGCCTGTCGCATTATAATAACACATAAAAACATCAGTTCCCGTTTATACATTCTGATCTCCCTTCTTCAAGGTGCAGTAGCCACGCCATGTCTGTGGTGGGTGCACCCATGAGGCATGCAGCGGGGAAACAAGTCTTAGCGGACCGGGCCATTTGTCTCAGCCGTGAGTGCTGACAGATTGTCCTGTCGTTAACATCCCCCCTCTTCATCCCTTCCTGTTCCCAATTCAACCCATCCCTCATTTAGATCCTCCCTGGAGCAGCCGTCCATATAGCTGTCAACTTATTCATGGGACACGGCCAGATCATCTGTCTCTGCTGAACAGTTAGAAGATTTCCACTCTGGAACAAAAGTCTGTAATCTGCTAGATTGGGACATTTTAACAAGGCATATTCTTCTATTTTATTCCTCCTGGGAAACATTTAGTTAATTCTGAATCAGGTTTCTAGAGTGCAATCCCACACATTATGCTTCGTGCCTAGGAGCGCGGATTAGCAGCCACAGGAAATTTAACTGCTTATTTTTCCATAATACAACCCCGAACATAACTGCTGATAAGCATTTTGCTTCAACAGCGGGGCAAAAAAAGCTCCTCCATCTCCCGACTCCAGTCGGGAGCAGCGGCCGATTCATCTTCCCTCAGGCTGGGGGAGATATCAAGCTGCAGCAGTGGCAGAAGCGGCGGCCTATCAGCTCGCTTCCAGCGGAGCTTCCATCTCCTCTGTCAGCTGTCAGCTCAAAATGTCTCCCGCTCGTCAACCGGGAGCTTACCAAACAGTCCGCGTGCGTCCGCCCGCCCGCCTGCCCGTCGCACTTTCTTTCCAAAGTACGGGTTGTGGTTTCCGCATCGTGTTGGGAAAGAAAGAAAAAAACGGGAGCCTATGTGTTTTTCTGCAACGTAAACAACAGAAATATAGCTGATGCATGTGACAAGTTACATCCTCACATACTGTTTTCTCGCACTGGACCAGCCACTCACGTCAGTAAGCAGTTTTGTCGCTCGTTGCGCTGTCACAAGCATTCCAACTCCCAGAATATGCTTTCCGGATGTCCGGCTTTATTTCTATTGTTTCATTTCTTGCCTCCTGCTTGCTGAGGCAGATGTGTCCTTCTTCCCCAGGAGCTGGCCGACTCTGTCGTCTGCACCTGCTTGACTCACAGCGGATTCGCTCCGGGGTTGCCACCGAGGCTCACTGAAACCAATGGATGAGCTAATGAGCCCCCGAAGGCCCCGGTGATATGCCCCATGGCCTTGTTAGAAAGTCAAGATGGGGGGAGCTGCAGCGGAGAGAGAAAAGCTGGCGCATGGGTGTAGCGGGGCGCGTTGGTTGTTAAAGTTATGGGGTAATTAGGCGGAGCTGGAGGGGGAGACAGTGTAACTTTAAAATGAAGATAACACAGAAGCAGGGCTGAGAGTGTACAGCTGTGTTAGCAGCTCCGCATTGTCCTTACCTAAGCACAGCCGCGTCTGGAGCTAAATGCTAACGTCGGCACATATTCCGGCTAACATGCTAACGTGGACCTGGTTGCCACTGTTTGCAACAAATCCAGGGATCGTCAAAGTTAGGATTGTTCCTGAGGGTGTGATGAGCGTCTACGACAGATTCCATGCAATGGTTGTGTGTCTATCCTTTACAAGGGAAGTTTCTCAGCCATAGTTTAGAATGTAACATTTTCATTGGAGATATCAAATGCAAAAGACCCAAATTAAATGGGTATGGCAAAGAAGATAAATTGAGTGATGAGGAGTAGTAGCAGCAGACCATGATACCTAAGCACTTCTAAGACAGGTATAGGTATAACAAAGTTTACTTTAATGATGTTTTTCTGTCTATTTTTTTCTTTACTCTGGACTCTGGAGACAAAGGAAAGAGCAAAGACAGTGTGATTCCTCACCCACAGAACGACTCCAAGATTCTCAGGATAGATGACCCATTAGGCTTGGGTGACTAAAACGGGAACTCAATCTAATGCCTCATTTCCTCCCAGAGATGAGACAAGCTTTATGGCTTGACCTCTCCCAAAGGCTTCTCTTCCTCTCCACAGCGGCTACGATGTAATCTCACACATCGCTGTCTCGCTTAATCCGAAAATAATATCACACACATTAAGAAAGGCAAAGGCCCGGAAAATCCAATAGGAAAGTCGCACCGTGACACTTGTAGACTTGATCGCTCCATATGTGTGATGTCACACATGGTTTTAATGGACATTTATCTACAACAGCAGAACAGGTGTGGAGGAAGCAGAGAGGACGCTTCGCGCAAGAACTGATATTTGCTGTTGGGTGAAGTTCCCAGCTGTTGAGATGACAAGATTCGAGGAACTCTTTGACATTAACTTCCTAAGTGGAAGTTTTCATTCCCAGGCTGCATGCTGCATGACTGTGTCATGCTCACCCTCTCTGCTCCAGATGGAGATGATCAAACTCTTGTTGTTAGGACAACCATGAAATTTTGCACAGACAGATGTTTTCCAGATGACCTACTAGTTTTGTTCTCTAGATGCAGCGCGAGGTTGCCATTTACAGTTTTGAGAAGGCATATACATGCATTTATATGCCCCTCAGGTTGAAGTTTGTTTAACCTGAAAGGGGGGTGGGGGGGCTACTTGAAAATGACCTGATCATGCAAACCTGTCAGAGCAGCATGTCTCGCATGAAATTTAAATCACTGCATTGAATTATGGCCAATACAATTCAGCATGGCTGCACTGGGATGTTGTTTCCCCATCTTTCTGTTTGGCTTGCTTGGGCCCAGGGATGAAATAAGAGCAAGCTAAAACCGTCCCGCAACCACAGACAAGTAATTACCGAGGCTGAATCCGGAGCGGACCTTTGTTCGGACTGATAATTTCCATGAGATAAGTGTCTGAAAAGGCTAATGAGCTGCACGACGTCAACACGAGACGGTGCCGGCCCCCCAAAAAAAACGTTTAATTTGACACTTCCATTTCTCCGTCATCGAGTTTAGGGAGAGAGAGAGAGAGAGAGAGAGAGAGAGACAAAGGGGGCCCCACGGCTGCCAAAGGGGGGGCGTCTGTGTGTATCGGTGTGTCGAAAACAGCGGCGGCGGCAATGCGGAGCGGCTCCTTCTGCTCAGCGGGCTCGAAACAAATGGGTTATTTAGAGCCCACTTCATTTGCACCGGCGGAGAAAGGGCAGGGAAGAAATGAGAACCCCCTGACAGTTCCGCGCTGGATGCATTTAATTAGCCCATTCGCTCTCCGCTTTGCCGCCTCGGCGGGCACAATGCCTCTTTGTGTTTTCAAGGAGTAATTGTCACTTGCCGCGTCGGCATTCGGCGGGCCCGGGCGTGCAGCGAGGAGCCGAAATAAACAAGAGAGGCAAATAAATAAATAAATAAACATATACATATACAGTCCCGCGGTCTCGACGAGAGCTTGTAAAAATAGACGGGCTGGCACACGTTACACGGGCTGCTATATTGCTGGTCAGTTAGAGAGACGGGCTGCCGTGTTCCCAGACCATGCAGGAGTTGCGGCTATCAGAGGCTCCGGCAGCGATCAGGAGCAGATCATTTCGCCTTGTTAAGCCGAGCGAGCGCCGTGGACCCTTTTACTGGTCACCACGGACGCCCTGACCCGTCCTGATTTACGGTGGCATTACGGTGGCGAGGCGTCGAGACGGGCCGCCGATCCATCTGGGATGATAGGGTTCTGAGGGTTTGTGCACAAAAAAATGATGTTATTAAAATATATATATATATGTGCTACAAATGAACAAGACACAGGGTCTACAGTCTTGTGGCTGCTCTCAGCCAGGCTCACATTAACCGGGTTCATCCATATGTGCGTTTCGAATTGGACTCAACGTGGCAGTGCATCCAGTGACCGATGGGATATTTTAGTCTGCAGCAACATCGCCTCTCTCGTTCCAAACAGCTACCGTGACTCGCAAATACTTCAACGGGCAGTGAGAACCACTTGACCGGGGCCCATATCACGATTAACTTTTCCACGATGAAGAGCGTTTAGCGTGTCAACAGAAAAGGCCCGCTTTCAGCCGAACCACACACGATCCTGGCTACCACGCACGTTACATAAATCAATCGCAAAAAAATAAAAATAAAAATCACCTCGCTCCACAAGCTGTAATTACAGTGCTCTCAAGTCGAGGATGCACTGCTGCACCCCGGGGCTGAAGAGCTCTATAATAAGCTTTCATCAAGAGCCAACTCAAGAACAATGTTCCACGCATCAGGCAGCAGAGCTGTCCAGCACAGAGACGGAGGGAGACAGAAGAAAGGATGAGGTGAGACACCCAAACTCTTTAATCTGCTTTCGATTAAAAAAGAAAAAAGGTAGAAAAGAATACTTTCAGGTTCGGAATTGAACAAACAAACACACATTCGTGCTTTTCACTCTTCTTTATAAAACACAGAGATGGGAAAAAAAAAAAGAAAAGATGAACAACTCCAGAAAGTGACACAATCGCACATTTGGAGAAACAGTTCCGGTTTCAGCATTTCCAGGACGCGTGTTGACATTTCAAAGGCTGGCAGCCACTTGGTTCGGCATTAACGTGTTTGCGGGGTGATGACACCCTGGGAAACCGCTGACGGGAAGGAGCGCAAACCACACAACTTGGCTCGGCTGCTGGGATTCTTCATGCCTCGAGCAGGTGGAGGCCTGCGCTGGAGCGACAGACACAGACATACTTTTCCATGGGCAGCTCCTCCGGTTCCGAGTACCTGCCATCTGACCTCTGACCTCACAGTCGCAGGTACGCCACCTGCAAATGGGACAGGGGATAGGGAGGGGTTAAATTTGGGAGTTTGTGAGCCATAAAACAGAAAAACAAGGAAACGGTGGCTTCCAGGCGTCCACTGTACGGGGAGGAACGTCTCGGAGCAGTTGTACCGCGTCCCTACTGGCTGCTGATCAGCACGCCGAGCCATTATCTACAATTACTGTCGTCGAACGACGACGACAACAACAACAACAACAGCGTGAAAGAAAATAACCACAGGTGGTCGAGATTTAATCAACTTCAAAGACACACGATCGGATAAACAAAGCGCGGGGGAACAAATGGGCTCGCTCCCGTCCTCCCTCGCTCTCTCCTCCTCCATCTGCTATTCCTGGGCGTCTGCCCGCTGCGCACGGTGGCCGCGCTCCACTAAGGGCTCTATACCGGGATGATGGATGAAGGCATTTGCCTCACTCAAGGCCCCCCTTCTTCCCCGTCCCCCACGCCAATGTCTGCTCGCCGCTCAGGCGCATCACCGGTAATTCGTACAAATGATAACAAACGGCGGCCGCAGGTGAGCGCCTCCTCGCGCGGCTCCCGGTCCCGGGTAAAAAAGGAGGCAAAGCCGGGTGAGGAGCTGGAGCTGGAGCCGGAGCCGAGGCGGTGCATATGGAGGCGGCAGGCTGGCTGAGGGGTTGCCAGGTTGGAGCTGGGAAAACTAAGTTTCGAAGAGGGGGTTTTCATGCCCATCTCCACTTCTAAGTTGCACTTGAGAAAGACATAAAACTATAAAACTGAGGGTAAAGCCACATTCATTTTTGCAAACAGGCAACGGCTGGTTAACAGGTTCAAATCGTGTGACTGGTTTGATCGGAATTGACTGACTTTTTGCAAACAAGCCCCCCGGTTTACAGTTAAATTAAAGATTGAACCACGGAGAGACGAGGAAAAAAAAAAGACAAAGTCTCATATTTCAAATAACCTTGGAGCCCTTTGGAGTTCTCCCCTGTTGTATTTCAGTTTCAGTTCAGCCTCGATTCTCTTTCCAGAGTGCATTTTGTTTACAGCAGGCTGCTGCTTTTTTAACAAAAAAAAAAAAAACCCACCAAGGTCGCTGTGCTCCATCTATTCCACAGAGGAACACATCCCAGATTCTGCTTGCTGGAGACCATGAGACTCACTGCCTCAGTGCATTCATAATATGGGAACCCACACACGCCGGGTCCTCCGATAGTTTGCATTAAACAGCGTTCAGATTACAGTGGCAGGTCTGCCCAGAACCCTTGACGATAATACGCTTACGGGGAGCTACGGCTCTTTGATCTCCTCGCAAGTCGTCTGACGCCTGAAACACACAACAACTCGGCAGAACCTCGGGACTAAATGTGTCCACTTGCGACGAAAGACCAGTTTAGTCTCCGTCTCGACGCAACAGCTCTTCGGCCACAGAACAGATGACATAAACATCTACTCCCGCTAGCCCAAGCAGTTGTTGCTGAAATGCAAAAATGGACAAGAAGGGAATGACTCCGATCTCCGTTCGGAGGAACTGCTTATTACGGCCGTGACGGGACCAGTCCCGCATCTGCCTGCATCCTCTCCGTCAGAGGTGAGCAACACTGAAGTGGCTCTGCAACCACAACAACATCGGCCTCATTTAGACTGTCACTTGGAGTTACGCTGACGGCAACGCTGACAAAACATCCCACCCCACCCCGACCCACACTCGCTGGCGTGGACAAATTCCTCGTCTCATCCGCCGGTCCGCGTGCAACGTGAGCACCTCGGGGGGGGTTGGGTTGGGGGGGGGGGGGGGTAATTCATTTGGACGCGGGCGCGGGCCGCTTCCTGGTGAGGCGCTGCGCCAGGACAGCAAGAAAGAAAACAGCAGAAACACAAAGAAACCGAGGCGGTGCCTGGTCGATACTTCTTCCTACGTCTTCCTCTCGGATCGGTTTCTGTCTAACCCACGTCTGTCTCCCTGTCTGTGTGTGTGAGATTAATCACGGAGAGGTGAGGGAGGGGGGGGGGGGGGGGGGGGGGGGGGGGGGGGGTGTTGGTGTCTGTGGTGACACACAGGGACGGAGCCACTTCACAGCCCATTACACCGGCTGGCCCCGGAGATGGAGGGTGGGAGCACAGCAGCAGCAGCAGCAGCGGTGGCAGTAGGAGCAGCTTGGGCTGCGGCGGACGCCCCCCACCACACACACACACACACTGGCTGCACACATCTGCTTGCATGCAACTGGCATGACGCGTTCCACATGTCTAAGTGCCTCCGAGAGAGACGGCAGCTTTTGTCGGAGGCCGACAAAGCGGCGCGAGACCTGCACTTACTACGCCGGCTGCATTCCATTGAGGTGAGACAGTCCCGGGGGCAGGCGTCTCACGCTGACTGGTGGCGGCATGAAAAGCTCAGTCCTTCTCACTGCTCAAGTCGGAATACCCAGTGACAGCTGAACGGAGAAATGTCGGCTTAGGTCGTTTTTTTTTTTTCCCAGCTTTTCTGCATTCGCGGTCTACCCGGCACTATGGTATCTAAGATCGATGGCCGGTGCTTCCTCTGGTCTTTGGGACTGCACTGACAATACATGCGCTCACTCGGCCTCGGTGTGATCAATCCACAGTGTTAATGCAACGCCAGGGCCCGCGCTGTGGAGCCACATGGAAGCGCGGTGCGAACTCGCACAGCTCGCCGCGGCCTCACTTCAACCTGAGTGGAGATCTAATCGGCCAGAATGAGTCCGAGCACCTGTGTGGCTGTGCTGGGATTTTAACCTCCCTCTCCAATTCTCCCTTTTTCTTTTTTTTTCCCCCTTCTTCTTCCCCGATAAGTCACTCCGAGCCCCTGGGTTGAATTTGCCCGATCCTGCCCGATGATAAACGCACACAAAATCAGACCCCCCCCCCCCCCCCAAGACTGGAGAGAAGTCATGGCAGAACGTGAGGCCTCCATCCGCAGTTCTGGCGTGTCTGTTCCCTGCCTCCCCTCCCCTGCCCCGCGCTCCAACCCGTGTGTTCAACAGCGACTCAGACAGATGCACTCAGACCATCTCCGGTAACTCGAGATGCCCCTCCGATCGCATTACCCATCACCTCCCCCACCCCCACCCACCCCCACCGCTTCCTCTGCCCCTGCCGCCTATGGCGCGAGCCTCCGCTATCAGGAAGTGTTCGAGTGTGTCAATTTATCACACTCCCTTCGCCGCTGTAATCGCTCCCGCCAGCAGACAGATACTATGTCCCCCGTCTGGGTCGACCGCAGCCCTCTCCGTTTCAGCGGCGTCCGGCCCCGGCCGCGTTGCCAGAGGATCGCGGAGTGCGCGTGTGTCTGACCGAGGCCGAGGAAACGAGGGAAAAGTGGAAGAGCAGCAATCGGCTCGCATACGGGGGACGCGGGAGCGCAAGGGCAGCGCTGTCCCCCGGGGCGACTGCAGTTGTCTGGAGCACTGCTGCGCACGGCGAGGAGAGAAACGGCTGACCGTGCCGTTTTCTAGGAGGCACGTTCTCGTTTCAAACATGACGGGAAATCCTCAGGAAAGGCCGAGGATAAAACCGGCTTTGTTAATTTTTTGGGGGGGGGGTTTTATGGTGAACATAACGCAGTCTCCGAAGAAGAAGACAAAAAACGTTTGGCCCGCGCTGCTCCAGGAGTAGACTTCCCCACATCCCATAAAGGACAGGACGGGGCTGTCGGCACCGGCCTGCGTCCGGGACGGGCGGGGAGACCCCGCGGGGCATCTCCTCAGCCCGTCCTGTAACGTTGACCCCGCGGACCTGCTCCAACTGGGCCGGGGACGTGCCGCCGGCTGGGTAACCACCGCAGCCAGTAAGCAGTTACCCAGGACTGCAGCTCACAGCCAGGCAGTAAACTCGGGCTTCATTCCGCTCCATTGCACTTTCTGCTCCTGCGGTTTTTGGGTTTTGAGGGATGCTAAAAAAAAAAAAAAACACATTGCCACTGCTCTCGCGGCATCCGCCCGGTGCGTAGCACGACGTTGAAATGCAGAGGAAAAGCGTCCTGCGCGCGTTTCAAGTCAAATAATGGGCAATTTAACGCCTCCCCTTGCACTTGGGATCATTATAATCTTCGCCGTGGTGCCCATCGCCGTCTTTCAACTCCCGGACTCCTTTGTGTTTACCATTTTCATCACGGGGAAAAAAGAGCTCCATCCTCGTACCTCCTCGGCCGCCTTACTCCAGGACCCTCAGCCCTGCACACCCTTTACGCCGGACTCGCAACGGAAAGGCGGCCTCATGCGAAGCGCAGCGCCTTCCTCGCCCGCTGCACAGTCGCATCGTCCCAGCTCTTGTGTTTGTTTAGCGCGTGGAAAACTTGTTTTTAAGTGGCGGGCAATGGCCTCCTTAAAACTTTCTGAGCCGGATGTGGAGGATAATGCGGCTAATTACCCCTGCGACTGGGGGTTTGAAATGGCCCGGAGAATAGGGCTGTCAGCCTAGTTAACACCTCCTATTTTCCAGTCAAAGGGCTTTTACCCCCCCCCCCCTCCCTCGTCCCCCCCCCCCCTCCCTCTGCAACTCCCGGATAAATATACACATTTTGCACAGTTACAGGTGCACGAAAGCTTGGGAAGCGGGGCTGACAGAAGCAAAAGCGCGCACTTGACCCACATAATTCCTAAAGCGGAAGCTGTTAGCTGAGAGCCCTGACTCATGAAATTAATTAAGGCGGGAAAATAAATAAATAAATAAACAAAATACAGGGAAAAAAAACAACTGTCGAGCACGGGTGAATAACGGACGAACGAGGTGCTGTGAGCGAGGAGCGAGCGAGCGGCGGTCGTCGGCTAAAAACGGGTCCCCGCCGCGCCGCTAACGCAGCCTTCCCGAGGAGGAGGAGGAGGAGGAGGAGGAGGAGGAGGAGGAGGAGGAGGACGAAGCACTGGCGAGAGAAGAGAAAACGAGGAGAAACGCGGGCCCGTCTCACCTGGTAGGACCTCATGGAGCGCATGGACGCGGGCAGCGCGGCGTGGCTGTCATCCATCACCCCCAGCAGCTCCTCGCACACCTTCAGCGGCAGCACCACAGGGTGTCCTATGGCATTGACCTCCCAACTGGTTACGATGCTGAACACACACACACACACACACACACACACGCGCGCACACGCAGGCAGAGAGCAGAGTGGGAGTGATTTATTGTGACTGCTACAGCATTATACAACCTCAACATGATGCCCGGAATAGCTGCCTGCAAATCCCTCGCTGAAGCGCGGGCGCCGACGTTTTAATTAAGCGGTTCTGAACAGTGGACTGAACGCGATAACTGGCAGCACATGAAGGTGGATTGATGGCTGCTGTGTGTGTGTGTGTGTGTGTGTGCGTGCGCGCGCGCGTGTGCGTGCGAGCGAAAGAGACAGATGACAAGGGGAGGGGGAGCGAAAGGAGACGAGGAAGAGCGATCGAGAGGAGGGAGATTGATGCTCCGTCGGCTGATCCTGTTCGTTTGGCTGACATTTAGCCATCTGTGCGGCTGCTGCGTGAGAAAAGCGCCCCCCCCCCTCCCCCTCCCAAAAAAAACAAAGTTTCGTCAGCTCCGCTTATAAACATCCCAAACAGCCGCCGTAGCTCTGCTTACGACCCTAGCTAGTCGACAGATAGCGCGTGGCGGGCTAAAACCAGCGCGCACGAGACCGACTCCCATTCCCACATGTGCGTGAAAGCCCCCGCTGCCACTGTCCCGGTCTGTGACGGCGGGCCGGGACTTTCTTCCGCTCAACTCATAATCGTGGCCAGCGCCATTAGTGACAAGCGTAATCCACTTAGGCGCTGGCTCGCTGCCCCCCCAGCCAATTATTGGCTCTCTTAACAACACATCCCGCAACCCCGGGGCTGCAGTCGACTGTAACCGACTGGATCCCGAATCGGAGGGCCGGGCCGGGCCGCCCCCCCCCCCCCCCCCCCCCCCCCCCCCCCCCCCCCCCACCGAGACACACACACACACACACACACACACACACACAATCATCATCGAGGGAGTTGGGCTCCCCAGGCATAACATTCAATTTAAAAATGTCAGAGATGAGTGGCGAAGGATGAGTGGTAGATCACGTGGGGGCGGGGGGCGGATCGATCGGGCAGAATGTTTACGTATGGCAGACAAGGATGTGTTTCGGAGCGTCTGTGCGAGCGCGGACGCTTTCACTTTTAATAATGGAAAGGTTGAAAACTGTGCGCCCGTGTTACGCGCTCGAATATGAAACGGGCTGCTCCAGATTCTCAAAAGGAGCTCGGCGGGACGAGACGGCTCACGCGCTAAGTGAAACGCCGCCATTCTGACGCGTTGACTCCTACCGGGGGTGGGGGAGGGGTGGGCTCCACACGAACGCCGTGTAGCGCTCGGCTCACACCAGTTTATCGTGTCACTTAAATGCATCCGCAGCGCTTTGAGTAAGACGACGGGCCTTTCTCCTTTCATGGGAGTTTTTCCCTCTAATTACCCCGCTCTCTGTCAGTCAGCCGACGGGCAGGGGGGAGGGGGTGTCGTCGAAACGCTAGAAACATCAAAACTTCTCTGTTCTGCCTTCACTTTGCCCGGAGAGGAGGGGAGGGGGAGGCTTGAGAAAGAGGGGGGAAAAAAAGGAAAAAAAGAGAGAGAGAGAGAGAGTGAGAGAGAGAGAGAGAGAGAAGCCGGAGTGCTGATTCGGTTGAAAATAATGAGGGTGGAAGGCTTCTCCAGCGGGGTGCTGCTGTGCCGAGCACGGAGAGAGCCACATGCAGCACATCCACCTCCACCTCGGCGGTGCATGGCAGCGGGCCCGGCTCAGCCCTGTACGGTGAACCCCAGCCCCGCAGACACCTTTCGATGGCGATCCCATTGGCTGGGTGATAGACAATTAAGTGCGAGCGGGACCCCCCCTCGGCGCACGGCGTTCTACGAGAGCCCGGACACCTGCCCGGCCTCTCATCCCTTAGCGGAGAGCCGCAGACAGGTGGTGATTGAGAGGGTGCTGCCGTGCGGATGAAAGGGTGAGATTAAGAAGAGGAAAACAAAGATCGGAGGAGGAGGGGGAGGGGGAGGGGGAGGAGGATGGGAGGGGGGGGCGATGCGGGCCCGGCTTACTCTCTCTGCTGGGCGCCCGTGTTGGAGCAGGCGGTGTACAGCAGCTTCAGGGCTCTGGCAGCTCGGGGCGACGGACTGTGCGGGGGGTCCGGGCTGATGGAGCCCTCAGCCCCGACACTCGAACCCGGGACCGATGCCGCCATGGAGTCGCTGTTCAGCAGCCAGAGCTGCAGGATGGAAGGCCGGGGGAGAGGGTGGGGGGCGGGGGGTACATTAAAGTATAACAATACATGGAAAATTGATGCACCTCTTTTAATTTCCAGTGCATTACGAAAAGCAGATTTACTGGATGTGTTGTCTTCTTGGCGCTGCTGACTCTTACTTGTACAGTTGCTCCACAGAGGATTACTGACAATCATCTACTCGTAGCTGATTTAAAGACGACGCCAGAGGCTCAACAACTGTGAAATCACAGCCAATCAGCTTTTGGCCTCGTCAATCATTAATCCGCCCCCCCCCCCTCCCCGTCCACAAAACGATGGAGAAGTGGCTCTCCTCTGATTAGGCGGATGGCGTGCGTGCCCTCACCAATAAGAAGGCCTTCCCGTCGGGGGTCTGCACGGAGAAGCGGAAGGAGCTCAGCGAGCTGGACAGGCTCAACAGCCGGGCGGCGACGCAGCCCTCCAGGAAGCGAGACCTGGCAACCAGAGACGAGGTCCGGTCACTTATGCACTCAGGCTTTCCTTAAAGTCACAGTAACGCGGTGTTTGAGACGGTTTCTTTCGCATCAAAAGCCGCCCGGACGACATAATTCCACATCCTACAATCATGCCTTTGAAACGGTGTCAGGCGGCGCAAGCCGGTCGCCGAGCACGTGGTTCGAAAGGCGTAAAACGTTTCAAAAAGCTGGTTAGAAGAAGGAGGAGGAGGAGGAGAAGTAAAAAAAAAAACAAATCAATCGAGAGTGAGACTCCGATGATGCATGCGCGTAGGCTGAAGTGATTCGAACCTGCACCTGGGGGGGGGGGGCGTGGTCGTAAAAATGCGTCCCGAGACCGTGAAACTTCAATCACTCCCGGAAAGAGGCCGAACGCGGCATTGATTTGTGCCGGTCCCTGACGTTTTAGCAAAAATGAAAAGAAAGGGGGGAAAAAAAAAAGGATCCAATCGGCGGCACGTCAGGTTTTGGGGTGGGACTAACATAGGAATGAAGTGATGACTAACGACAGCCTCAGTCTGGCAAGGTGTGGGGGGGGTGGGGGGGACTTTATAGCGTCTCCCGGCTCTAGCCCTGCCGAGGGAAGCCGTTTTCCCATCGGGCTCCCCCTGTGCTCCGGCAGCCTCCTCGCTGTCACTGGGCCGGGCTTCGATAGGATGGGAACCTTGCCTTTGGAGCGACGCTTCCGGCTGTCTGTCTCCCACCGCCGCCTCCACCACCACCACCTGCGTGACGTACAGCTTCAGCGTCTCTGGAAGACACGCGCGGTTACGAGAGGAAAGAAGAAACGGAGGGATTGTTTACGCGGGCCCGTCGGAGGGGGGTAGACGGGTACCTGGAGCGACGGCCTCGCCCAGCACCGAGGAACAGCTCCGGCAGGAGACGAGGGCCGCCCGCCGGCAGGGTTTCTGTGCGGAGCGGGGACAGGTAGAGAAAAAAAACAAACAAATAAAGCGTGAGGGAGAATCATTCACCGCAACACGCCCATCCTTTAACTCGGCCGCTTTAGAGCCCGCGATTGATGGCCACGATGAGCCGGGTGAGTCAGAGAGGGGGAGCAGGGGAGACACTGAGAGGTACTCCGCAGATTGTCATCTGCCCCCCACCCCCACCCCAGCCCTTCGGATCCGCCGCCCTTCCCATTTCCCTCGGCCGCAGCCATGCGGAGAGTGCCTCTCGCACAGCGGACGGCTAATGGAGGAGAGGGGAGATCAAGCCTCATCTACGGTCGGGGCCTCGCTAATGCAGCCGGGCTGAGCGGCAGAGCGTGTCCGCGTGGCGGACAGACCGGATGAATCCAATTATTGCCTCGGATTGGGAAAAAGAAACAACAAAGAACATTTTTGGTTGCTTGTGCAAACATCTGTGGTGAGCGAGGCATTCCGAAGCGCTGAAACACCCTTTTCTTTTCCCTCCGAGGACAAAGCAGCAAGCCGGCCGCCCGACCTTTGGATCTTGAGCGTCCTCGGAGTCGACGGGGCAGACGTCCTGAGCCAGCGTCTGCTCACAGCTGCCGTCTCTGGCCAGGAGGAGGAAGGTGTCGCCCAGCAGACAGTCCTCGGGCCGGGGGAGCAGCTTCTTGGTGAAGGGGTCCGGGTGGCAGCACCAGTCGTCCACGATGGCGTTCCAGTTGCCATTAGGGAGGGGGAGAACTCGCTTGAAGACTCTGGGAGAGGAGAGGAGGGGAGAGGAGAGGAGAGGAGAGGAGAGGAGAGGAGAGGAGGGGAGGGGGAGGGGGAGGGGAGGGGAGGGGAGGGGAGGGGAGAGGAGAGGAGAGGAGAGGAGAGGAGAGGAGAGGAGAGGAGAGGAGAGGAGAGGAGAGGAGAGGAGAGGAGAGGAGAGGAGAGGAGAGGAGAGGAGAGGAGAGGAGAGGAGAGGAGAGGAGAGGAGAGGAGGGAAGGGGAGAGGAGGGAAGGGAAGAGGAGAGGAGAGGAGAGGAGAGGAGAGGAGAGGAGAGGAGAGGAGGGAAGAGGAGAGGAGAAGAGAGGAGAGGAGAGGAGAGGAGAGGAGAGGAGAGGAGAGGAGAGGAGAGGAGAGGAGAGGAGGGGAGAGGAGAGGAGAGGAGGGGAGGGGAGGGGAGAGGAGGGAAGGGAAGGGAAGAGAAGAGGAGAGGTTCAGTGTTCAGTGGTGGAGTGTCGTCCAGACATTTGATCCATACGTGTCAATGAGCAGACACGTTGTCGTTGGCCCAGTGGAGATAATGGTGCGAGGGAGACGAATAAATGACCCCGTCCTCAGACATTCGATCTGTACACGGCCGAGTGGGGTTTGGCGGCACCGAGTGGTGAGGCCGCGCATTACAACTGCACCGCTCACTCGAACTGTACGACATGATCACAATATCTCATGAGAGGGCAGCACCGTTTGGCAGATTACTCCTCTGGACTTCCCCTCATTACGTACTTATATTCGCACAGTATATCTTGTTCGTATTGATAATGTTCACAGTCGCATGCCACCTTCTGACCCAGGTTTTTGGATATGTAAGATGGATCGATTTTCTACTACCACTGGTTCAGACTATCAGACAACAGTGGCTTCTCCTTCCTGTGGAGGAGACGTAAATAGAAGCCGATCTCTACCCCCACCTGCTATCTGTCCGTCTGTCTGCCTGTCTACCTACCTGTCTGTCTGCCTGTCTACCTACCTTTCTGTCTGTCTGCCTGTCTGTCTACCTTTCTGTCTGTCTGTCTGTCTGTCTGTCTGTCTGTCTACCTACCTTTCTGTCTGTCTGTCTACCTACCTACCTAACTTTCTGTCTGTCTGCCTGCCTGCCTGTCTGCCTGCCTGTCTGCCTGCCTGCCTGCCTGCCTGTCTGCCTGTCTGCCTGCCTGCCTGTCTGTCTGCCTGCCTGCCTGCCTGTCTGTCTGTCTGTCTGCTCCTCACCTGTCCTCCAGCAGCCTGCTCATGCAGCCCTGGCAGTGGAAGCAATAAGTCTCCTTAGCCCTGAGCGTCTCCATCACGCTGTCAGGAGCCTCTGTGGAGGGACAAAGGCAAACAAATAAATGAGGCACATTTGGTGAAAGAGTGCTAACCTTGTGCTGCCGAGCAGGACAGAAATCAATGAGAAAAAAACAAAACAAAGCAAAAAAAAAAAACTGTGTGGCGCTAAAGGTGGTCTGTATGGGGAGTGGGCAATCAATCTGACTTTGGTCGGGTCTGTCGATAACTGTCCTTCGCTGTAGCTTACTGTTACGGCTGCAGTGACAAAAAGTAAAAGAACAAAAAAAATCAGTGGAAATGCCAAAACATATTATGTAATGGCTCTGGGGTAGCTGTTTGATGATATGAGATCAAATCGAAAGGGAGAATTCTCATTACTCTGATGATCAGTTGCTTGTGGGCTGCTGGGGATCCAAGGAGCAGAATTTACACCTTGGCTGTCTCTGATGACCAAGTGAGTCAATCCAATTAATTCCGAATAGGCAGCAGGCTCAAAATAGCTGCCGAAAGACTTTGTTCTGGCCCTGGCACGGCGAAGTGTATCCGAGCAGACGGAGGACGCCTTCCATACCCCGAGCTGTGCTCTCAGCGACTCTGATGCGCATCCTGAAGTGCAGCTCGTCTCCGGACCACTCCCCTGCGGGCGTGGGGATGCAGGAGCCCTCCTCCAAGGTGACGCCTGCCGGCAGCCCCAGCCTCAGCCCGCCTCGGGGCGTCTGGACGTGGAGGGACGACTCTCCGCCCGTCACCTTCACGTCCGCGGGACCCTGGGCCACGTCCTTCCTGCGGAGAAGCCACAAGCAGGCGCTTTATGAACACACACACACACACACACAAGTGCACTCCGCTCGGAGTTTGTTAGTCCCGTCCGTGCGGTTCGGTTCACGTGAAGCCGCGGACAGGGAATAATTAGCTAGGCTGAGCAAAAGTGAAGAGTCGTTCTGCTGCCAGGTCAACGACATGCACTCCGGGAAGGGAGACGTACAACCGGTGTAAAAACCACCACTCGTCCTCATGCGATTGCTCCCGATTGAGTAAACAAGATAGGGGGCATTAATTAGGACGAGCTGCTGAGGTGTGTTCTCCACTGCCACAGCCAACTTCCTTGTTTCCAGCTGTTAGGCTTAAACTTACTCCCAGGCTGCGGCTGCCTCTTCCTCTCCATCTCTCAGAACAACTCAAGGAAGCGGACTTCCCGACACATGGAGGTACACCCCCCCCCCCCACTCGATATTTTGGCCTCATTGCATGTGTAATAACTCGGCGATACCTACATCAAATCGGATGAATATGAATTGAGGAGGATTTGTTATGAGTCAAGGTCTCGGCGCAGTGATTAATGAGTCAGTCCTTCGGAGCAGGACATCGTCTGCATGCAGATTAATAATGAAAAAAAGAAAGCAGAAATGGTGATGATGCATTTACATGAAATGCGTGAAGGGCACAAGAGATTCTGTGCTTTTCCGGGGCGAGGCCCGCTGTTTGAAGAGACCAGAGTGTTCCGACTCAGGTATGGAGCAATTAGATGTGGTACTATTGCTGCCAGTGCTGCTGACTGGGCTAAAGAAAGTGCTGTTTGAAGTGAAAACACACTGGATGCAGTCTGAGCAGCTCCCCTGGGACGTCCTCCAGGGGATTCCATTACTTTTTTTTTTTTTAATCTTAGAGCACTGGAAACACTGACAGCACAGAGTCCCGCTCTGAGTGGTTGGCGGCATTAATTTCATTTCCTTTTATGAGAAATCTTTAACTTTTGCCTCTCGCCCGTCTTTCTCATAACTTATAGCCCCGTCTCTGTTGCACGAAACAGAGTTAGGGGCGGTAAGAACAAGATTCCCCCCCATACCACCTCCGTGCAGTCTTTCCACCTCTTCTCTGGCACCTGCAGCCCTCTGGGGACGGAGAGGAGAGCAACACTGGCTGTTCATGCCTCATTACCATCATCTAGTGATGCTGTAGGTGAACTACAGCCACCCTCAGCCTGCAGACACAGGCTGGGTGCATGATAACACAAACACTTCTTGATTCACGCTCATGTGTCCACTGAAATAAAGGTTCACAAAGGGCTTTGCAAACACAGCAATAAGCACGAGAGACGTGGCATCTGTACCTCTACCGGGCTATGCCCAACCTGTCTGAGTGAACTGGAGACAGTCTGTCATTGGATATAGAGTTTTTACTGCATATCGGGCCTAATAGGACATCCTGCATGCTGCACTACATCACAAGAGGAAAAAGACATAACTACCAGCAAAGGAATTGACCAAGAAATACTCCAAATAGTTATCTAAAATAAATCCAAAACACAATTACATGTGATGCAAAAGTCTCAGTGCATTATCAACACACATTATAGGATTATTGTTAAACATATGGGTGTATGTCTTCAAGGTGAAAATTCTCAGCATTGTTTACACTTTTACATCTCACCTCAAAATGAAATGACAATATACATTTCTTATGATACTTCTTTTGCAGTTTTCGTTTTTGAATTGTTTATTACACCTCTAAGATTCGATATATTTACCACCTCCTCGATGGGCAAGTTGGAGACAGGCCTTAAGAAACAATCCTTAACTTCACCTTACATCCTGCTCTCACAACTGTAGCTCCCTCTCTAACTTTACCTGGCACTATATAGCATAACTTTAACTGGAACTTTTTGGCATCGGTGCATATAGATCCTATTTATTTTGCATGTGCACGCCCCGTTTACCTCCTCATTTACAGTGTTGTAACATCAGTACATTTTCTATCCATACATACACGGAGACAGAGGACAGTACTGATTTGAGACTAAGTCAAACTTCAGTTTATGGGTTTGCTTCCATGAATGAAGCCTTAAAGAGTTCTCGACTGCATGATCACAGCAGGTCTACTTGATCGTCAGTGTTTGTGAGAGCTCGTTAATGGAGCGACAACAGTGGCGTGAACTACGCCGCGACAGATTCAGGACACTTGTCTCTGGCTGCTTAGCACACGAATGAAGTGATGCATCCGAGCACTGACCCTACGATGAGCAGTCCAGTCTGCAGCCTCGTCCTCAGCTCCAGAAACACTCCGGCCCCATGCGTCCTGGCTGCCATCCCGGCTGCCGCCACCTGATGCGAACGAGGGCTCAGCCCGGACACATAAAACGAATAGTTCACTGGGCGCGGGTGTGGGAGTGGACGGCGGCACGGCCCCCGAGCTACCTGACCGGCACGATAACAAGTTTATCTAGCTGATGATACACTGAGAATCACAGGCTGCTGTCGGTCTGCGGCGTGACTGAGCAGCGGGACTGAGCGCCGCAGACGAAGGGACGCATCCGGTCAGGCTTTTCAGTATAAGAGCATCGAGCGGGGCTCTGGTGACATTGAACAATGTCACGAGGGAAATGTGTCTGTCGTCGGTGTAATAATTGTGTATAAACACCGGTCAATGGCTGTGGTGGGATGATATCTACCTATCCATCTAATCATTTGATACTTTGTCTAACTTTTTGAATGAAATAATAAAAAAATAAAAATAAGAAGTGTGAAGTTACACACTACTACTACTACTATAAATAACAGTAATTATAATAGTGTGAACACTAATTATAGTATTGCCCAACACTTCCACAAAAGATGGCAAATAAATAATCACTGAATGAAGGCAATGATTATTACTTTTGCAGTAGATAATAAACCTATAATATGCATGTAATGCATATTATAGCTATGAAGTGGATAAGGTAATGGATGGTGCAAAAAGTTCCATATTGTATGAAACATCACAACATATTAAATGAACTTCATATGAAATATGGAACTCTCAACAGTTGTGAAGGAAGACAACTGAAAACAGTTGTAGGCAGGTTAGGTAAATTGTTAACGATAACAGATAACGGATCTGAGACAACACCGAGCTCTTATTTTGAAGGCAGCGCCTGCACTCGCTACGTAAGCACCGTAGCCTTGACGCCCAGCGAGGCGGAAGACGGTGATGCGGAAGCCCGTTGGACGCTGTGGTTGGATGTGGAAGTGCTCGGCACAGAACAGAGCAGAGCAGAGCAGCCTGGGAGCTGTCAATCGCCCCGCATTGTATCTCCGCCTGCCACCGTGTGTGTGTACACAGTGCGGAACCCAAATAAGACCGCCGTGAATATGTAGCCCGACGCGAGCCGCTGTGTCCCTGCCGTTCGAGGATCGGACTGTGATGAAGCGGTGACACCGGAGCCTGTGCCGGGCCCTGCCTCTCCATCCTCTACCTGCTACGGCCACCGCCAGCTAGCACAGCTGCTAGCACCGCTACCGACGCTGTCGGCCGCCCTCAGACCCGGGGGAGGCGGACACATGAGTGAATGACAGTCTCTGGTCTGGACCATACCGAGGTGAGCCGCCGGCTCCGCTTCACGTTCCGCGGTCGCCAGACGCCGACTCGGTAACCTGGACTAGCTCGTCTAGTCGGGTTAGCCTGGCTGTTCCAGCCAGCAACCCCCCCCCCCCCCACCACCACCCCCCATCACCCTGCTGGTTAACGGCAGCGGCGTGAAAGCACGTTATCCGACTATATGCGTCCGCTAGCGTCGCCTTTGGAGGCAGGACGCGGGCGTTTTTACCCCCGGAACGCTGACACGGCAGCTGCAGGTGTGTCTTGTTGACACTGTGCAGCCCCAGGTCCCTTCAGACGAGGGGGGGGTGGGGGGCTGCCTAACTGCCAACTGTCACAATGAAGCTAGCTGCCCAGGGCTGTGTTTACCAACAACGTCTCAAGCCTCAGACTGTCAGGGGAAGCATCGAGTAGATCACTATCACTGTGTTCCTACGACGCTGTGGTAATCTATTAGAACCAATCCACAGCACTCTCCACTCCATGTCCCATGCTGGCATGTTGTGTTTTTGTCTGTAAATATCCCCTGGGCTGGTGGGATCAATGCAGACTGATTGATCGATCCAATGAATGATTGTAGCTGCAGTGCACTTGACTATTCGCCGGCTTCCTGACTCCTGAATCATCGTGTGTCTTAGTCACGCACGACCTATTACCTATTACCTGCCACGATCAGCCGAGCTGTCTCCAGTGGGAGTGTTTTGCCCCGCTCTGCTGTAAAAAATAATCTCTTAAACTCGGATCCTCGTATCATCCAAAGTGCACATTACGCTGTGATGGCCTCACATCCCCACCCTGCTCTCAGGCTGTTAAGCTATTCTTAGGCCTGCGTGGGTAAAGGTCATAAAGCATTGTGTTCGACGTGCTGATGTGTGAATACGATAAACATAGCCAGTCTTACAGCATTTAACGGCGGCTCATCATCAGCCCGAATGAAACTGCCCGGCATGAGGCAACGTCACAACATGCTTACAAGAGCCCATTGTACAGCGATTCCGTCCGGATTCTGCCTTGCGATGTAGAATACCAATCGCACTCTTCCTCTGCCGTTTGCCAGCCGCAGGGATCTGCTGCCCTGTCCTTCCTTTAACCAACAGGCGTTTCTGACTTACTGAGTTAGCGGAGCCACAACGGCGGCATTGTTTACCAAACTCAGAAGGTATGTCACCCTCTGTGAAGGGTGCAGCGGCCGCTCCTGTCACACTGTCAGATGACCGTCCCGTCAGATGTCCTCGCCGCCGTCGTCTGCTCTTGACCCCCCCCCCCCATCCCTTGTTTGTCCTTTCTCTCCAGGTGTGATGTACCTATGTGTGCGCGGCGTCTCATACTAGTGTGTGACAACCACCCAGGAGAATGAATGCAGAGGAAGTGGAGCTGCTCGGCGACTCCAAGTACAGGAACTATGTGGCTGCAGTGGAGAAAGCCCTCAAGAACTTTGAGTACTCCAGTGAGTGGGCAGACCTCATATCCGCACTGGGCAAACTCAACAAGGTAATTACACCCGGGCAAGAGCGTGCACGTGTTGACACATCTTGTAGTTGATAATTAGCCCTAGAGAAGGGCCTATGACATACATGCACTGTATACAGGATATCAGGCTTAGCTTTTTATTCTAGTGAGCTGCCATATCAAGCCGACACTGTTTCCCCCCCGGTCTCAGGTTTTGCAGAATAATGCAAAGTACCAAGTGGTGCCCAGGAAGCTGACGATAGGCAAACGGCTGGCCCAATGCCTTCACCCCGCTCTGCCCAGCGGGGTCCACCGCAAGGCCCTGGAGACCTACGAGATCATCTTCAAGATCATCGGGCCCAAGCGGCTGGCCAAAGACCTCTTCCTGTACAGGCAAGTGCGGCGTTCGGTAACGTCCGAACCGGCAGCGCAGCTGCGAGACCCGCCCGCCTGACGTCGCTCTCATCCCCTGCAGCTCGGGGCTCTTCCCGTTACTCTCCAATGCTGCCATGTCGGTGAAGCCGGTGCTGCTGGGGCTCTATGAGACCTACTATTTGCCCTTGGGGAAGACCCTGAAGCCAGGCCTGCAGGGGCTGCTGACCGGGGTGCTGCCGGGCCTGGAGGAGGGCTCCGAGTATTACGACAGGTGAGGCGGAGCGGGAGCGGGTGCGGGCAGGCCGCGCGCGTTACGAGATGGAAGCATTTTCTGGCATAGTGAGGGAGGACATTGATTTCAGATGGCATGAATGATGCATGAGATATCCGAGCCGCTGAGGAGACGAGTAACGTTTCAAGCATCGAGGCGCGGCCCGAGACTTGTGTCTCCTCGGCCAAAGGCCCGGGCTCCTCTGCGGTGTAGCTGCACTGCGTGCTAGTTTACATTTCAGCCCGTTCCACCTCCTCTTCGATTATCAAATACATGCTGGCGCATAAGCGGCTCCGGCTTGCCCTGCGCAGTAACGTCGGGCCTAGAGGCAGTCGGGACCCACTCTCGCCGTCTCTGCCTCCCAGGACCAACACGCTGCTGGAGAAGGTGGCCGCCGCCGTGGAGCAGTCGGCCTTCTACAGTGCCTTGTGGGGCAGCATCCTGACCAGCCCGGCCGTGCGCCTGCCCGGCGTCACCTTCGTCCTGCTGCACCTCAACCGCAAGCTCTCCATGGAGGACCAGCTCTACGTGATGGGCAGCGACATCGAGCTGATGGTACCGCCGGCCCCCCGCCCCCCCCTTTCCCTGGCCGCTCGCCGTCGAGCGTCCCCTCGGTTGAACGCGCGCCTCTGCCCCCCCGCAGGTGGAGGCCGTCAGCACCTCGGTGCAGGACTCCAGCGTGCTGGTGCAGAGGAGCACCCTGGACCTGATCCTCTTCTGCTTCCCCTTCCACATGAGCCAGGTAGGGAAAAACGAGCAAAAACAGTCTCTCTCTCTCTCTCTCCCTCCTAGCCCGCCGGCCTCACGTGACTCACGCCGGCCGGCTCGTTAAATCCTTCTCCTCGGAGCGTGTCTGGGTTTGTCGGGATGCGTCGGGGCTCGGCCCCGGCACGCACTTGTCCTCGCTCTCCACCGCGTCTGCGTGCGTATGGTAGATATGTGTGTGTGATGGGTTTATGTGGCGCGTTGTGTTCAGGCGACTCGGCCCGACATGATCCGGATCCTGTCAGCAGCCTTGCATGTGGTTCTGAGGAGAGACATGTCCCTGAACCGCAGACTGTACGCCTGGCTGCTGGGTATGAACCACACACACACACACACACACATATATATGTATATATCTGTGTAAAATACATGCACCGGGGTGGGAACCCTGTAGTCCAAGCATTTCCATACACACTGCTTTGTCTTCTGAGCTGCACGTGTCGCTGTCTTTTGGCTTTTTGCTTTCTGCGGAGCGTGTGCGGCAGGCCTGTGTCCGCCCGTCCTGCCCCTTGTCTCACTTTATTTTCCTCTCGTTTTCCAACTCACCGCGGACGCCGACGCCGGTAAGTGTCTGCATGACGCGGAGCTGCCGGGCGCTGCCGGGCGCGGGGGTGGGGGCTGGGCGCCCCCCCCTCCTCGGCGGCGCCCAGCCATGTGAACGATAGACCCGCATCGGGTTTCCCGGTCGGCCAGAAGTCTTGTTTAGAGCTAACGGGGACTCTGTGGCAGCTTCTTGTTCGGGCTGCGTACAGCATGCGGAGTGATGCACTGCGAATCCGGGCCGGCCCGTGTACCGTGAAGCCGCCACTATGACTAAAACCCGAATCGTGTTGTCGTGGAGCGTGAGGGCAAACAGCAGGAGCACTGACTGGAAGACGCGCGTTGTTTATCTCGGGGAGTTGGAACGGAGCCCATTTAAATCCATTCGCCCCGCTCCGGTTAAGTGCCGTGCGTGTTTTCAGCTTTCATGGAAACATGACTGCAAATCTTACGGCCGCTTGTTTCCCTCCCGGAAGGCTTCGACAACAACGGCGTGATGACAGGTCCCCGGAGCACGCGGCAGAGCAACCCGGAGGAGCACGCCAGCCACTACTTCAACACCTACTCCAAAGACATGCTCGTCCAGGTGAGCTTTGGAGCTGCCCCCGCAAATGGGTCACCGCTGACTTTGTTCCCGTGGTCTGCGTCCAAAAAAAACAAAGAGAAAAAATCAAAAAAATCCCCAAATCAGTTGCCCCACATGAAACGCATGCACACTATGCGCGGGGTTGGGGAAATGTGTGTGTTGCCCATTCCCTTTCATCCCCCCCCTCCCCAAACCTCTGACATCCTCTCCGGGGGTTTGCATATATGTCCTGCCCTCTCCTCCTATTCCCAGCAGTGTGTCTTTTGAAGGCATTGGTCCCGAAACCTCTAACACACACACACACACACACACACACACGCGCACACACACACTCTTACAGACACTAACTGTAATCTGTGCAGCCATGCTGAAACGGCTTTACAGTACTCCAGGGTTTGGAAGAGCGGGGAGGGGCGGTGCACACAGAGCTACCTGGAGGGGAAGTTTTGAAAGGGTTTTTTTTTTTGGGGGGGTCGTTTTATCCGCTCCTCCGCCATCTGCTAGTGGAGCTCCCTCCATTGGGAGAGGGTTGGTACTACAGGGACCGTCTGTTGGGGGGGGGCCCCCATGATGTGGCAGACGAAGCGTGAAACGCGCACGAGACATGAAAGGGAGCTGAGAGCAGATCGGAAAAACGATCCCGCCCGATATTACGGCGGGGGAGAATGAGAGGAAAGAAAGACATTGTGTGATCTCTACTCAGAACATGGATGTGTGTGTGTGTGCGTTTTCAGGCGATGGTGGGGATCTTGCAGGGCAAAGCCAGAGGTGGAGAGGAGGAGAGCATCCTCATGCATGACCTCAAGCCCTTCCGCATCCTCATCAGTCTGCTGGACAAGCCGGAGCTCGGTTGGTTTGATCTTAATGCTGTAAATGCACAAATGCTATATATATATACACATACATGTCGAGCGGCCTCTCACCTGTCCGCGCCCCTCCCCAGGCCCAGCAATCCTGGAGGACGTTCTGATCGAAGTGTTCCGGACTCTGCACACGCAGTGCCGGGCGGAGCTGGACCTTCAAAACCAGAGTCCCTTCAGTAAAGACCACACACACCTCAGCAGGTCAGTGCGGCCCCCTCGCCCGCCCTCCTCTGCCCCGGTACACATAGACGAGTACAATGACCTATGCTACTGTTCATTTCTCACTCACACCGACCGCCCCTCCCCCCCCCCCTCTCTCCATCTCTCTCTCTCTCAGCAAACTGCGGGAGAACAAGAAGACGGCCGAGCTGATCAAGACGGCCAACCTCCTGTTCAACTCCTTCGAGCCGTACTACATGTGGGACTACATCGCCCGCTGGTTCGAGGAGTGCTGCAGGTGGGTGGGCTTCGATTGCCGCGGCTGCTGGCGTCTTGAAAACGCAGCGGCGTCCGTTCCGCAGCGCGTTCCCCTCATCTAAAAGCATGGCACGGGGGAGAGGCGGTCTGAAACGAGCCCAGCTTGTTTCAGACCGCCAAGCCGAGATCAGCACTGACGTGACCTTCTCCGAGTCGCGACAATGCTGGATCGACGGGAAAGCTCAAACATGTCTCCAATGTCACAGACGGACCACGAACGGCAGCACGCACGCCCCGCGGCATGCTGGGAGCTTAGAACCCCTGGAGCTCTCACTGGTGGAATTCTGTCAGCTGGTCGACTTCCTGCTGGATATTGTTTCCTTGGTAAGGAGGCTCTTTCTTTTTCTGTCTCTCTTCTTTCTCTTCTCTCTCTCTCTGTCTCTCTCTCTCTCTCTCTCTGTCTCTCTCTCTGTCTCTCTCTCTCTGTCTCTCTCTCTCTCTCACTGTCTCTCTCTCTCCGTCTCTCTCTCTCTCTCTTTCTGTCTGTCTGTTAGTTCATTCTGTTCTTCCTCCTCTTTCGTCTCTTCTCCTCTCCTGTCTTTCTCCCCCCTCAGTCTTTCTCCCTGTCCCTTGATGCTCCTCTGTATAGGTTCCTGCTCCTTTTTGTTTCGGTCTCCCCGCCAGACCCTCCCTCCCTCCCTCCCTTACAGCCTCATACAGTCCCATGCCCCCCTGCTCGGGCTTTCCATCTTAGCCCCTTGTTCCACCCGCCCCCGGCCTCAGACACACACACTCCTCTTTTAAGCTAAACAAGGGCCCTTCATTGATTGAATTGACCACACTTGCCGTCACACTCCACTTTCCTAGATCAGCGCTGGGATGTTATGGCCTACTGTCAGGGGTGTGTGCGCACCCTAGTCTTTCTCTCGTTTCTGTGTATGTGTGTGTGCAATCTTCCACACAGGTTATGAACCACCTGTGTTTAGTTTCCCTGCCTAAGTATCGTTTGCATCCTCCTAGAAAAAAGTGCTCGTCTGTACTGTATTTCCAAGCCGAACAGTTTGGAAATCCCTCACTCCTTTTATTACCCTGTTTAAATGCTGTGTGGGTGCTGGATGAGTGTGTGTGTGTGTGTGTGTGTGCGTGTGTGTGTGCGTGCGTGCAAGCCAAGTGTGGCCTGTGCTCTGCTTGCTCCTGTCTGTTCAAACTATCTGCTCTTTCTCCCCGAAGCCTACTAGAAGCATGAGGGTAATCTGCCAGGTAAAGTACTGCTCTTTCCTGCTCTTTCACCTCACCCTGCTTCACTGAGGCTACGATAGCATTTCTGCAACGTCCTGCCAACACCCCTCAGGCCATTCTGCCAACACCCCCCACCCCCCGCCCCCTTGCTTCTCGACCCATCGTTGCAGAATGACCGACTCGACGGGTCACATTGATTGCCAAAAAAACCCCGAAAAACGAGAAAAAAGATCTCGGAGGAGGAGGACGCGGGGCCGCCCCCCGTCGCTCCGACGTGTTGCAGACCCCGCTACCCCGGCTGTTTGGCGTGGATTTTGTGAAAATGAAATCTCTGCCCAGTGCGAATGTGCCTCCCGTCGTGCAAGCATGCCGTCACGCGCTGTCGCAGTGCTCACATATTTGTCAGAAATGTGACCGTTTCCATCCACCTCATTGTTTGGTGCTCACCTTTTACGATTTTGTTTGCCTCCCTTTGTTTTGTTTTATTTTATTTTTTTGCATAGACCTAATGAAAGCTGTTCACGAGATGACCATCGCGCCATCTCGCCCTTAGTGGCCATGAAAAGTCAAGGGGACACTGAAGTCTCTGTAGGTCCAGTATGTTTAATGATTGAGCCATCATTAAATACTAGAATTGGATCACAGAGCCCTCTTTGGAAGCTGCTTTTACAAAGGAGCCAGGGAGAGACATCAGATCAGATAGTATTACATAAGAAGTAGTCTTCGAAATTTAGGTCACCTCTGTATTTATGATCTTCATCTCCACTGAAATGGGACAGGGAAACTGCCAGAGAAAGTTGTCATTCCACTACTAAATGTACCGAATGATACAAGGAAAAGGTACTGTAATGCTGTGCTGATCCACAGAAAGTTCTGTAATATCAGTTTGTATTTATGAACTGATTTATCAGCTATTTCTCCACTCGAAAGCTTTGATCCCATATCATCCGCCACATCAGGTCCCGGGCCCTTTTCGGGCAGCCAGTAAGCACTCCCCGCGTCCTCACTGCGCCTCCAATGTTTCCCCCGCGCCTCCAGGAGACCTACATCGAGATCCAGACGGAGCACCTTCCCCAGCTGCTGCTGCGCATGGTGGCCGCCCTGACCTGTCACCTGCAGGCGCTGGGCCTGGGCGAGCTCACCCACTGCCTCCGCCTCTGCTCCAAGATCCTCAGCAAGGTGCAGCCGCCGCTGGTGTCCCCGCTGGCCCTGCCCGCAGACCCCCGGCCTCAGGGCCCCTCCAACCCCGCAACCTCAGCCCGGGACAAGAGCGGAGACAAGGAGGACAAGCGGGTGAGCGGAACGCTGAAAAGTCCAAACGTCTCTTAGTCCCGGACAAGATCAAAAGTGGCGTCACAACTAGAGCAGAGCCCCTTTTTTCGAGAGCCGTTTGACTGTTCGGTTTTGTCTCTGATCCTGCTCAAATCTCAAGATGAAAGCCCCGGCCGGAGCAAATCCCAGTTTAACCCCGCCGACCCGATTCCCTCTCAAGCCACTGGCCCAACATCCGTCGGCTTTGGGCTCTGATGGTGTGCCCCGGGTTCCCCGAGCAGGGGACCATGCTGCCCCTGCAGTGGCCCGGGTGGCCCCGCGGCCGGCCCCTGCCGTCCCGCTCTCCCTGCACGCCGGGCGTTTGAAGGCTCGCTCGGGGCCAACGCGTCCGCTTTGGCCGTCCCCGCCCTCCGGTCCCCGTCCGGCGACCTGGCCGCCAAAGTGTTCCAGAGCTCCCTCCATCTGCCCCGTGCCCTGCCGACGGGCGGGGGCTCCATGGACGGAGTCTGGGCCCTTTCGGGGGGGAATAAAGGGGACAAGCTGAAAGACACAAGACGCTTAACCAACAGCTGAGTCCTGCTCCTGTATCCCAGGAGCCCCAGTGCCTCCCTGCGTTGCAGATAAAAGGGTCCGACGAGTCCATTACGTTTCCCTGTAGCGGCCCGGCGGTGGCCCCGTATGTTCAGAGACGATCAAGGCACTCATTTTTCACTAGCGGTGGTCATGGGAAGAAATCCGTGGCGGGAGACAAATATGTGTTGTCTCGCAGTGGAAACCCGCCCAACCCTGCAGTCGTCTGTGACACAGTCGTACCCCAGCACGTCTTTATCCGTCTCAAAAACAGCTAGGTTGCACATTTCGCAATGTCCACCAGAGGTCAGCCAAGGACTGAAAGCCCACAGAAAACAGACACGAAATCATGACGTAACACTAGATGTAATATGGGTAAACGGGGGCATGTTAATGAGACAGCTACTGAAGATATGCATTGTATCTGCAAAGGCTCTGTGGGAATACAGAGTCTGCACTGGTGTCTGTTGGTGTCTGCATTCCCTTCACCTTTGACCTTCCTCTGCGCCCCTGCAGCCCTTGCCCACTACCCTGGAGCTCCCCGGCAACGGGGAGGTGTTCGAGGACGGGCCGAACCCTCCCGGCGGCCGCCACGCCGCCGAGGGCGGCTTCACGGACTTCGTCCAGTACCAGGGGGACGGCGCGGAGGACCCGGAGCGACCCCCCCACCCCTCCCACCCCGCCGTGAAAGCGGGCCGGAGGGCCTCGGGCGGCCCGTCTCAGAGCAAGCCGCTGGACAAGCCGGTCATGCAGTGCTGCCTGGAGCACTTCCAGCAGTTCCTCTCCAGGCTCGTCAGCCTGTACATCACGGCGGGCCGGCCGGCCGGCGGGATGGACGGCGAGAGGCCCGGCAACGGGGACGCGGCGGCGGCGGCGGCGGGCCCGCCGGCGTCGGAGGGCCCCCAGCGCAGCGACCGCGCGCCGGCGTGCTCGGGAGCGGCGCTGGGCCAGAGGGAGCGCGTGGCCGCCTTCACCGCGGCCTGCCAGCTCTTCCTGGAGTGCTCCAGTTTCCCCGTCTACATCGCCGAGGGCAACCTCAAGTCCTCACCCACGCAGGAGGAGCAGTTCGGTAAGCGCAAGAGAGTCCGGATGGCGAAGATGGAGAACTACGCATAGATTAGTCTAGTTCAGAGGAGATCTGGAGCTGCCCGGCATCTTTTAAATACCGTCCCCTCTGGCCCTCTGCAGACAGTAGGCAGGAGCGTCTGCCGGTGTGGCTGCAGACCCTGATGGACGCCTGCTGCCTGGCCGGCGACTTCAGCCTGCAGGGCGCGGCCATCTCGCTGCTCATGGACCTGGTGGGGCTGACCCAGTCGGTCGCCATGGTGACGGCGGAGAGCGTGGCGTCGGCGGGCGGCTCCGAGGCCTCGCAGCCGATGAGCCCCAGCCAGGGCCGGGTGGCCGTGGTCATCAGGCCCCCGCTCACTCAGGGAATCCTCAAGTACATCGCAGACAAGACGGACTTCTTCAAGGTGCGGCCCGTCGCCCGTGTGTGTGCGTGCGTGCGTGTGTGCGTGCTGCGATGTGAGTGTTGAACCCGCCCTCTCTCCCAGAGCGTGGCCCTGATCCTGTGGGAGCAGCTGAGCGAGGGGACGCCTCAGCACCACCAGCGCAGCGTCGAGCTCTTCTACCAGCTCCACAACCTGGTGCCTTCCTCCAGCATCTGCGAGGACGTCATCAGCCAGCAGCTCATGCACCGCGACAAGGTTGCACAGCGCCGCAGGGCGACGCCTCCCCCACAGCCTGGGCGGCGAACTCATGCCGGCTCTCACCTTTTGTGTTGCAGAGGATTCGCCTGGAGGCGCACGTCAAGTTCTCCGTGCTCTGGCATCTGACTCGAGACCTGAACATGACCAAGTCCTCTCCCTTCAATCGCACTTTTGACAGGTGGCTTTCCCCCTGTTGCTTACTTTAAAGCACTTTTCACTGCTGCAGATTGCCTGTTCTGTGCCTCTCACCTCCTCCTCCTCCTCCGTTTTTGCCCTCCAGATCACTTTTCATCATGCTCGACAGTCTGAGCTACTGGGACCCGTGCACCAGTGCCGTCGGCCGGGCCTGGCTCAATCAGGTCCTGCAGAGGCATGACATTGCCCGGGTTTTAGAGCCTCTCCTGCTCCTTCTGCTCCATCCCAAGACTCACCGGGTGTCCATTCAGAGGGTTCAGGCGCAGCGCCACTGGGCCCAGGTCTTCCCCGGACCGCCTGAGCACGACCCGTCGGAACCCATTTACGCCAGGGACTCCGGGTTCTCAGACAGTAAGCGCCTCCTCGCTCAAATGTTCACTCGCGGGTCCGTCGATCCCCCCCGACGGCTCGACGGGGACGTCGCGGTCATGCCGTGCGCTCTCTGTCTCCCTCCAGACTTCAGCCAGATGCACGGGGAGAGGGCCGCGCACGAGGAGCTCCGCAGCCTGGCCATGGGCGACATGGAGCCGTTCTGCCTCACCGTCAACCCCCTGAGCGACAGCCTGTCCTTGCTCAGCCTGAGCAGCGAGAACCTGCAGCTGGCCGGGGAATGTCGGCCGGCCGAGCAGCGGGGGGAGCCGCAGACCTCCGATTCCGGCGGCTCTCACGCCTCCACCGTGGAGAACGGCAGCTTCGAGGAGCCCGAGGGCGCCGGCGGCGCGGCCAATGGCCCGGAGCGGCCGGAGGAGGCGTCGGACGACTCCGTCGAGGAGGCCGTGTCCTCCGTCATCAAAGACCTGGTGGACCGGGTTCTGAGCCTGGTGGAGGAGGGACCTCTGGAGGTGTGCCCTCCACCGGAAAACTGGCCCCAGACGGACACAGACAGCACCTCCTCGGACACCTCCGCCGGCCTGCGCCCGGACCCCGCCGCCCCCCCCGCCTCCAGCCACCAGACTCTGCCGGAGATGCTGGCCGAGGGGACGCTGGAGTTCCTGTCGGTGGCGCCGGCCGAGGCGTCCGCGGACGCGCGCCACCGGGAAGGCATCACCCGCCACAGCTCGTCGCCCTCCATCGTCACGCTGCCCGAGGGCTCCGAGCCGCCCACGCCCGAGCACGGCCTGCGCGTGGAGGACGACGCCCAGGCCCGCAAGCGCAGCCACAGCAGCACGCAGCTCAGCCTCAAGGGCAAGATCATGGAGCGGCTGGCGGACAAGTCGCCGGGCGCCAAGCCCAAGCTCAAGAAGTCCAAGAGGAAGGAGGAGGAGCGGCAGAGGAAGCTGGCCGTGCAGTCGGAGAGGCTGCGGCCGCCCAGCATCTTCTTCGGGGACAGCCTGGACCTGGAGAACTGGTACAGCTGCGGCGAGGGCGAGGTGTCGGAGATCGAGAGCGATGCGGGCTCGCCCAGCGGGGGCTCGGCCGGGACGGCGGGCGCCGCCAGCGCCGCGGGCCGCCGGCCGTCCTCCGGCCCGCCCCGCTTCAACATCCACCCGCTCTACCAGCACGTGCTGCTCTACCTGCAGCTGTACGACTCCTCGCGGGCCCTCCACGCCCTGTCCGCCGTCGCAGCCATGCTGCGCGCCGCCCCCTCGGGCTTCGTGGGCGCCATCTCCACCACCAGCATCAACAACACCTACACGCCGCAGCTGTCCCTGCTGCAGAACCTGCTGGCCCGCCACAGGGTCTCCGTCATGGGCAAGGACTTCTACTGCCCCATCCCTCAGGACTCCCACTCGCACTCCTTCCGCAGCGCCATGTACCTGGAGATCATCATCTCGCTCTGCCTGTACTTCCTGCGGAGCTACTACTCGGCCCACGTGGCGCTGGGCCCCCAGGACCTGGCCGGCAACCGGGCCATGCAGCTGACCAGCGTGGAGGTCCTGACGCTGCTCTCCAGCGAGCTGGCCAAGGCGACGGGCGGCTCGGCCCGCGGCTTCGCCAGCTTCATCGGCGACGTGCTCTCCAAGTGCAAGGTCCAGAAGGTGGTGCTCCACTGCCTGCTCTCGTCCATCTTCAGCGCCCAGAAGTGGCACGAGCAGCGCGCGGCCGGCGCCAACGCGGCCGCCGTGGAGGAGGGCCTGTCCGAGGACAGCGTCATCAACCTGTCCGAGGACCAGATCGACGGCTGCAGCGCCGTGCAGTCCCAGCTCCTGCGCCTGCTGCAGAGCCTGGCGGTGCTGGAGCACACCGTGCTGCTGCCCGCCGACGAGGCCGGCGAGGGCGGGCCCGGGCCCGGGGCCGCCGGGGGAGCCGGAGTCGTGGGGGGAGGAGGGGGCGGAGCCGGGGGAGGAGGAGGAGGAGGAGGAGGCGGAGGAGGGGGGGCCGGGGGCGGGCCGGGCGCCGGCTTTGAGATCCTGGGCGGGGAGGTGGAGCACGTGAACCCGCAGCAGCCCATGACGTCGCTGCAGTACCTGCACGGGCAGCCCGTCACGGCCCAGGGCATGTTCCTGTGCGCCGTGATCCGGGCGCTGCACCAGCACCACGCCTGCAAGATGCACCCGCAGTGGATAGGCCTCATCACCGCCACGCTGCCCTACATGGGCAGGGTGCTGCGGAGGGTGGTGGCCTCCGTCACGCTGCAGCTCTGCAGGAACCTGGACAACCTGCTCTGGCAGTACCGCTACGAGACCGGGATGACAGACACCAGGTACGCTTCTGCTTTCATGAAATGCTCTGAGGGCTCCGGCCACCAGGTGGCAGCCTCCACCGCAGTACCCCCGTCCTCAGGCATCTTCATTCAGTGTGCCACTTCTGATGAAACGGGCCATAATCACATGCATGAGACCAAAGAAATGTGTGTTATTATTGTGTGGCAGGCCCCAGTGGATGGCCCTGTGCATCCCTCCTGACCTGATTCTGACGGTGCTGGAGGGGGTGACGGCCATCATCCACTACTGCCTGCTGGATCCCACTTCCCAGTACCACCAGGTGAGGGCGCTGCAGCCCAGCGGCTCACACACACCCAGCGTTTGCGGCATCTCCTCCGACCTGTTTCCGAAACATGTTTCCCGCGTGTCTTAAATCACAGCTCCAAGTGAGCGTGGACCAGAAGCACTTGGCCGAGGCTCGCTCGGGCATCCTGTCCATCCTGCACACCATCATGTCCTCCGTCACGCTGCTGTGGAGCGTCCTGCACCAGGCCGACAGCTCGGACAAGCCGGCCGCCGCCTCCGCCGCCGCCTCCACCTCCAACATCAACCTGGGCTCCACCAAGGTGCCGCACGCACGCACGCACGCCGGAGCATGCCACCGCCCAGAATCCCTCTGTGGCCTCGCCTGACGCCGCCCCCTCTGTCCCGCAGAACCTCCGGCAGCAGATCCTGGAGCTGCTGGGCCCCATCTCCATGAACCACGGCGCTCACTTCATGGCCGCCATCGCCTACGTCTGGAACGAGAGGAGGCAGGTCAAGACCCCGGTCAGAAATAAGGTGCGCGCTCTAAACCAGGCCCCTAACGCCCGCCTCTCGTCTCGGCCCCATGCCTGCCTGGCACTGAATGTTTCGCTCTCGGGCTCCGGTCCACCACCACAGGTGATCCCCGTGGCCAGCGAGGAGCAGCTGCTGCTGGTGGAGCTGGTCCGGTCGGTGAGCGCCATGCGCACCGAGACGGTCATGCAGACGGTCAAGGAGGTCCTGAAGCAGCCGCCCGCCATCGCCAAGGACAAGGTGGGCGTCGAGACGCCCGTTTGAGAACTCTGTTGGCTTGGGGGGGGGGGTTTCATCTCCTTTGTTTTCCTCTCGTGAAAGGGAGAGAAGAGCGCTAGTGTAAAAGTGAAGCGCGTCAGTGAGGTTCTTAGCCTTTGACAACCACGACTCCTTTACTACTAGTTTATCCAGTGCGTGAGTTGTTAGTAAGTGAGTGTCCTCTCTTCATGATCCACAGAAGCATCTCTCTTTGGAGGTCTGCATGCTGCAGTTCTTTTATGCCTATGTCCAGAGGTGAGTCGCCACGTCTTTGTGCGGAAGGGTGCCAGTATTGATTGTTTTCATAACGCCCCCCCCCTCACCTCTCCTCTCCTCTCCCCTTTACTCTGCATCCCCTACCGTGCCATGGCGTTGTCCTCTAGGATCCCAGTGTCCAGCCTAGTGGACAGCTGGCCGTCTCTGCTGGCTCTGCTGAAGGACTCGGTGCCTCTGGGCCTGCCGGCCCCCGGACAGTTCCTCATTCTGGGGTGCGTGCCTCGTCCCTCTCTCCCGCTTCGAGGAAAAACTTCGAAGCGACTAATGAGTCACATTCCACTCTTTTTGCATCGCTGAACGTGACTCCTCCTCCCTTGTTTCCCCCTAGAGTTCTGAACGAGTTCATTCTGAAGAATCCCAACCTGGAGAGCAAGAAGGATCAACGGGAGCTGCAGGTAATTACTGCTCATGCTCATGAATGAATGCTCAGAATGAGACTATGCTTCTTCCCCTCTCCCCTACTGGATCATGCAGCATTGAGCTAGTATTGCTGTGTCCCCTCAGGATGTAACCCACAAAGTGGTGGAAGCCATCGGGACCATTGCCGGCTCCTCTCTGGAGCAAACGACGTGGCTGAGGAGGAACCTGGAGGTGAAGGCCTCTCCTCAGATCGTCGTGGATGGAGCCAACCTGGAGAGCGACGTAGAAGGTCCGCCGCCTCCTAAAACACGCGGAGCGCTTCTGATCCACGCGCGAGCTTGTTGTTTGGACACAGGAGTAGTCAGTGCTGACCTTTTTTTTTGCGTCATTCCGAGAGCAACCTCCGTCTTGGGATTGTTTTCGGTCCGCGGAGTTGTTCTAAAGCCAGGGCTTAAAGTAATCCACCCAAATGGAGTGTGAAGAATAATCTGAATGTGAAAGAGCCGAAAGGGGGGGGGGGGGTGACCGTGTGTGTGTGGGCTCAGATCAGCAGCACCAGAACGGTCCGGACCGCGTGCACGCGTCTTGGCATGGCGGCGCTAATCTCTCCGTAGCCGCCGCCGCTAACCTCTGCTGTGTGTGTGTGTGTGTGTGTGTGTGCGTGTTTTGTAGATTTAATGCTGACAGTGATGGAGGCCTCCAGCTTCACTCCATCAGTGTACAGCGTTCACGCCCTCACGCTGCTGGCCGAGGTAAAACTCACACACCTGTCTCAGACTCTCACTCGCACTCGCACTCCACTAACGCACCCCGAGAGCCCACCCGCCCCCCCGCCTCCGCCCCCCCCGCCTCCGCCTCTGCTCTTATCAGCCAGCCAGCACGTCGACGCGCTGGACTCAGCGCTTCCAGGCCGCGCGCCCTTTGCTTTCCGAGCGGACTGTGCGCGCGCGCGTGCCGCGAGACTGACATGAGCCGTTGCCGCCGCAGGTGCTGGCTCATCTGCTGGACATGGTGTTCTACAGCGACGAGAAGGAGCGCGTCATCCCGCTGCTGGTGAACATCATGCACTACGTGGTGCCCTACCTCCGCAACCACAGGTAGGGGGCCGGCCGCTTCCCGGCTCGAAAGAAGGGGATCGAGTCCCGGCCCGGGCGCCGACGGGCTGAGCGGATGAGTCGGACGTTTCCCTCTTCTTCTTCTTCTTCTTCTTGTTTTTGCTCCCTCCCCACAGCGCCCACAACGCCCCCAGCTACCGGGCCTGCATCCAGCTGCTGAGCAGCCTGAGCGGCTACCAGTACACCCGTCGTGCCTGGAAGAAGGAGGCCTTCGACCTGTTCATGGACCACACCTTCTTCCAGATGGACTCCTCCTGCGTCAGCCAGTGAGTGGGAGGGGAGGCCGCGAGATGTGTGTGCGTGTGTGTGTGTGTGTGTGGGCGCTCACTTTCACAACTGCCGATGAGAATCGAAAAAACCGAGACGATGCATTATGTAATGCTAATGATGTAATCATTTAAAATAAGAACCCAGGGAAATCAGAGGAATCTAATTCTGTGGCGCCAGAGTCATCGCCACAGCGCTCTCTGTGAGGCTGGATGTTGTGGAAGTGCTGCTCGAACCTCATGACGTTTCCCTCATTCTCCAGCTGGAGGGCCATCATTGACCACCTGATGACTCACGACAAGACAACATTTCGAGACCTCATGAGTAAGTGTTATGATCCCGACTGGTTCAAAATGCGTCTCGGCATTAGCACCATGGTTGCAGACCATCCCTGCATTATGTCAGCTCAGCAGAATCCAGCGAGCAAACTGTGCGTCTCCAAGCTAGTGGGACATTGCGTAATCGGAGCAGCGTAGATCCTCCGCAGGTGAGGCGGAGACGCTAATGGTGACGTGGTGAGTTTCCCCTCAGCCCGCGTGGCCGTGGCCCAGAGCAGCTCCCTGAGCCTGTTCACCAACCGAGACGCTGAGCTGGAGCAGAGAGCCATGCTGCTCAAACGCCTGGCCTTCACCATCTACAGCAGCGAGGTGGACCAGTACCAGAAGTACCTGCCAGACATCCAAGGTACCGCACGTGTTGGAACGTACGCATTCACTGAATGAATGCATGATTGAATGAATGCGTGAGTGAACGGCTCGCCTGTGTGCTCAGAGCGTCTGGTGGAGAGCCTGCGCCTGCCCCAGGTGCCCATCCTCCACGCGCAGGTCTTCCTGTTCTTCAGGGTGCTGCTGCTGCGCATGTCCCCCCAGCACCTCACCTCCCTGTGGCCCACCATGATCACCGAGCTGGTGAGGACGCCGCCTCCGTGCGCCTGCTCCTCCTGAGTCTGCGCGCAGTAACCCGACCCGCGCTGTGTTTCCCCGCAGGTCCAGGTGTTCCTTCTGATGGAGCAGGAGCTCACGGCAGACGAGGACATATCAAGGTACTGGGTGAATTCTCAATCCCGAGCAGCTGTCCGTCAGCGTGTTGCGAACACGACTCTGACGATGCGTCCTCCTCTGTCCGTCCCCAGGACGTCGGGGCCGTCTGTGGCCGGCTTGGAGACCACCTACTCCGGGGGCAACGGCTTCTCCACCTCCTACAACAGCCAGCGCTGGCTCAACCTCTACCTGTCGGCCTGCAAGCTCCTGGACCTGGCCCTGGCCCTGCCCCCCGAGAGCCTGCCTCAGTTCCAGATGTCAGTACTGAGAAGGCCCCTGTAAGCGTGCGACGACGTGTCGGTTAAACAGATCGGAGTCTTGAGTGAGTCCGCGCCTCGTTCCAGGTACCGCTGGGCCTTCATCCCGGAGGCGTCGGACGACGCGGGACTGGAAGTGAGACGTCAGGGGACTCACCAGAGGGAGTTCAAGCCCTACGTGGTGCGACTGGCCAAGCTGCTCAGGAAGCGAGCCAAGGTAACGCCCAAACCCACCCCCACCCCCCCTCCCCCGCCGTCGCCGCGAGACGAGACGCTCGTTAAAGCGAGCCCTCTTCCCTCTCCCGGCAGAAAAACCCGGAGGAGGACTGCTCGGGCCGCACCCTGTCCTGGGAGCCCGGGCACCTGATGCTGACGCTGTACGTGATCCGCAGCATGGAGCAGCTGCTGCCCTTCTTCAACCTGCTCAGCCAGGTGTTCAACAGCAAGAGCAGCAGCCGCTCGGGACCCGCCTACGCCCACAACCCCGCCAACGCCGCCGCAGCCGCCTTCCCCGCGCACAAGGAGGGCCACAAGCTGGAGAGCCAGAAGGTCTTCTGGAGCCTGGCCCGGCAGAACATCGAGGAGATGGTGGAGAAAGACTTTCTGGAGGGCCTCATCAAGACGTGAGGGCGCGGGGAGACACGGGGGGGGGGCGGGGGAGGAGAGCCACACTCCGCTGATCAACACTAGTGAAAAAAAACCTCAACTTGTACATTTGAACAACAAGGGAATTCAAAACGGGGGAAATAGTTTGTACATTTTTTTGTATTTATAATGATTATTTTACTTTTCAAAGGCTATTGTATTTAATTTTAATTATTTGTATATACAGAGCAGCTTTGATGACTGACTTTTAACATGTCATGTTTCCTTTTGGACGGAGTGAAGATGCTGTGCCATTCCATATCGATGTGACTTAATAAAGATTTCTAATGGGACGGCTCCCTGCGCCCTGTCTCTGTGACGTTGGAAACGCAGCTTGAATGCAAACAGATGGTCACGCGTCACATTTATTGTTGCTCCATGGTGGGCAGGGAGGGTGGCTGGGTTCCCTCATCCTTCTAAAAAAATCACGCATCCGCATAAATGCCTTTCAAAGCAGGTGAAACGGGAATAATTGAACATTCCGGTCAGTGTATGTGTGTATTTCCCTGCAGGGGGGTTGATTAGAAAAAGGTTAGGACAAAGCCTTCGCATTCATACTCACAGACTGTCAGACTGAGCTAGGTTTCAGAGCTCCATCAGTGACACTTTGCTGTTGATTCTGGTTGTTTGGTGGCTGTGAGCCAGGCATGGATGTGAGCTCCCTATGACCTTCATAGTGTGTGAGTAGCAGCGTGCTCGGCATCAAGCTTGTGTGGAGAGCAGCTCCATGATTAACCCCTCCCGCACCTCCTCCTCAGCATCCATCCCAGCTCTCGCGTTGACAGAGGCGGAGCCGTGATGCTGATGCTGCGTCACCTGACTCGCAGGGATGCGTGAGGGAAGGAGGGAGGAGAGAGGAGGAGGGGGGCGGGGCCTGACGCCGTCAGACATATCAAGAAAATGAATTAAATAAAGCCGAGGATGCAAATCCGCTGCGAGCACGACGCGGCCGGGTGGTAGCGCCGACCCGCGGGACTCAGGAAGCGAGCAGAGGAAGAGGGGGAGGAGGAAGAAGAGGAGGGGGAGGAGGAAGGGGTGATGATGCTGGTGATGCTGACGATGGCAGCCAGGGCCTGATGCTCGGCCGTTCGCCCCGCTGATACACAGGGACTGAGGCAGTGCTGCAGCTGCAGCCGCTGCTGCTGGAGGACGAGGAAGAGGAGGCGGAGGAGGAGAGGAAGAGAGGAGGATTATCCGGCGGGCAGCAGGGGAGGAAGGCAGCGAGCAGCAAGCAGCGTCATCCGGACAGCAGCCGTGTGCCAGGGAGGCGGGCCGAGCAACAACACTGTCACGTTCAGCTGCGAGCACCGGAGAGAAAGATCAGCGTCCGCTGCTGGGGAGGGGGGACCGAGTCAATCCATCCAGCTCCAACCAGTGACTGCTGCCGCTGCTGCTGCTGCTGCAGCCTCCTTCACCCCGTGGAGGGCAGCCGGGATTACTGAGGGCATCTGGGTGTGTGTGGGGGGGTAGGACCGAGATACACACACACACATACACACACACACAGACAGAAGATGTCGGGTCAGACGCTCACGGACCGCATCGCCGCGGCGCAGTACAGCCTGACGGGCTCCGAGGTGTGCCGGGCTGTGTGCAAAGCCACCACACACGAACAGACACCTCCAAAGAAAAAGCACATGGAATGTGAGTATCTATCTATCTATCTATCTATCTATCTATCTATCTATCTATCTATCTATCTATCTATCTATCTATCTATCTATCTATCTATCTATCTATCCTTGCTTCCTTCCTTCCTTCCTTCCTTCCTTCCTTCCTTCCTTCCTTCCTTCCTTCCTTCCTTCCTTCCTTCTGATGTGTCCCTTCAACCCACCCCCCATCCGTCCTCCTAATGCACAAGTAGGCCGCACCGTGATGGTTGCCTCCCCCATCCATTCTCCCACTGCCTGTTAATGTGCTTGCAGGACTTCCTGACACACACACACACACATAGACGTCGTGCTGGAGGCGTCCACTGCCTGGATTCAGACTTTAATTGAACAAACTAAAGCTCTCACTTCATTACAGCGGGGTGCTCTTCTCACCCAGTGTGGTGCGGCACATGAGCATTAGTGTAGGAGCCGAGGGAAGCCACAGAGCTTCTAACCAGATACTGGAGCCTACTGTATGCTGACTGCAGGCTGCTAACCCACCCATGTGGCCCCAGTGCTGCTGGATGCATTATTGAAGAGGCTGCAAGTGGTGCTGTAACTGATAAACACACACAGGACCAAGCTGGGGCTCTTGTCCCCCTTCCCCTCCCCTCCCATCCCCTCCCTACACCACCTCGGTAGAAGGGAGAGGGCGTTTGGCTCTGGCACACATTTTGTTCTTGGTGCAATTTGTTGATTTTTTTTTTTTGGCATCTCGTTTGGTGCAAAGCAGAGTGGAAACAGATGGCAGAGGAGTATCGGATCAGTGTCAGATGCTGGAAAGAGATGTCCCACAGTAACCAGTGCAAGCCTAAACTGTGATATTCTGCATAACTGGGGGCATTTATCAACTTAACTTGACAGTCATCGACCCCCAGTGAACAACATCCAGAGTTCAGGGGAAGCAGTGTTGAAGCAAGGAGCCACATGGAGTGCACTGCGTGGTTGAGTTATGTTCTAGGCGTTTTCGTTTTCTATACTCACCAACGCCATCCCTTTTATTTGACACTGATGTATATCTCGTATTATTTAGGTTCAGTGGGTTCAGTGGGTGTAAACCGGTCCTGAGGAGGCATTTAAAAGTGCAGTGAAACCGCACATAACGCTGTCAATCTGCTGTCTTACGTCTCCTGACAAGGTCAAACAGTAAAGGAGAATGGCCATGAAATATCTATAAACATGAATAAGTAAAATAAGACCGCTTGCTCCAACTTGACTCCGGCAACAGAGGAGCAGACATGTGTGCTTGCATCAAATATTTGACGCGCCTGGGTTTGAAGTACACCTGAACTCAAATTAGGAAGCGACTCAGGAGGAGCGTGCGCTGCCTCTGCGCCATGTGATAAGAGTCACGCCCCCGGCACGATATTGTAAGTGGCGGTGGCAGCGAGTTCATGTCGGCAAACCCAGATCGGGAAATCAATCCACCTGTCTGCTCGCATCCAGGCTAAGGCAGTCAGGCTGATAAAGGAGTGTGTTGAATTACAGCAAAACTGAGTAGAAAGCTCGCACACTCTCACACGCCAGAGTTAGAGTCAGCATTTTGTTGTTGTGGTGCGTGTAGCAACATAATGCAGTTATTTTATGAACTTTCGACCAGTTCAATTTGCCTAAACCCACGCTGTTGAGGCAGCAAAAGCTCCTTTGGCTCTGGTTTCTTAAATGAAGTGCTTCATAGGTGAAGGGCCCGCAGGAATATCGTAAAGGTCACTATGGAAGCTCTGCCTCTGGGACTTAGTCTGTCATCATATTTAACTTCAGCCACGGGTAACATTTACCCAACGTCTCATTCGTGTTAAATAAAAAATGATGGCATCCCCATTCCCCCCAGCCGTCCCCCTCAGACATCATATCATATTCCTTCCACCAGTAGGTCGAGTCACCCTCATAATTAGCTTCCAGCTCCACTTCAGACATATATCTTCCTCACCTGGAGTCGGTATCTATGGCTTCGGGCCATTGTGAGCGTCATTAAAGTCAATTACACATTTTAATTACGTTAAGATGAGGGATGGATACGGTGGCCCATTTAGCTCAGTGCTCCGTTAATCTGTGCTTCCTGGTTGCCAGAGCTGTTGCCATGTTCGGGCAATATGGTGAGACGTCTTTTTAGTTTGGTTTTTTTCCAGCCCATTGAAACAATGCCACACGCATGCGACACACAGTAATCTCTGCTCGGCCCCAGGCCGCAGCCCGTCCCCAACGCCGCAGCGACGACGGGGTTTTATTTGTTGCTTTATCTTTGTCCCAAATCCAGACAAGTCTCAAAAGATACGTGTCTGCGCTCTAAAAATAGCCTCCAATGGATTGTTCCACTGACAGCGCAGGGTGTATCGGTCCACTTCACTGGACGTCCAGAGAGCTGCAGAGCTGCAAGCTCCTCGCGCTGTGACCCCAACGCCCCAGACAGGAGAGGCTGAGGGGAGCGGAATCTAAAAGCTTTTAGTCCAAATTAGGTCCCTCGGCCCCTCCATCACCTTAAACAGATGATAAAAAGTTTCTTTCTTTGGTGAAAACTTTTTTTTTTTACAGGTAACTCGTAGTAGAGTTTAACCCAGAACTGTAAAGCGCCGAGGGCCTATTTAGTTAAGCTGCAGGACGGAGGACTGTGCCCAAAAACGGTCCGGCAAAATTTCTGATTCTGAGGCCGTGACAAGGCCAAAAGAAACTAATCGCATTAATGGCCCAAAAGTAGATATGTCTCCAAAATGTTGGCACAACACATTTTTATCTTTAGAGCTTGAACAGATGACAGCGGTGATGACAGAGTGGGAGCTCTCAGAGGATCAAGCGCTCAGGCGGCAGCGCCGAGTGGCTCGCACTCCACACGGCCCGAGTGTGCCTTACAGACCCTCCTCATGTCTGAGGGTGGCATGTGTGTGCCTCTGTGCACACACACACACACACACACACTCTCTCTCTGTCTCTCACACACAGAGAAGCATAGAAGCCGCATGCTCCCGGCAACATCCCAGATAAAAAAAGCCTTGAATGGTGATCTAATTTAGTGTCTTTTTTTTTGGAGAGGAGCGGATTGGTGCAGAGGAGGTGCAGCTGTGAGCCAACAGCCTGAATGGGCTCAAGTTTTAGGCATTAGGATGATTAAGGTGAACAAAGCAGAGCATGGCTAAGAAGATGGACAGACTTAAAGCTCAATATGTGTGGGTGCTTCAGTCCCCTCTTCCTGCTATGTTATAGGTTTAAGGATCCTCAAATTTAGGGAGCATAGTATTTCAATATCCAAATTGTACATTAAATGAATGAGGACATCTGCCGCTCTACATCTTTGAGCAGGGATAGACATTCAGTCATTATTCCACAAAGCAAAGGCAAAAATGGCATTCAAGGTTCTCTTTCTAAGCATTTTTTAAAAAAAAAGGGGAGTACCTGGAGTAGCCAGAGAAAATTGGGACCAGGGTGTGTCCATCTGGCACGCCACCCAGGAGTTCAAGATGGAGTGAGGAATGGTGCAAACGCAGCCACGTTCTCTGGCTGCGAGGCAGCTACGCCAGCACGCTGCAGCCTCCCCGTCTGGAGGGCTGTGTTTAGGACACTGCTGCGAGGGTCATTGTGCAACATGTGGGACAAGCATGAATTAAACTGTCAGTTCACTCTTTCCACTCCGGTCTGCTGTTCGCTCCGCGGGACGGCGGCCCGGCTCTACGCCGTCTGTAACTCGAATCGTGCAGTTGCCAAGCAATTACTTGGGGCGAAGGGACCGTTTTGGAATTACTGCCACAATGAGGGGGCTGATTGTGTGGCCAGTAGCGGCTCACAGAGAGCACTCGAAGGCAAGCGCTCCTCTGATCAGCCGCAACAACACCGGAGCTGTGTTACGGTGGGAACTCAGAAGCCTTGAGTATAGATCGGAGGCCGTGTGGAGTATCTGCAGCCCCGAGCCCAAATGAAGCTGGCTGTGTTGCTCCTGCTGCTCCAAATGGCCTGCATCTTTATCTCCCGTTCCTTGCACCCCCCACCCCCCCAACCTCTTAATGCTCGCGCTGTTAAGAGAGTTCTTCTTATGTACAGCCTGGAGGTCACACTTCTTAAAATGTATGACATAACACTCCCCCACCCCCGTCTCCCGTCCGCGTCCACGAAGAGTTTCAACCCGGACGGCGCTCCATCGTGGCGACCTTGATCCCGAAGATCTCAGCCTCCGTCGCTGCAGTAATTATCGCCAGCTCCTCCGCCGCTCTAAATCCAGTCAGCCCAATTAACAGGTTTAGCGCCGCAGCTACGAGACCCGCTCTGCTTCCAGCGGATGCAGGGTGCACGACCTGCTGTGTGTGTGTGTCTTGGAGGGAGGGGGGGGGGGGGGGCGAGAGAGGAGGCGAGCGGGGAGATACGTAAACAGCGTGCCGAGTTCCCTCTGGCCGCTAAGGTGCCGTTACCACAACATGAGTCACCGTCGATGTGTTACCACATTTGCGAGGCAGACGGAAAGGGGGAGCAGAGGCGTCTCGTGGAGTCTCGCCTATCCTTCGCGTCGCGCACCCTGCAATCACGTATCACCTGCACGTGTTGCGCTCTGAGCGCGTCGGAACAGGTTAAGCCGATCCGGGGGCAGTCAGATGTCTTGCAAGGAATAGTTTGACATTCCTCCGCTTCTTTCTCGGAGCCTGCAGACGATTACCTTGGCATGGCGTCAGCGCTGCCATGTTGGATATGGCTCCATCCAAAGCTGGAAAAACACATCTGCCAGCGTGTGTGGAGCCCTTAATATCCAGTGGTGAAGATTAGACCACCGACATCCTAAGTGTCCTTGTGCTTGGAGCGTGTCTTTTCACCCCCAAGAATTAAAGTGTGTTGCTGGTGCCTGTACATACCAGCACACACAGGGTTGAAAACATGAATGGGAAACACACCCCGGACAGGTCACCGGACAGTGTCTGTTACATATTCAGATCCAGGATGAGACACCTGGTGTCTCCCGGCAACGGCAGCCGAGGCTGTCGGGTCGGCAGCTCGGAGACGCTTTCGCGGGATTCAGACGGGCTGTCTTGGCTCCGAGCAAGAGCACAGTCTCGTTAACATGCACCTTTCACAACAGCAGTGGGAGGAGTGTCGTGCCGGAAAAATGTCAGTGAAACTGACGCACGCTAACGTCTTTTTTTAAGCGCCTCCGTTTGCCGAGCTGTCAGCGTCCATGTCCCCGCTGAACCCGCTGCTTGTTATTTTTTCATGCCGCTTCACTAGTAGGCGCCAGACGTCGTGCCACACGATCGGTACTGACATTTCTGGAGTTCACTGTCGCCCGTGTAGCTTAAATCCAACCACATGCTTCGAATGTGGGAGCTCCCAGATTTGTAGTGTTTCAACTGGTCCTTGGACTCAGTACTACCCTTCCTCCCTTTAATGACTATTCCCCCTCTGTTGCTCTCTCAAGCCCGGTGCTCAGTAATGACTGTGCAGCGCTCGGCTAATGGCAAGTTGCAGTCAACAACGGTGGTGCTGATCTCGCAGCGGGGGGATCCTTGCCAGCTCCACAATGCCTCTCTAATGTCAAACAGTGCGTGGGTGGCGGGCCGTCCTAGCTGCAGTGTGTGTCCAGATTAATGAGCCCGGACCAGGATCCCCCATGTAGCGGCCGCTACCGGGCCATTATCCACTCTCGAATCTGAGCAGCCATTTCAAATTGATTCGCCTCTCCTTTCTCAATGCCTCCCACCTCTCCCCGTGCCTCTCGGGCTGGCTTCTGATGATCTCTGGAGGTCAACGTGCCCTTGAGCGCGCTCGCCCGAAGATGAGAACATAAATATTAGAGAAGTGCCTTTCTGCTGGGAGATTTACTGCACTTTGATGGGCAGACTGCACTGTGCTCACGGTGGCTTGCTGCAGCCGGAGTAGTTTGCAGGTAAGCAGCCATATTTCCAGCAGCTCATACATGGTAGCGCTGTGGTAATACCCAGGCTGAATATCAATAATGCAGGGAGGCGTGGGTTTTGTGCTGTTATTATTGCTTTGTGCGCTCCTTTGTTTTCTACCCCAGGACCCAACTTTGTGTCGCAAAAAAAAGTTTCCCCATTGACTAAATTTAGCCGACAGGAGGGACTGTGTGTGCGCAAGTATATGAGAGTCTGACAAAGTTTGGAACAGTCTGGCAGTTCTGTATAGTAACAGGCTGAATCTGTCTCTGAAAGTGCCATGTCAGCAGAGAAATGATGTAATGCTGTGGATTATTCAGCAATGTTTTTAAAGTGACACCGGGGGCCCGTGTGAGGTTCCAAACATCGGAGACATAGCACATTCACTCCCCACATCCAGCCGTCAGTCATTAATTTTGCTGCCTTGACACCAATGTTAAATCTGTTAGATCCCTCTGAATGGCTTTTTGATGTTACCCTCTGACTCGTTTTAAAATTGGAAGCGTGTACTGTAAGAGGTCTTTAATATGCACCTATGGGCTACGCGATATTCACAGTCCTGCCATCAGTTTGAGAAATTGGGAGGATTCACTGTCTCATCACTGTTGGACTCAATGATACAACCATCCAAAAATATTTACCTGTGGCTGTGACTTGAGGTCAACAGTGGCACTTTCTGCCCAAGCAGACAAACATACGCCATGTTATACAGTGGTAAAATGGGCTCATTACCACCAACTCAAAGTCCAGCTGAAACCAATGGGAATATTATGAATTTTGCAAGTATTTGATAATGAAACAGGTCGTAGATAAAAGGAGGGGCTGTGAGTCAGAGCCAGTGTGGTCGTCCACATGGATTGGATTGTTGGATAGATACTGAACCCAAGTCCCTTAAGTAGGTGATCCAGAGGACTGGTATTGATCAAGACTCTAAAACTTTGGGACTCTATTGCTCTGTATTGACCCGCAGTGTCACATAACTGTCACTCAATACCACACCAGGATGCCCTGCAGCGCCTGCCACACCCAAACCATACAACCGGCCGGCATCCAGTTGCAAATGCTGCCATTCAGCACGTCGATAACTTGCAGGAGATATCGGAGCTGCTGCGTGAGTGCAACTGGAGGCCAGCAACCGAGCGAGCGAGCGAGCGTGCGCCGCGGGACCCGCTCGAGCATTAACGCGAGCCTGCGTGACGCACGCGCCGCATCCTCCTCATGCTCCTCGCTCGCGTTTCCACAAATGTACCAGGGAAAGCCAAAAAGAAGACGTGCCAAGGTGGTTTCCTAGGCAACAGGCCCTCGTTTTAGCAGTGACATCAAGGATGCAGCGAAAATCCCTAGGAAGTGGTCTTGAGGTGCAACTCCCACAGCAGAAAAACTGATAGGGGTCATCGAATCGAGATGCATGTGAGTCATGCGAGCCTCGGCGCTGCTGGAAGAACGCCGAGTTCGTCTGCGTACCCACTCGAAGCTTTCACGCGCTCCTTATGCTGATGTGCGATGTGCTCTGTACTCTGCACCGTGTATATAGATGGGTTTCATATTCGTCGGTGGCGTTGAACAGGAACTGCTGTTAATTGTGGGGATCGGTGGCTTGGGTGGGCGCTTTCATCCACACAAGGGCACGGGGAGCAGCACAAGCCATGCCGCATGAGTGACGCTCCTGTTGAGCCACACATGAACGGACCATGAAAGCGCAGCGCGTTTATTTATAGCCCCACTTACCCGCGAGCGGCGTACAAGAGAAGAAGGCAGGAGGGCGGGGGGTGGGGGGGGATTACCCAGAATGCATCTGTCCCAGCGTAACACAGCATCAATGTGGCGCGGCGGCCGCACACAGAAAGAGGAGGCCACTTGGGAGCCAGACACCGCGGAGGATGGATGTGACATGGGAGGAAAAAACGCTGGCATCCCTGCGCGAGGCTGATGCCGCTCCCAGTGGGGGCGCAGATTAGCAGGACACGCTCGCGCTGACATTTGGACAGAGCCGCTCCACCAGTTTGAAAGCACTCCGTTCATTCCCATTCGGACCCGAGTGGTTGAAGGTCCGTGCAACTTTCGGCGAAGGCCTGCTTCGCATCCACCCCGAGCATCACAGTTCATAGCCGTGGGCTATGAAACCCGAGAGCAGACCCGCTGAGTCGGCTCAGTTTGCCCTCGGGTGAAGTATCTCACACAGAGAGGGAAGGCAGGGGATGCCCGCGAGCGTGTCCCAAACACATTTCTCAAACACGGCGAGCAAATGACGAACCGTGAGAACACGATTTGCAGTAAATAATCTTGCTATCTCTCATATTAGGGGACAGTCAGCAGGTCAGATTTTTTATTTTGGTCTGTTGGACTGATAAAGCCAGCAACAGATGCCAGATGTTGATATGATCCCGACTCATTAAAAGGCAAATTAAAGCTGTGACTTTGGTTTACATCTAAGCCTCGCTCCAGCCAGCTCTCTCCAATTCAAATCTGATTAACTCTGCCTCGGAGTATGTCAACAAATCTGTCAGCCTGTGGGATCTGACAGTTAGGGGAATGAGCTTCTGGGACTCACCAGCAAAGTTCAAATCCACTGAAAGAAATATATAGCAGTGCACACAAGATGAAAGAAACAAAAAAAAGCGAACTGACGTATTTCCAGAGAGAGAGAGAGAATTAAGATCTCAGAAACTACAACACTTAAGACCTTCAGTCTGGGCCGCGTGGGAAACTCATTGATGAGTATCAATCTGGGAAAAAAAGTTCCATGCAAAGTCTCCCCTAAATCAGCTGATTAAAGCTAAATAAAACACCCCCAAATGTGTTCTCTCCAGTGCTGTAGTGTGACTGATTATCTGCGAACAAAGAGAGCTGCTCTCGCTCTTAGTTTTTCCAATAGCATCATTAGCGCTCTGCCGGCATTAGCCACTGGCTTGTTGTTTGTTTGTGGAGCCGTTCCAAGAAGAACCATACCGTCGCCCTGTGACATACGACTTCAGACCAATTACCGGCAAATGACCAGTGCGCTTCGTAATCCCTCCTGGCTCAGCTCAGCCTGGTGAAGCAACCGCAAACGAGAGAGCGTACCCGGGAGCGCACTCTGTGACATCTGCCAACTGAGGGAGAGTTGTATCAGAATGAACTCCGCTGGTCACGGCTGCCGTTGCATCACTGCTTTTATCTTAGTTTGGACAGCTGCGGGAGAATCAGATGCACAGAGTACGCTTTCAAGGACTGATCGTTTTTTTTCATTTCGTACACCGTAGCTACGATTTTGTCTTTTGGAAACCGCACGTTTCACAGATGAGGCGCCATATTGTGCATGAAAATCGGGAATACTGATTGATGTGAATGAGTGTGGTTAGTCTGTGCACCGTTTGAGCAGCATGCACATAGTCTCTCTTCTCCTCCTGCCCTTTCTCCGTCTCGTCCTACGACCAGGCTGTACTGTACGTGGAGCGCGTGAGCTGGGCGGACCGCAGCCTGTCTCCTCCCTGTGCGAGGAGGGGCGGCTCAGGTGCTGCGGTTTGGAAATTAGAGCAGGGGGGGGGGGGGGATGTAGTGTGTACGCACTTTTGGTGTGTACGTTTGCTAGCGTGCGTGTGATATGTAACATAATACATTCGGGGAACGGTGTAATCCTCATGTTGTGAATGACCTTGTGTAACAGTTTCAAATCCCCAGGCCTCGAACAGAGGGCGCGTTCTGGATGCAGTCACCGAGGGACTGAAATTCATTCTGGGACCTCGGTGTAGCAGGGGGTTTGTCTCATGTCTGGCTGCTGTGACATATTTTAATCAGGAGAAATATTTCTGTTACGCTTTGTCTTGCACCTGCAACATCCATCAATCAAAAGGCAAGGTAAAGGCAGTGCAGAGGCTGCTCTTTCAGAGCCCTTTATAACGCTCGTTTAGCATAACGTTAGCCCCTTGGCCAATGAAAATACATGCCTGTGTCATCACTAGTATTGTTAAGCTTGTGTTTTTTTTGCTGTTTTTTTTTCTAAGTGTAACTAATTACCAGCTCGCCTACAGCTGTAAATACTCTCTGCTCTATGGCAGCGCTCGCTAATTTTACATTCTCATAAAAGATGAACCAGTTTTTGATTTGCAGCTTCCGACCCTGAGTGTATTTGAATTGAATTTCACACTGTATTAACATTACAGACACCATTGCAGCCAGTCTGGGGAAAGTCAGTCTGATGACCAGAGACAGGAACACAGTTGAGGGGCAAATGCTGAACGTTTGGGATGTTCATGGATCAGAGACACTGTCGATTTTTACTAAAGCTGGTGGTAAAACAGCAACGGAGGATGTGTGTTTTTATCAGATGGTTGTTTATGTGTACATGACTCAAAAGCAACAAGCATGGGCATCAACAAATCGTTCATACGTACATAAGCAAATTGATGTTCACTGACAGCCGGGTTGAGCCGAGGAGTGAGCTAATAGCTGCTAAATGCTGTCACAGTAGTGTGCACACACAGTGCGCTGTCCCTGCAGGGACAGCACAGCAGGGTTCCAGGGTTTCCTTCCTGGAAACGGATGATGGACATGTTGCTGAGGCCGAATCGAAACAATGAATCCCTGTTAATGCATATCGATGTCAACAATAGTTAAAACATGACTAGCTGAGTATCACAATGATTTATAACACTAGGATGAAGTGGAGGTTTAGATTTGGGACACAATGAGCAATGGCACGACTTTTACAAAGCGAGGTCGGCCTGTGAAAACAATATGATGCCACTGTGTGATGCAACAAGCAGTGACACATAACTGGAAGGATTTTACAAGATGTCTGGCATTAATTAGTAAGGATCAAAGTTTTAGAAGTGGTGTTGCTGAAGTTCCTTCACGAATATCACATCAGTGTGGTTTATTAGGGCGGGAAGATGGTGGAAACAGCTCATTTTCTGTTTTGTTGCAGGATGCGGATTGTGTGTACGGAAGCATGGGAGCAAATGTTAGTCAGTGTGACTCTGTCTCTGTGTGTGCTAGCACTTGACAGTGGCCACATATCGAGCTGCCTTGCACTCTCTGTCTCTCTCTGTCTTACTCACACTCACACACATGAATTATTGAGCAGGAAGGTGGGGGGAGATGGTGAGTCAGGAGCTCCTGCTGAATTGTTGTTCAGCATCTCAGTCAGAACAATGTGCCTGTTTCCCTGTCGTTCTTAGGCAGATTAGTGGCCTGTGCATCGCCGTGTTGTTTTACTGATCTTTAAATAGCTTGGTGGATAGCGCTGCTGTCACACAGCAAGGACGTCCATGGTGTCTATGTGGCTTATTATAATAAGCCACACACGTTTTGTTTAACTGGAGACTCTAACTTCTCCCCGGGTGGATTTGTGCGTCCTTGGATGGATGGGAGACCTGTCACCAGTGAATTCCCCTGTGCTCATGAGCAGGAGCAACAATGGCTCCCACAGCTGAGCAAACAAGGAGGCTCTCTGACAGTATCGAGCCACAGCGTATGGCAGAGGCAACGGGCACAAAATGATGGCGATACTAATGAAAACTGAATTTCTGTCTCGCGGCCACGTTCTCCTCAGTATTCATTTTCTCCCTTGCACTTTTTAGTACATGATTTAATGGCCGTTTGAGGCGGGCGGCTTGTGTAGATTGAATGGGTGCAGTTTGTCTCACAGTCTGGTTAAAGCTCTGACTGTCACAGTGATGGGGGGGAAAAAAAAGAGAGAGCGAGACTGGCAGAGAGTGAGACAGACAGAGAGACAGACTGACATGGAGACAGAGGGAGAGAGAGAGAGAGAGAGAGTGATGATGCAGGCTGCTGACTCATCAGCCCTGTAGGGCTTATCCCTCTGTGTGTGTGTGTGTGTGTGTGTGTATGTGTGTGTGTGCTGCACTACTAAAAAGGACATGCAAAGCAGTCATTGCTGGATGATGAAAGCGCGATATTGGAAGCAAAACGTGAGCACACTCAGAGGAAGGAGGTCAAAGGGAGGTGACCTTGAGTGCATTTTGATTCATGCCGTCGCCTTTCTGACCACACTTGGATGTCATGTAAATGAAAACCATGAACAGAAGCATAAGCAGTCATTTGAGGTGTTTGTCTCAACATGTCGTTGGAGCTACATGATAGTCCCTCATAATTCTGATAACCTGTTAGTAGCCCTGCTCCTTGAGAGCACTGGTCGCTGCTGATGGCCTGTAATGATCTCTCATTTGGATCCCTTCAAAGACCATCGATAGAGCGTCGATTGGTCCACGTCATTAGGGGCCCTGACTGGCTGAGTCCTCCTGGAGTGAGGTGCAGTAGGCGTTTAGGCTATTTTCAGCACGAAAGGAAAATTCAATAGACACCTCTGGGCGGCCTAGCGGTCTGCTGCCAATGCGCAGACATGGATATGACACTATTAATGAATCACGGGCCTGAGCGGCAGTCACTGGGCGTCTGCTCTGCTCTGCTGAATCAAGGCTTTTAAAATGATGCGCTCACATCTGCTCTCCCGCTCTGTCCGTCACTCTGCATACACACCTGTTCACCATGTTCTTCACTCCTTCAGTCCAGTGACTACCTTGATGGAGATATGTGCTCTCCTCCTTGTGCGTCTGTTGATTTTCTCAGTTTCTGTTTCATAATTACTGTTACATATATTCCCCAAAACACAATTAGCACTTACCATTCGCCACAATGAGATTATAACGTAGATTTGCAGAGTCAATAACAAGTCCACTGTTTTACATCTAATCACTCCTCTATCGCTGCCTTTCTGTTTGTGTAAATCACATGCGTTAGGCTGCTGGTTCGGTCACACTGTGGTCCCAGCTCCCCGGTCTGGTCTCACACCATCTCTCTGCTGTGGAATATTCCGCTCTCTCCCTCAGCCTGTGCTGGCGTCACTGTGATGATTGGCTGCAGGAAGGAACAAAGCAGGCAATGGTGGCGCGATGTGAAGCGCTCGTCTGGAGACGTTCCATTATGGTTGAAAATGGCAGCTTCCACCGGCAATTCTGCTGATAAGACCTCTGCTTCCTCCCGCTCGCACGGCTTACTCCGTGAGCACAAAGCTAGACGGAAATGACCGACATTGAACCATGGAAAAAGGGGGAACCCGGTTAGATTACAGCCTGTAACGCAAGCACAATCTAATACTCTCTCTCCCATCTGTCTTCTTCTTACACCGCCCCTGCAGCGCTCTGTGCTAGTGGGTGCTGGGATAAAAGTCTCGGAGCACCTGCTGCCCCCATGCTGGGCGTCTCCCCCTGCTAATATCCACCATCTGACCTCCTGCTCCTCCTCTCTTCTCCTCCCCTCTGCCTCTTCTTCCAGTCCTGATCCAGGCCACCCAGGACACCAATGTCAACGTGCCCCAGATGGCTGACACACTGATGGAGCGGGCCGGCAACGCCAGCTGGGTGGTGGTGTTCAAAGCCCTGATCACCACGCACCACCTCATGGTGCACGGCAACGAGGTGAGGCACCCTGTGAACATGTGTGTGTCAGATGTATACAACACAAAAATGTTACACACACACGGCTGAATACCTGTTTCAAAAAAGTGCTGTAGCATAGAAAAGCATCCATGCATGTTAGTGCAAGATGGAGTTGTATTTCTGCTCACTCGACTATAGAATGAGCATAAAAGGGTGGAAATAGCTTATCAGCACACTAATGCTAATCCCGCGATGCAACACCTTACACCTGTTCACAAGGTAAATAATTACGATTGTTTTAGCAAAATTGCACTTTTTTGGGTTTGAACCCAAAGCCACTCTCGCCGCTACCACAGTAGTGCAGAAAACGAGGGAGAACTGTGCTATTTAGATGATGGCGGAATTGGCTGAGGGACTGTCCTTCTGCGTCCTGCTCCTGACCCCCGACCCCCGACCCCCTGACCCGCTCCGTGTCCTGACAGCTGATGAGAGACAATGGCTGCCAATGGCCGACAAGGGACCAAGTGGGAGAGAGATAAGCAGATGCTCCTTTTACTGCCGTTCAGAGCGGCCAAGCGGCCGCGGCGAATCACAGATGACACAAAGAGGGGCTGTTAAAACATCCGGAGTGATGAGTACTCTCAAATATTCAACAGAGTACGAGAGACAGTCCTCTGCAGTTTAAAAAAAAAACAACAAAGGAAAATTGCTAAAACAAGACGGCGGCTCATGTAGTCATTCACTCCCACGAGCCACGATGTGAAGTTAGACAAGGCAGCAAGGTGATGCTGACAGAGCACTCAGATGCAAAAGAGGAGGGGGTGGAGGGGCAGTTTGTAGCTTCCCACCACCAGGTTTCTCCTTGTTACCCTCCCCTCATGCTATGCTGTCCTGCTGCTGTGTAAACGACTATGAGCAGCATGCAGCGTGTGCAGCTCCTCCATGCCCCTGTGTGCCGGTGGAAGGAGCTCGGCCCACAGAGGGCGGCTGTTTGTCATCATTTCGCTGCCTTTCCTAATCCTCTCCGCGCAGCCAATTGATATTCACACACACCTACTCACCGAGGCTTCTGCATCGCTCCGCCGGTGCCGGATTTCTATCCGCTCACTAAAGCAAAAGACCGATATACAATCACACCTCTGATATTAATTTTACTCTCTGCTACTGGCAGTTTCACAGGTTTAGGCTAGAGTGGTGGAAGTGTTGAACGGCCCCCTCTGAGATGACTTTTTTTTTTTTTTTGCTACTTGTTTAAGATGGAGCCATCTGGAATGAGCCGATTCCAAAGCTGAACAAAGCGTGGCTTCTGGAATGTAAATTGTTTATTCAGAATTGCGAGCCATACGGTCATTTCTTAATAAGTGGAAATATGTTCTCAATTATGCAATTTTTTTTTGGTGGCATTCTCTCACATATTTAGTGTGTTACATTTCTCGCTGGATGTTTGTTCTCTTGTGCAGAAATTCATGCAGTTCCTGGCATCTAGAAACACCTTGTTCAACCTCAGCAACTTCCTGGACAAAACTGGCTCTCACGGTGGGTGCTCTCTCTCTGTTTCCCGTCTCTGGCTCAACAAACCCTGCTCCTGTAATCTCATCTCGGGGTCTCAGGGATTCTAGTTATGTGTACTTTTATTACCTTTTCGCCGAGACAGACCAGCAGCTCCCCCCTGCTTGTATTGTATGAGGGATTAGGGGATATAATGCCGTGTTTGTAGACGTAAACATGTTTGCAGACGGCCAATATTGAGGTACGAGCACGGCGCTGAGCACATAACAGGGCCTGGAGGACGTTATGACACCGCGGCTGGGTCGACGTGCGAGGGCGTGCGTGTGTTTACACATGAGTGTGTTCCATTCCCCCCCCAGGCTACGACATGTCCACGTTCATCAGACGCTACAGCCGCTATCTGAACGAGAAAGCCTTCGCCTACAGGCAGATGTCTTTTGATTTCGGCAGAGTCAAGAAAGGGTACGCTCTCACCCTCCTCGCGACCCTGCACCGTCTCGTGCATGTATTGATTGTACGGGCTCGGGCCCCGCGTGCAGGCTTTGACGCCTTTCTCTCCGCACATCATTTGCAGAGCCGACGGGGTGATGAGGACCATGACGGTGGAGAAGCTGCTGAAGGGGATGCCCATCCTGCAGGGCCAGATCGACGCGCTGCTGGATTTCGACGTGAGTGACACTGGCTCAGTGGGGAGCTTTGCGAGGTCTGGGATATGCGCACTCAACAAGAGAAGAGACGACTGGTATTAACGGAGCGATGCTTGTCCAACACCTCGTGGCACCTTGCGGTGTAGCTGCTTTACAGAGTTACTGTATGTGACGGACTCGGAGCTGAAGTAGTGGCCTTCAGCTTCAACCTTCAGCCTGGATTATCAGGGGAATGTTAACTGCTGTTAACACCTCTATGATGGGGTGCCGTTGCTTTGTTCCCTTTGCATGCGCACTTACCTCACGCACTTCCATTCATCAAAGAAAATTACACCTTGCATGTTCTCAATGGCAGTTCAAGTAGTTAGAGGCCAGTGTACATATTTCTCCCCTCCTCAGCGACACATTATTATTAAGACTACAGGGATATTAATGAGTTTTTACACATTTTCACCCGATGTGATTCGAATTCAGTCTTATTCTTTAGATGCTAAATGGCTCATAATTGAAGGCTGTTTTGTGCCTTGCGCCTCTTGACTTTTTTTTTTTTCCCGTGTGCAGGTTCAGCCCAAGGACCTGAACCACGGCGTGCTAAACGCCTGCTTTCTCCTGCTCTTCAAGGATCTCATCAAGTTGTATGCCTGCTACAACGACGGCATCATAAACCTGCTAGGTAAAGAAACGGTTACCTCGTCAACAGCGGCCTGGTACCTGCCGGTTGAGCGACAAGGTCCACTTTCACACTCTGCAATCTCTGCTTTGTGTAGAAAAATTCTTCCAAATGAAGAGAAGCCAGTGTAAAGACGGACTGGAGATCTACAAGAGATTCCTGACGCGAATGACCCGGGTTTCGGAGTTCTTCAAAATAGCCGAGGTGCCGCAACAGCAACTGACAGCTCACTTTTCACCCCATTTTTCACCGTTTTTCACCGTTTTTAAGTGGCGTGTTGTAACTTCTCTTTCCTTGTTCGCAGCAAGTGGGAATAGACAAAAACGACATCCCTGAACTCACTCAGGTAAGGGCCGACTGCAGCGCTTGCCTTGCCTACACATGTCCTCTGTTCACTACATGTCAGTTATTTATCGGTTCATTATTTATTCAGTATTTACCCACTAACACAGCATGTCAGCGGGCTCCTGTGTTTTTGTAACTGTACTGCATGCGGGCGTGCGGAGCGACTGCCCCGTCCCCCCCCCCCCCCCATTGTGTTTCCACTGTTGCTCCTCTTTGATGACAGTCGGGGCCGTGGACAGGCAGACGACCACAGTGTCTCTTTGCACGCCTCTCCTCTCCGTGCAAACCGACCAAGCTGTGCGGTCCTCTGGTGAACTGACGGCCCCTGTGCCCCTCCCCTTCTCTTTTCCACTTCCAGAGATGCAGATTGATCATTCAGGCTGAGAGTGTGAGTAGCGAGCACAGAGCTAGCTTTTTTGGGGGGGGCTCAGGGAGAGGTGAACGTTAGGACTGTGGTAGAGCACGCTGTGGTAGAGCGCGCTGTATTGAAGCACACCGCACAGCGAGTGCACAGCTGGGCAGGCGGACACGGACCGTCCGGGGCGCTGCCGTGAACTGGGATGATGTGACTGGAAGAGGCGATGGGATGAGCTGTGTGCTGCGGACTGGGTGGCTGCTTCCTGCTGCTGAATCATGGCGTTCGCTGAGCAGTCGTAAGAAAAACAGAAGATAAATAAGGCGACTGTCGACTCTTTGTCACTCGCTCGGTTTCCATAACATTTGCGGAGTCACTGCAACATGAAATGACTCCAAATAAATGACTCCAGTTGTGTTATGGAAACTGCAGTTTCTGACTCGGTGGTGTGGATGAATGCATGGAGAGCATGCTGCCATGCTGTTTGGCTAAACTGGGGTTTGATCTGCATCTAAGCCTACTCTAGTGCATCTGACACTGTTAGCAGGCAAAGGTTTTCACTGCGGGGGCCTTTAACCCCACAGATTGACTGACTGCTTGTTATTTTTTTTTTTTTTTCTCTTTTGAGGAGAAATGGCCGACAGTGAGAGTCTGACAAATTGAGACATGAGAACTTAATAAGAGCACCCTGGCACCCTATTACAAATACGCCGACATGTTCCTTTCTATGCGAGGCGCGATGTGTTTGGAGCTGTAAAGTAGCGGGATATCTTCATTAATCTTCACAAAACAACCTGCATATCTTACGCGCCCTGTCTGCACTGTAAGGCTGCTAAAACCTGATTAATGTCTCCTGCGGGGCAAACGATATCAATCTTCTAGAAGCCCCAATCTCACTCCCAGCCTCCAGTTTTTGTTTTTTTTACTCACATCATCTCTAGAAGAAATTACCCAGCAAACAGAAATACTAATATGTGACTGTCTGACTGGTGGTTCAGTGGCTATGTGACCAAGCATCTCGGCGATGGCCATTATACAGTTGCCGGATGTGTCCTTTGCCTGCAGGCCACACATCTTTGTTCTCGGCGGTGAGGCAGGCTCACAGAGACATTAAAGTCTCCGGGTGATAAATGGTCCACTCACCACACTCAGTGCCAAGGCAAAAAAAAAAAAGTGATCAGCCTCTCTGCCTTGCTAGTCGCAAAGTTTCGCAAAAGGATAATAGACCGGGCTGCTTCGAATGGGGAGATTCAGGAAATGGAGAGGGGAATTAAGGAAAGTGAATTATTGACTTATTTCTCAGGCTGAATTAGCTCTGACCTCTGTGGCTAAGCTGACTAGTTATTGCACTATCCCTCTAACTGCACGTCAGGAGGTGATAATATCCCTTTTAGCCTGGTGGAGCATGCAGCTTTGCACTGTGGCCAACTGGAGCATTGTTCCCTGCATTAGCATCCAGATTAAAGCTTTTTTTGGTTAATAGTTCATTGTTTTGCCTTGATCCTCTATCCTCCTCTCACTGTTCTGCTTCCTGTCTAACAAATTCCAGAGGACACTAACAGCTCCTCGTGAAACAAAATCATCTGCATCTCCGACGTTTTGAGAAGTCTGTGTTTGCTTTCTTTTGGATAAGCATAGTTTTATTAACTGACAGAGCTGCGGGTTTCAACAGGAACCATCTTATCACATTATTGCATCGATGAAAAGTAATAAGACAGTTCAGCAATTCGATGCAAATCCGCCCAGCGAAACAAATCCAGGAGTCTGGTTGTGGAGGAGAATACAGTCAGCAAGGAGAGGAACTAAACGTTGAAACAAATGCTGGGATTTAATATCAATTTTGGAGCATTTTGAGCTGCAGTGAAGCTATTCCCACCAAAAAGAAGGACTTATACAGCAATTACAGCAACGCCTCAAGCCTGGGACCCAGTGACAGACAGAGGAGTGACTCCATGACCTGAGTAAAAGAGTCTCTCAGCCCACCTGTAACACCAGAAATTACCTGGCGTCTCTCTGGGACCGAGAGTCAACCGCCCGCCACCGCACAGAATAATCCATATCTGGGGTCTCTTTGACCGTGTCCCACCTTTTCTAATGTGTTTGAGCCCGCTGGATCAATCTCTCTTTATTGCTTCACAGGCCCCGGAGAGTCTTCTGGAGTCCCTGGAGACCCATCTCAACACGCTGGAGGGGAAGAAGCCGTGAGTAGCTCAGTACACCTCTAACCCGTTTTGTGTTTTAATCGTCTGCGGCGCTAAAGCCTCCATAATCCCGTCGACACACCGTTTCGCGGTAGTTGCCGTAGTGCCGCATTGAGATTTTGGCTCAGGCCGGCTTGGCAGTACGAGGTGCACGATGCGTTTGATTTTTTTTTTTGCTCTCAAATAGCAAAGGCTGTTTGATCTGCGATCGGTGTTGACGAGCCGCACTCTTTGCTCTCTGTTCTGCGCTCTCTTTCTAACGCGAGTTCTCCTTCTCTCTATACTCAACTCAGAGAGGATAAGTAAGTATTCTCTGCCACAGAGGAAACGATTTCACCATCGGCTTTGACAGCTCACGTGTCAAATCATTCTATAGACAAGACATCTGAACAAGGTGCTGACATTTCTGTTAAAGATGATGCTTGTTCATGATGCAGTTCTATAGTTTATTTCCCTTCAAACATTGAGTTTAACACACATTTGTGACTTCAGTTTTCATCGTTCTTGTCATTGACACCCCGACCCCTGCCTTTTTATGAACATGACCACTAACTGTCTGTGCATAACATCTCACTGCATAATCAGCCCAGACCTCCACAAAGCTTTAGACGCATGGTCAGTTTTGTTGTAAAGCTTTGGGGCAGAGGACCTGGTGCCAGGGTCCATTACTCAGCAGTGCGGCACAGACCGTTCTCATTGCAGATGCTTGCTAAATGGAATTGCCTGGATTTGGTGTCTGCCTGAAAACGCCAAAGCGATACTTAAGCTGTCGCTCTGCCTCCATCTCAGTATTCAGCACGTGTCAGCATGTCTGTCACTGCACTCTTAACCTCATGTGCTCTTGTTGTTTTCGCAGGTCACCCACTAAGGTGAGCTATTTCCATCCTAATCGTACTGTGTGCTAATTGAGTAGTTTTATTTCTAGATGCTGTAGCACCTTTAAATGTCAGAGCTCAGTCAGTGAGATCTCTACAGTGCAGCAGAAAACAAGAGAGTGCAAATTGCTGATTTGTCCCGGCTTCAGTCACATGGTGTTACGTAACAGCGCTGGTTAACCGCGTTAACTTCCTCCGCAGCAGGATGTGACGGCCAACAACAGCACGCCCGCCGCAGCCGCCGCACCGCCCAAGCCCGCGCCCCCCGCTGCCCACGGCGGACCCCCAGCTCGCCCGGGGCCACCCGCCAAGCCTCCCCCGCCCTCAGTCACCCCCACTGCTCCGGCCCGGGCCCCTGCCAAGTAAGCCATCCAGCATTAGGCCCAGAGTGAAACCCGGGAGCCTTTACTACTCTCTGTTGAGTGTGGTACCATACGGACAGAGAGAGTGACTGGCCGTTTTCTCCCTCTCCCTATATGTCCAGCGCGCTGGATGACGGCTTCCTGTTGGATCTGGACCCCATGTCCTCGTCTTCGGCAGGGGGCGCCGCAGCCTCAGCCTCCACCACCGGATGGGGAGGTGAGAGCTCTCCCACTCGCTGGTCAATGGCCACGCACACACTTACCATTCAAATATTTCTTTTGAGATATCTAAACCACACTGCTTAATTGTTATTGGCAGTTTCTATCATAAAAACCTCAATGTTCCTGTGGAGGTTAGCGAACGTACGAGCTGTACTTGATGGATCAATTCAGCAAATGCAGTAGCTGGCAAATGTCACCATAGGACAGATAGGTGTATTTAATAGACTTAATTTCCAACAGAATTCCGAATGAACGATGCAGATCCTTCACAGGTTTCATCCCATTAACAACGAGCCACTTTACTCGACATTAGCGCGGACCATTTCGCAAAGCACGCGGTGCTGCGTCGAGGCCCCCGCAGAGCGATGTTAATATTACAGTAATATAAATGGAAGCCGATGGCTTCTAAGAGGAGTGGAAGGAGGAATATCAATTTGGAGACTGCTTAGGAAACTCGACGGCAGTAATATCGAGAACAATTTGCAGCCGATGAGCTGAAGCAAAGTGCGCCCCCGTGGTGGCTCAACGACGCGGTGCCCGTGTTGTTTTTACCGGACAGTCTGCTTTAAATTATGGGGCATTTCCGTCATAAATCTCCCGTCGTTTTTACATATATCTCAGAGTTGGTCCCTGTCCAAACACATTTTTTTTCAAAACCACTTTGCTATATTGATTTATATATTGTTTATATTGTATATATATTTATATATTGAGATATATTTGTCTCAGAATGTCTCAGAATATCCCCGCTAACCGCCATACACTCTCTTACCTGCGTCTCTGTCTCTTTGTCGTGCAGATCTCTTGGCTGAGGGTGAGTATCCTGTTTCACTTGCCTCTTAACCCTCAAAGTTTACACCGTTAGGCCACTTTTCTCTGTCTCCTCCTCACTAAACCCGTTCATTCTCCTCTTCTTCGGCCTGTCTGACTCTTTCTTCTTCTTTCCCCTCTTTTTTTCCTCTCCCGGTCCTCCTCCACGGGGGTTTGTGACTGGGTGGTGGCACTTGGGATCGCGGGGGTTATTTGGGTGTAGCCACTCCGGCTGCCGCGGACGGAGCCTCGGACTCCCTCCTGGCGGAGGAGGAGCCCGCCGCTGCTGAGGCTGACGCTGCGGCCGCTGCAGCTCCGGCTGCTTCTGCACCCGCCGCTGCACCCGCTGCTGCCCCCGCCAGACCGCCGCCCGCCTCGCTGCCCGTCTCCGCTCCCGCCACAGACCTCGACCTTTTTGGAGGTCAGTCTGGGCACATGACAGGGTGCAGATACCCAGCATGGCAGCCCGCCTGCTTGTCCGCAACCAGCGTCCCTCATGCTTTAGTTACTGCCTAGTCCCAGAATATTTCGATTTAATCATCAGCTATAGATAGAGTCAGTGCCTCATCACTGTTTTTAATGCAATATGAAGCTAGACCTGAAAAACCTAATAGGACTGAGTTCCCTTATGTAGATTTTGGCAGTTGAGGATGCAATACCACATCAGAGTCATGAAGGGAAATGAATGAATAGCTAAAATAACCACCCTGCAGTGTTTGACTCGCTGCTCTGAAGTATTTCTGGAAGTGCTTCTGTTTTTGTTCACTTTCACAAATTATGACTAGGTTTCCAGCAGACGTCCTCTTGTCAGATACAACAGCGTAAGTTATGGAAGAAATCATCAAGTGTATTAAATTAACTTCAAGTGAGAGAGGTGAAAAGCCATTCACACATTTGTTTGTCTGAGGTTGAAAAACAGGCTGAAACTGAGAAAAGCTTTTCATCTCTCTAAACCTGTAACTTTGGTACATTCACCTTTGTGCATACTCTGTGTCAGGTCCGTAGGGCAGTGAGTCGAATAGTGGTTTATATCTTTACGTGGTCCTATTGCTTTTACATGCAATCATGTACATTGACGTGCTGGAATAATGTCAAACGTTCACATGCTTGGGTTGGCATTGAGCACAGAGCAAAACATTTGTCGTTTTGGCGCACGCCCCAAAAGTATGAGCCGGTGTTGTGCATTTCTTGCTTGGGTTTATTCAAAGCTGCACAACTGGGACAAAACACAAATGAGTTCTGACATTAATGTGTTTTAAATATTCATTGTGGTGTTTTGTCATACTCCCGAGCAGCACAATAAACCCACAGCGATGTACGGTAATGAATCTACTATTATGACTCCTGTTTTGGGGATTTGCCGCCTTTTTCCTTTTTTTCTTCATCACCCCGAATGGCTTACTAACAATTTCATGAATATGTCAACGTGATGAGAAGATGGATCTTACTTTATGATATTTGAGCTCATAAATACTTAAAACCTCAGCAACAGTGGCTGCTGAAAAGAGCCAGTTGACCTTTCCTTCTCTGGTCAAAAAATACATTTTTGCCTTGTCCATTCCTGCACACCACCCCCAACCCCCCTCCCCTTGTCACAGAGTGCATTAACTTGTGACAACGTGCCTCATTCCTCCGACCGAATGCAGCATTATGCAGCCCTCCAAAACTCACCACGACACTGGTGGTGCCACCGGACGCCGGCTGCATACGTCTTGTATTCTCTGCTTTTCCTAACGCTGACCTCTCATCTTTGTTTCCTGTCCATCTGTTTTATTCATCTTCTGTTCGTCACTTCCATGTGTCTGTCGGTCCGTTGGCCCGGGTGTTGTTTTTTGCGTTTTGCGTCTGCAATATCCTAGATGCGTTTGCACCTTCCCCAGGAGACGGTCCTGCTGCCGTGGCCGCCGGCCCCGCTGCTGATGCATTTGGTGGATCTGGTGGGTGACAAAAACAGCCTTTTTATTTATGCTGGGGGAGACGGTGTGTGTGTGTGTGTGTGTGTGTGTGTGTGTGTGTGAGAGACTGAGGGTGAATGTGAAAGCGCTTGTTGCGTTTATGACATTACTGCAGCTTCTGCTTCCATAGGAGACAGTAGAACAAACGTGCCCCTGCAGGGCCTACTGTTTCACCCCTAATCCTGCTCCAGTGCCCCAGTCATGGACCCTCCTCTCCCTCATCTCGGCTCTCTTCCTCTGCTAATATTCACCCTGTGAATACTACAGTAAAAAGCACAGCTAATGAAAACAGCTAATGTCTATACTGTAAATCAACACTTACTATGTTTTCCTTTGGTAAGCGCTAACCCTGATGTTAAACAAGATGTTTACACCAATCATTGCTCTTGTGTTCAATTAAAATTAAATAACACTTTGTTGTTATTGGTTTGGCCTTTTTAAACAAGCGTTTTCTTTTCTTTATGTAAATGAACAGGTACATCTAGCTTTGCATGCAGCATACTAACCACAGCAGTAGCACAAATAGTAGTAGGAGGTAGTATAGTAGTAACCAGTTTTGCAATTAACTTTATTCTGCTGCCACACTTCTGTAGTAATTGGTGTAAAATGACACTGACACTGTTTGTGTCATATGGATCGACCTCTTAAATTATTCACGTCCTCTAAATATCATTGTAACTCTGTAAAAAGAAAAACAAACAAACATCTTAGTGACCTTCATGGTCAGCACTGGATGAATCTTATTAACTTTAGTGGGACCTTAACTTTTTATATACATTTACAATGTGTACTTATGAGCAACTTGCTAAACTAGTCCCAGCCACCAGCAGTGGGCAAGTTACTTCTATGTCGCCCCACTGTCTGTCCTAGCTTGTGGATGCAGTCATGAAGTTAATGAGTGGCCATGTGTCTTTGCTTTATTTTCTTTGTATCTAACCCTGACTTTAAACTCCAGAGGTATCTTGCCCAGCAAATCTGCTTTTTACAGTGCTTTAACAAACCCCTCAATCCCCCCCCTTCCCTATCCACCCACCAACCCCCCTTCCCCTGCCCCTCTTCTCTCATCATAACCCCTCCTAACCTACCCCCATCCGAATCCTCCACCCCCCCCCCGCTTCTCCTGAAGACCCCTTCGCTACGACGGAGGGCAGTGCGGACATAGCTCCGGAGCTGGACCTGTTTGCCATGAGGCCCAGCGACGCTGAGTCCGCCGCCGTCACCCCTCCCACCTCCAGCGAGGCGCCGAGCATCGTCGCCCCCATCGCTGCCCCCGCTGCCCCCACCCCTTCTTCCACCACCACCACCACCACCACAACCACCACCGACACCACCACCACAGAGTCTGCAGCCGCTCCGACTCTAGATATCTTTGGTGGTAAAGTCCTCTCGCTCTCATTATGCCTCTCACTGCATTGCCCTGCATTATGGTGATGATGATGATGATGATGATTGTGATGATGAAGATGACGATGGTGATGATATCGATGCTGCTGGCGATGATGTAGGTCTTGATAATTAGTGGCACCAATGATGATAACCTGCCCAGTCCCTACATTCCAGATTTGTTTTTCTATTTTCCATGATGCCTCTCCCTCAGACACTGATCATTTAACCAAGTTAATCAAGCATCTTGGCCTCCTCTGAAGAGCTGAAACGCTTAAAAACCACAGTGACGCGACCCGTGTCTGCAATTTTAAAATGCTATGAAAATATCCTCAGTGTAAAATCTGGCCTCTAGGGCCATATAGGCACATTTATCTCCTCATGAACAGAGGTGGCTCAACTTGTTTTGATTATTGACCTAATACTAACAGTGCCTTTACCTTGAGGGAAGAAAAGTGTTTTCTTCTCCTGCTTGTGGCCTACATGATAGATAGTGATAGCTGAGAATGCCTTACTATAGAAGATGCACCTAAGTTAAAAGGGCATATTGCTTATCATCAGAAATTACACGGTACATTGGTTCCCTCTAATGCAGTTAAACTTACGCAATCAAGCTAATATGCAGGTCAGCTGAACGTGGTTGTCCATACAAAGCTAATTAAGCTAATGTGAGTCAGGATATGATTCCTCACAGAATACATGTGAATTTGTGAATTAGTGTATACAAGTTGAAATCTACCATTTATTGACACCAAAGTTGCAGGCTGAATGAAACGGATCAAGTTTGATGAACAATTCATCCAGTTACACCATGTGGCAAAACTAGCCTGCGTTAGCATGCTAACAGGCTACGCTGACAGGAATCTGAGCAGTATATCACTGATTTGGGAACCAACAAGAAATAGTCAAACAGTAACCTCCATTCATTGATGCTCTGATCCCAATACACCCTTTTAACTTTTGCTCTTTCATTTCTGCATTGCACTGAAGAGAAACACAGCAGCTTAGCCGTTTGATTATCAAAATGTCTGCTCTCTCTGCTTTCCCTCATCTCTCTTCTTAACTCATCATTCTGTATGCACTGGACTTGAATCTGAATGTACATTTGATTGTGTGTCCTTGTTCTTAGATATGTTTGATTCTTTGCCTGAGCAAAGCCCTACCACAGAATCCAAAGCTGCTACCACTCCTAGCGTAGACCTTTTTGGTGCAGGTACAGGAGTTGATATCCATTTCTCTGTGTGTGGAACCTCTTCATCTCTTCTGGTTTCCATACCTCCACTCCTGTGTAAACTGTTTGTTTTCTTTTCTTTTCCACACACGTCTTAGTTTGTCCCCCATAGTGGTATGAGAACTGTGCATGTGACCCACTTCGTCCAATCTTGGATTTTCCTTGTGGCTGCTTTATATCCACGCTGTCTCTCTCTACCTGCCACGCTAATGCTTTTCTTTGCTACCTCCGTGGTTCTCTTCTTTCTCGTACTCTGCCTCTCGCTTGCGTCGATAAATTAGACCTTCCTGCTGTTTCACGCGGGCCTTCTCCTTTGCCCGAGCCGGCCCCGGCTGGAGACATTGTCACTGGTGAGTTAAGCTGCTTTACCTTAACTGCATCACTGTTCTCCCTTCCTTTTTTTAACGAAGAGTGCAACCAGTTTTTTTCTGCACGGTTCTGGTGCGGCATGTACATGCCCACCAGTCCAGTAATTCCAGTACTTCCAAATGGTGCACGCTTCGAGGATGTGGACACACAGTTACGATGCAGGGACGCCTGCTTCCGCTCGTCTCTTCTCTGCATGTCGGCCCACCTTTTTAGAACAGACAGACGAGCCGTGCATGAGCAATGCACAAAATCTCCCTTTTGCAGATGAAGCCCTCACTGATGAATGCAGCCATTTGGATTGGAGAGTAATTGAGTCCCTTCCTGCTTCTTTCTTTGTCCGTCTCTCCATCTCTCTGCTCAGAATCATTTACATCTCCAGCTCCTGCTCCTGCTCCTGCTCCTGCTCCTGCTCCTGCTCCTGCAGCTGCTCCTGCTGCTGCTGCTGCTGCTCTCACCCCAGAGGCCTCCTCTCCACCCAAAGCAGCAGAGCCAGCACCTGTCATTGACCTGCTGGGTACTGTAGCTCCACACACACAGCTCTCAACTGCAACTGTCTACCAGTTGTTGTATTTCAGCTGTCATTAGAGCATTTCATGATCTGCTTATTCTGTGTGTGTGCGTGTGTCATCGTGCTTTTGCTGTTACAGGAAATGAATGGGTTCTCAAGATGTGTCTCTAGATAGATCAAAGATTCAATTCAATCAGCTTTACATCTTTGGTAAAGCGGAACAGGCTTCTTGTGTCTGCATTTTCTGCTATTTCCATTACATAGCCAAATAAATTACAGCATTAAGACCCACACTATCTGGCAAAAGGCACATCTCGATCTCAGTACACCATCTAAAAAGATCTAAAATTTGCCCAATATTTGGTTTATGACCAAATCTGAAAGCATTAACACCAACTTCAGCCTGGGTGAAATTTTGATTAGCAAATGTTTGCATGGTTACATGCTAAACAAACCTCATGCCCATTAAATATCACCTTCTTAAGCAGTGAGCTGATGTTAGCATTAAGCTAAGAGTGCTTAAGTGCCTTCCTCACAGAACTAGTAGCATCCCTGTCGAGTCTTGGCCATTATTCTCACATCAGTTTTATGCCACCTTCCGTCCTGGAACAAATACTTAAACTGAAATGTCTCAGGTTTTTTGTATGTTGCATATTTTGTGATGAATATGATGGGGAACATATGGAATATGTACTGTGGTCAGAACAAACATGACAGAAAAGGTAAATCTCTCTTCATCCATCATGACTATATGTGAAATGTGACGTTTCATGTGACACTTGGTACCCTAACCTATCGTAATCTTGTCTCCTGCCCCTGTCGGTGTGCGAGTGTGTGGTCCAGGGCTGACCTCTTACCCCTTTCTGCCCTGCATGCTGCATTATGGATAACTGGACGGCGCTGCAGACTCCTTCGGGGGTCCTGCACCAGAAACACAGAGCTCTGCTCCTGGAGGGCCAGGGGACGACCTGCTGGGAGGTGAGTTTCCTTAGTCTGTTAGTTTTACTGATTTCACTGGAGCCTTTTATGTAAACCGTCGTTGAAGTAGACGGGCCGAAAGGAGCTGCATACTTGGATGAGATGCCTGCAGTCTTGCTAAAAGGTTTCTTGCTGGCAAACGGCTGAAAGAAGTGTTTTACGCTGATGAAGAAATCATGCTGTAATGATGGAGACGCATTAATCAAATTATAATGGCAAGACTTGGCAGGCCTTGTTACATTTCATTGCACATGACTTCCAAAATAGCTTTGGGCTCATTAAGAGATGTCTGCTCATTATGACTTAGTAGTGATGTCATAGCCAATTTCTTGCCCACCTCATTTCTGTTCTTGATGTATGCCATGAGTCCATAAATAAGACCAAAACTGTCTTCGTTATTGCCATTTTGTTCATATCCTTGTTCATTTAAGAATATAGCACTTATGTTCACTTACGTAAGATTTAGAATTACTTTCAGCACACAAATTTCCAATATAATTTCCACTTAGATTTCCTGACTGATTCATATATCTTCTGTTAAGCCAGGGAGCATCTTTGATTCATGTTTCTGGTGCAATTTGTGTAAAACAAGGCCACTTACGATGTCAAACTGTCCTGTCTGTTACCCCCCTTGCCCTCCTCCCCCTCCCAGGCCTGATGTCCCCCACCCTGGCCCCCTCTGCAGCCCCGGCTCTGGCTCCAGCCCTGGCTCCAGCTCTGGCCTCGGCCCCAGCCCCAGCTCAGGGCGACCTGCTGGACGCCCTGGGCTCTCTCACCTCGCCCACACCCTCTGTACCCGCCCCTGTGGCAGCACCAATAGTACCAGCCGAGCCTGCAACTGTGGCACCGGCGCCCTCTGGTGGCTTTGACGCCTCAAGTAAGTTGGTCTCACCCCCCTGTTTTATTCTACTAATTTGCCCCATCGTCACGTCGTGTGAAAACTGTAACTCAGAGAATTTCAAGGAGCGTTTTGTTCCTGTATGCACAGGTCACATGCTTGTTGTACATTAACCTGGTTCATTAACACTGAGCTACCTCGACCATGTGCTAGTTTACCTCCTGCAGAGGGCTTGACTGCCGCATGAGCAACACACTACTGACATGTGCTGCTTTCACTGTCCTCTGTATCTCTGCTGACGCTTTACTCCTTAGCACCTCTGCTTCTCTCACAATGATTATTCTTTTTTTCCTCTCGATCTGGTCTCTTGTAAATTTTTCACACTTTCACAAATGCTGTGCTTTCTCCACCTCTCGCTCACTCTACCCCCCTTTTTCTGCAATCCTTGTTTCTGCCACACACTCTCTCTCTTCTGCTCCATATTTATTCCCCCATTCACCCCTCCTCACACTCCTTCCACTCTGCTGGGTCATTGCTTTGTTCTTCTAATCTGTAATTGGTGAGTTATACCTCACAGTGCATTGCAGCATGAGCAGTGTGCGCAAATCTCCCCCTTTTGTATCTTTGCATGTTGCGGTTGGACCCCCTGATTTCCCCCTGCATGAGGCAAGACTTTAAAGAAGACTTTAGAGACCTTTAGAGAAGCCCTTCTTATCATGTCCACATGTCACCAAGGCCCCAGCCTGCAGTGGAGTCTCTAGGTTTTCATTCCAATCCTATTCCAGTGAAACCTTTCATTTATAATGATTGTGACCATGATTGAAAAATAAAGTGAGACAAAAATGAGTGTGATAGTTAAAGGAATAAGCATGTAAATGCCTACCCTCTTTATAGTTCAAAGGACAGTGTTGAGAAATCTCCAGTATCCATTGAAATCCAGTGACAGGTGGTACTGATGAAGATAAACTTGAGTTCATATAACAGGGCTGCACCAGATAATAAAGAGAAGGGGCTGTTTTGAAGACATATACAATATGTTGTTACTTGGAATGAAAACTTTTAGCTCTTTGGCTTTGATGACATCTTGTTGAAAACCAGTGGATTCTCCCCAAGGCGACCGGTGTTTAAATTCTACACGTGTTGAGTAGATATACCACTGTTATGCTCAAATGTCATAACTGACTCCTACACTGTGCATGCCGTGCACATCTGAAGCCTGATGCCGTAGGAGCTGGATTGTCCTCTCGCTGTACCGTCTGGTTTGACATCTGCCCTCTGCCTGTGTTGTAGCTAGATTAGGGATTTGCAGGTTTGTAATCCGTGTTGTCTCTCTGATTCCCACCCACTCCCCAAGTGTTTGATGGATTAGGCGACTTGCTGATGCCTGCAGTAACGCCCCAGAGTACCGGGGGCAGCACCACTGGAAGCACAGCGGGAGGCATGGGTGCCCCGGTCGCAGCAGGGGGCAGTGCCGCTGCTCCCCCCGCCACCCCACCTCCCACCAAAACCATAGGGGGAGACCTGGACTCCTCGCTGGCCAACCTGATCGGAGGTGCGCTGCACACTTTATCATCTACTGCTTGTGTGGTGTCATTTCTGCTGGTATTCAATATTTTGTTATCTAATACGTTGTTCTTTCTTCCTCTGGCCAGACCTTGGAGTAAAGAAAAAGTAAGTGTGTATGAAAATATGAATACCATAAATGCTCTCAAATGGCAGGTGTATTTTTGAATGTAGGTCATCCACATCTCCAGTTCATTTTCTCCTAGCATTATCTGTGTAATTGGAGAAGCTCCACAGTGGAGCCTGAGGTGTGTCCTGTGATTGATCTGCTTTAGGGACCCACAGAGTGAGAAGAAGCTGACCGGAGGTGCTAACTGGATGCCGCAGGTGGCTCCCACGAGCTGGGGTACACCAGGTGCCCCCATGGTAAGAACATGGTCACTCCAGGGTGGCAAGAAACCTCCTATAGACACACCAGCCTTCTGCAGCAATCTCATAAGATGGCACTGATAAATGTTTGTTTTCATATCAAAGTAATTTCTGCTATTAGTCATGATTGTAGCTATTGTAACTTGTCTGTAACTTGTGAGCTGTGGGTTTATTGCATTGATTCTTAGAGTGTTTGAGCTTTTGCTCACATGCCAGTGTCTCCCTGCCTATGCAGGCTGGTGTGGCCCCTGGAGCCCCAGGGGCCCCGGTAGCAGCAGCACCAGGTGCTGCTATGGTGCCGCCAATGGGCGCACAGCCTGGCTTTGGCATGGTGAGTCTCTTGGTTTCTCCCAGCGCACACATTGTGGTTGTGAGGAATGACAAAATGTGCAGCAAATGAAATAATTAACCTCAACTGTATAATTCTCGTTGTGCCAGGCTCCTGCAGGGGGCCCTGGAGCCCCCGTGATGCAGCCCATGATGGGGCAGCCTATGATGGGACAGCCCATGATGAGACCTCCCTTCAGTGGGGTGGCCGGGGCTGCACCCGGAGCTGCTGCACCAGGAGCACCGGTAACTCACAATAAGCCAATTGTAATTAATACCACTTGTGTGTAGTGTTTGAGGCATACAAAGTGATGTTTTTTTGGTCCTATCAGCTTTCTCCAGGACCTGCAAGCCAGAGCCCCAAGAAGCCCAAGGACCCTCTGGCAGAACTCGACCTCAAGGACTTCTTATAACGCCCCAGGTGGGAGCTCAGAACCTTGGTGTAGGGTATATGTTTGGGAACAGTCAAGTTGGGAAATCATAACCTTGCAACTCCTGTGGTAAATGACTTTGATGCTAAAATATTTCCAACTCTCTGTTCTGTTTTGCAGTTGCTTCCTGCTTCAGAGCAGTGCCCTCTGACCTTATGCCTGGTGTCTATCAACATCTCAGGATGCCAGCGGCGCTCATCTACTCGACCTTATAGGAGCCTCTTTTTTTCCACCTCGCCCATCAACTTCCTGCCCTTTTCCTGTGTGATGTCGTAGCACAAACTGTGAAAGTGAACCATAGCGGATTTTACATATATATGTGTATATGTATGTATATATACATATATATATACTGTATGAGGGAAAAAAATCCAAGCGTGTGCTTATGTAGATGTACTAATCTTTTGTCTAAACAAAATCACTCAAAACCCAGACAAAAAAAAAAATCCACAACAATAAGTGAGAGAAAGCGAAGGTGTATGTGTTTAGATTTCTTTCTAGTGTTGAGTTGAATGATGGATGTGCTTTGGTGTCTAATGCTCCACCCGCTATCCCGTATGTGTCCCCTACCGTCCTCCTTGTGTGGGGGGAGGAGCTCTTCTTCTTCGTCCCCGTCCGATTGGATGGGACTGGGAAATGAAGCCCCAGTAGATTTTCGGAGAAACATGTAGTGTGTTGTTTACAGAAAGGTCCTCTTTGATGTACATAGATTTCTCTGGTGAGGATTATGTCTCTATTCTGTATGTCTGTTTGAAGAGAAATATAAATGTGAATCTGACATGAAGTCGTAAGAAGTCGTGTGAGTACCCTTCTATCTCCCGTCATCTTCTTGAAGTATTTGGAAACAAATATGAAAACTGTTCTACGTTTAATATACTGTATATTAAGAAACAACTTCTATGAGCTTCTGTGTCGCACCCGATCAGAAGTGATCCTCTTTGTTTTATTGTTTGTTTTTTTTAATTCGTGGCTCATTTTTCTATGTTTCTTTTGTCGTCTGTCTGTCCAATGTTATTTACATGTTCTGTTTCTCTTAGAATAATTCTTCAGGCCAATTAAGAACATATCTCACAACTTACTTCCAGAGAAACTGCTTTTGAGGTCATCTCTCAAAGTAACATAACTGTCTACAGCAGTCTCGATGCTGCTTATGTGTCTGTTGCTTGTACTTTTATTACAAGTGTGGCCAGGTCAGTATCATTTTGTGTTCTGAGTAAGTTATTTCATCGCTGTACCAAACTATGCTCTGACAAATCAGATCCAAACAGTTAAAGATGAAGTCCTGTCGAGTTTTGAAAATGATGTCTTGGGTTTAAAGGAAGAACATGTAACCAATGTCATGATCCAGCAGGAAGGACTGGCGTGGCTTTCCTCAGGAACATGATAAAGATACCCTGTGTATGTTCATGTCCCTCGGAATTAAGTGCTATTTATACTGTTCTTCATCTCATACGTTTGAGTAAAATTTACTGAATAATGTTGTAAGACTTTGAAACCTATGTTATTCAGGGGTACCGTCCAGAGTATATGTTACAGTACTTTTGGGGATCAAAACTCCACAGGGTATCTTTACAGTATGTTCCATGATGCAGACCTTATGCAGGTCAGTAACTGATGTTGGACAAAATGAGTCATTGTAAAGACAACAGTATTTGCACATACTGTCAGTGCAAATGCTGTTGTCTTGACAATGTGGTACTTACATAAAAATAGTGTCAGTGATATTAGAAAGGAAGAGAAATCACTTTGGATTCATTTTTGTTCAAGCTGTTTGTTTGATTTTTGCTGACCGTTGGCATATTGAGCAATGCATATTGTAAGTGGCCATATGGGAGTGATGTGTGTGGTGTGGGAGATAACAAGAGGCCACTGACCATCTTACCATGATGTTCCTCAAAAGCATCTTGCCATGAAGCTCCTCTAATCCTGCAGATTTACCTTGGAATCAATATATTGATATGCATTTGGACAAACTGTATGTACCAGAGGTCTGAGTCCTGTGCTGTAAAACAGACTAATGTAAAGCTTAATCTGTGTGTTGTCATTCAGTGGACTGAAAAAGCAATTGGTTGTGAAAATCTGTTACGAGTCGGAGAAAATAACGGGAGGATAACATTTTTCATGACGGAATTATTAAAATTGTATTTTTGTTTAGTTGTAAATTTCTTTTATTTTTCAATGACCTTCCCCAGTGCATGTAAGCCCATTGAGGTGCAATAAATTCAATGATGGATTGAGCTGCCTATGCAAGATTTTCTGTTCCCCCGCTTCACATTTATAGCAGTACCCCCCACACTGCAGATCATGCTTTTTCACATTTAGAGAAGAATATTCATTCTAGAATATTCATTAAAATTGCTATCAAGAGCCTAGACTGTAATGTTAGGAATCTTTGAGATCGAGATCATTGTCACAAACACACACACACACGTAGAAATCTTGGTTTAATGATTGGTAGTCTTCAATCTGCATCATTATTTCAGGTATTTGGTATTCAAAGGGATATTTGCATGAATTTTTGGAAGATGAGCAAAATGAGAAGTAAAAAAAAAATCACATGCCAGATTTAAAGTTGTTATTACATAACAGTATTGTTTTTTTGTAATATCATTTTAACCTTAGAATTAGAGAAATCTCAACAAGCTCAAGTACGTCGTTAAATGGTTCAGTCCCATCTTAACACAACCCAAATATGTAGCCTTGCTTTAAATACATAGTTACAGTACTAGGCTATCAAAATATATTCTGAGACCCCATCCCACCCTTTAAAGTTTACAACTCCATAAATTAGCACCACGTTTTCAGGAAAAGCACCGATATAATTATGTGCACAACAATGAAACCACATTTCACTGTGTTGCAAGAACATAGAAAAGATGGTGAGATTCACAATTCAGAAAAATCTTCTATCCAGGTCCCAAAAGGACCCTTTCTCTATTTTGACAGAAAAGTCTTTTTTTTTTTAAAGGTAGTTGTAAAAAAAAATTCTAGATATACACAATGCAAAACACCAGCCTCTTCATTTAAAATGTTTATAAAAACAGATATCTCAATCAATATCTCTATATAGATCATTTGTAAAAACAAACATTACAATATTTTTCCTGGGTCTTTTGTCAAAGCCAATGACACATGTCTTTGCAATGGTGAACATGCAAGTCTCTCTCTCTCTCTCTCTCTCTCTCCATACAAAGTCAGATTGGAATATCAGATGAATGTACCAGAAAAAAACTCCAGAAACTGTGAATATAAAGCTTTTCCAACATTCAATCCCGAAAGGTAAAACGTTTGAAGATCCAAAAATGAAAAAAAAAAATCTGAATGATCTGGAAATACATAAAATACGCATTTTATCCTCAATTGTTTTTTTATGGCAAATAAATAAAAAAAAGGAGTCGAGCCACAGTTCTCTTGATGCGCTGACGGTTTACCGTTGTTGTCAACACTGAGTCTGTATGGTGGTGGTGGGTTGTGTCTGAGCGTGTCGGACAGTGTAGCAGGAGTCACTGGGAGGCACCAGAGGTAACAGGGAGGCCGTCCAGGCAGTCCAAGGGCCCCTGGTCGATAAAAACAGGGGAGGGGGCGGGGAGTCCATTGAATAGATGTAGGTCTAACAGATGGGAGAGGGTGATCGTTGATGGGGAGGGTGGGGAGGGAATCCTGTGGTGTCTTAGGCTACCTGGCACTCGCTTGAGTCCCCGTGGACCCAGTAGCAGATCTGGGCATACTTGAGAGGCGTTATCCTCACTGCGACGTTGTAATCCTGCTGTGCCCCATCCCCGTTTACATCCACCCACTGGTGACCCGAGAAAACTCCAATGATCTTCCTCTTCCACTTCTTCTTTCCGGGCTCCTTAAGGCGGATGTAGACGCCAGAGCCGCTGGAGCCAGGTTTGGCGTCGCAGTATTGGTACAACAAGTCGTTGGACTCCTCAGAGACCGAGCAGAAGCGGTACACCAGGTTGCCGGGCCGGTCGTCATCGAAGCCAGAGAAGTGGATCCTACCAGCAGGGAGCTTCTTGACCGACGGGATGACACCTAGGTCCATGTGCTTGACTTTTGGGGCTTTCTTCAACTCCAGAACAGCGTAATCGTAATCCGCAGCCAGTCTGTCAGCCACACCTTTGAACCAGCCCTTCGGCACCTGCGTCTGCTTGACCCTGGTCCACCTGAAAGAGGGTTTCCCTGAATCTACACTTCGCCGACTCCTGTTCCTTCTGCCTTTTCCCTTGCCTTTACGGTCCCCTTTCAAGCTGTTGTCTTCTTGTTCCTGCGCCTCCTCTTTATCTTTGTCCCCCTTTCTTCTGCCTTTGCCTTTCCCTCGCCCTCCTCCTCTCCCTTTGCCTCCTTTCCCTCTTCTGGACTTCTCCTTCAGAATGCCAACACGCAGCTTCTGCACCCCATCCAGGTAATCCTTCCCGTCATGGATGCAGTGAGCAGCGGTCAGCACATGTTTAGGCGACACCAGGACCCCGGAGCACCCTGTGGAGATCTTCACAGAGGTTGAGAAGGGATATTTGGTGGAGTACTGCTTATCGGAGATTGTAAAGCGAGTATCTGTGCCATACACCTCCCGTTTGTGCCGGGAGCTAGACGAGACGTTTCTGGACCAGGAAGTCATCTCGTTGAGGCCCTGCACAGAAACTGAGGTATATGTGCGTGTCCCATTCTCGTAAACCGTCTCGTAGGACAGGAACTGCTCCAGGTCCTCCAAGGAAGTGGTCGGGAGGCGTCGCTGACATTCAATACCACAGGTCCCACTCAGCTCCGACTGAGGATGGGCCAAGAAGTTTGGGCTGCTGAGAGGTACAGTACGTCTTTTTCTTACCAGAGGCACCTTCCACTGTGGCCAGGTGTACTCATCATCCACTGCATTCTTCTCAGCAGCGACAGCCACCACAGCCAGCACTGTCACCGGGAGCAGGACACACAGGGATATTGGGCCCATCGTTAAGTTGGGCCTGGCACTGAAACAAAGAGGAACAGAGAGCACACTTAGCCATACTAAGTCAAAGTACACGTTTGTACATGCAGACACACACGTGTCCCCTCCAGGTTGAAATGCTACCAATTGGGCAACATGCTAAGTAAGGAAATCAACACATGGTGATCACCAGTGTGCCTGAAGTGAACATATGAGCTTGTGAAAGACAGCATTAAGTCGCCACTGCTGGCTTGGCTGTTGACGTGTGTGATTACTCCAGCTTTTATGATGCCACAGTCAATATGAGACTGCTTTTAATGGTCTTCTTAGTCTTTGAGGGGTAAGTCTGTTGCTTGTGTAATCCATTTCATTTTGTTTCTGCAGCTGATTAAATCACTGAAATTTCTGAGCACCTGCTTATCTGCAACAGAGTTCCTGTAACTGATGCTGATTATTCTGTGATGTGTCCTTCGGCACTGCAGTCGCTAATGCTTGGTACGAGAGGGACGACACACAGTGCTGCACTGTAGCCAGATTAATCTTGTTTAAAATCTTTCATCAGCTACCAACATGTGGTAAAACTCAGACCGCCCTGAACTGAGAGGCTCTTTCATCTAATGTTGATGCCTGAGGTCCAGCTAAAAAACAAACAGAGATCCATTTATAGCCACAGGGAGGCAGTATAGCCCAGAATATCAGAGGCATCCATGGGCCTGGCGGTCTCCATCAGGAGAACGGCTCTGTCAGCTGCAGCACAACAAACCCGGGACAACTATGCTTCACAAAGAGCACAGTTCCCCTCCAGGACTGATAGCACTGTGTATATGACAGCGTAGCACTCTTTGGGATGTTAAAGCATTCCTCTAGAGTTGATGGTGTGTGTGTGGTTAGGAGGAGATTTATGTCCTGAGTCCTGCTGAAGGCTGTGGACAGCAAGAAGGAGAGGATGAACCCCAATCCTCTGAATGGGCTGAGACAGTGGCTTGGAGGTTTGCCACAATGGTTAACCTTCCCCTTCAGTAATGACCATATCTGGTTTCCTCAGCTCCACTCCAGCCCTTGTCCCTGCATACAAACGGCATCAAACACAGAGCCTTTGCGGCCTGCAGACAGCCTGCCGGTTCATGCCTCCACCGAATGAGTGTGACGTTGCAAATAGTCCTGAGAGGCCATAAAGAAAATTGCAGTTTGGGTACGGTTTAATAGATCTAGCAGACCATCACTTGAATGCAGCAGGGGAGCTTCATTTCGTCAGCATATGTGTGGTGATGAAGTCACGCAGGAGGAGGAGGAAGAGAGGGAAAGGAGAAAGTCAGTTGGGCATCCTTCACTAAAAGTCGTTACAGCAGGAGTGCAAATCCAACAGTTAATTTTAAACAGAAACCCAGGGTGAAAAGTCAGGGTGATTTCATCCGCACTGGCCGTTAGAGTGTTTTAAATGATGTGTGACAGACAGGCCGACATCCGGGGTATCCAGCTGGACGGCAAACATTTCGGGGGATAGCCCAGGTTGGCCAGGGGGCCAACGACTCACATTCCCTCTCAAGTAGACGTAACTGCAGCATGAAAATGAGACTCCCCGGAGGCTGAGCTGAGAGTGAGACTGGGCAGCATCACCTGTGGACCATGTCAATGCTCCACCATCCTTTTGCCCAAAAGCCTCGCTTATAGTTGCAGCTACAAATATCAATGACTGCATTGTGAGCTCAGCAAAGAGAGACTGTTTGGCTTAAGTTTACCACACAATGTCCAATAAAACATACCCAGTGGCCAAGATCTAACCAGCTCTGACACAGACGGTAATAAAATACAAGCCCGCAAGAGCTGTTAAACAGTCTCAATAAATGAAAGTACAGAAATGACCCTTAGTTTCTGCTCAGCTTCACACTCCCACCACTAGACTCAGACATAACACAAATCCAGGAGAAAGCCTGCAATTATTCGGCATGGAGTGGAAACTGATATGCTGCCATGATGGCTCTTGGTTGTCGAAGGCACTCATTTGATCTTTTTTCCACTGTAGTCAGCTGAACAAGAAGTTGTGCCCTCTCCATCCCCCAGTGGATGAGGGGGGGTGGAGGGGGCCCAGGAAAGAGGCACCCAGGACACACACTCGCCAAAGGATGGCGCAATTGTCTACCCCCCCTCCCCCCACCCAGCTTGCATGGCTCAGCTCCTGATGTCTAGTTCAACACCAAGAACCTTCCTAAAAGGGCTCATTCTTCAGCATCTGATGCAGTAGAGTTTCTAATCATGGACACAGACTCTGTCGATGATTTATAGCGAGGAAGTATTACATCTGGACCAAAATGAAAATGTCACTCATTTCTCCTTGCCAAAATAGCTAATAACAGTCTAAACACTGTCCAGTGGTCCATTGCATTAGATGTCAAAGGATATATGGAAGAAACGGCATCTGCAATTACATACATTGTCTATATGTTCCCAACAGAAGGAAAGTTAGATAAAACCTTAAAACTTCTCTAAACTTTAAAACCAGTGATTATGCACTGATTGAATATGGTCATTATTATTAACACAACCACCACTACTACTAGTACTAACACTATGACGACTAATAATAAGAATAATAGGCTAGAGAAACTTTGCATAATTGTGACTACAAAATTAAAGAAGTCGATTAAGGATCGAAAAAGTGCGCCCTTAAAAGAAGTGATTATCCAAGCTGACAGAAATGGACAAGAGACGAAACTCACTATAACACGATAAACAATGAGATAATAAGCGCATCTTCCTTTTGTTTCCTTCAAAAGATGGTTATAAGTGTGCAAAAAAATGACAGAGGCGTCCTACCTGCTTGCATTCGATTGATGGATGCGCCAAATCCGCAGTGTATTGTCTGTCTCCCCGTGAAATATACAAATATGATCCCAGAGGAAAACAAACGGAAGTTAGTGCATCCCACAGGTCCAGGTATCAGCTCCTCATGGCTTCATCTCAGAGGCTGGGACAGAGTCGCACCGGGAGCAGCTCCGGCTGCACTTGATGCTGAGGACGGAGAGGAGGGAGGGAGAGAGAAAGAGGGAGAGAGAGAGAGAGGGAGGGAGGAAGGTAGGGAGGGAAAAATCTCAAAAAAGGTTGTTTTCTTTTTCTTTTTTCATGTGTGACAAAAGCTGTTCACTTGTGGGTGGGACCAAAGCGAGCCATCTAACCGGAGGCTGAGCGGGTGAAGTCGGGGGTGACTGAAGCGGGAGGTGTGCTGCGGGGGAAGGCTGAGGTGCTGCAGCAGCGGCAGCGCACGCTGCTCTCAATGGCACTGGGAGGCTGCACTGGGAGGGAATTAGTTCCAGCACTCTCCACAATGGTCTCTGAGGCGTCTCCTTCCACTCCTTCCACAAGAGCCGAGAGCCCAGCATCTGCTCCATTTGCCTCTGCAAGTGCTGTGAAGAGTATGCAACTCTTTTGCCTTTAATAAGTCAATAGCTGCAAGGAAGAAAAAATGTCTTTTTTTCCTATATGTAGATTTCTAATAATTATTTATTTGGAAGAGGTAGTTTAGGACACTGCAGCTTTGTACATGGCTTGATCAATCAACAGTTTTACCTTCATGTCTCTCCATCCATCCATTTCCTCACCTCCAGTCCACCTCACACACACAATTCACTCTCACACTCTCTCCAGTTGACCTTGATGCATGCAATAATACTGGACAGGAAAGAAACTGTTGTTCCCAATGAAAACTCAAAGCCCTCTCGCTGAGAGGCAGCAGTAAGCATTGGGCCAGCATGTGACCTCTTTCAGTTCAGATTCAGATTTTTCCATAACAATATTATAGACACTTAACATTAGAGCTAGTCTGCACCAAACTTTTAATTAGACATAAATAAGCATGAGTATGCTGCTGGTAATGATGGAGAGGAAAACTTTCCTCTTAACATGCAGAAACCCTGAACAGAGACAAAGTCAGAGTTCGACAGCCATCTGAAGTTGGGGAGATTTTTTCATTATTTTTAAAAGTGAGACTATTGCACTTCACTCTACAACTCATTGTACATTTTTACCAGAGATCTGGGGCTGTAGAGTGGGTAGCAGTGTGACGGTGTTTCTCCAGGAGTAGCCTTCTGTCTAACTATGTTATGATTATCATATTTTTTCATTTTCAGTATTTTCAGCCTCAGATGACACTGAAGTGGCATCACCTGAGGCAGCTTATCAGTCTCTCCACACTGTCCATAGTTGAAAACAAAAGCTTTGTAGTTAGTTTCTATCCTGACACCTGCAAATACTCTGATGCATATAATAGATGTTGCAGAAGTACAAAAGTTCAGGAAAGGTGATTGCATTGTAAGTCTGTGAATGCACTCTTCTCCGCTGCTGTGATGAAGCTGGAAATTCATGGACAATGAGGACATGAATGAGTCATCACAATCAATACTTTTTTTTCTCTCACCGACACTGTGGTCTTCTTTTCTCTGCAGAAAGTGACAGGCTGTGTTCAGTCATTATGCTTTGCACAAGATCAAACCAACTGGGAGAAAGAAGGGCCTCTGACTGATGGAGAAGAATGCCATAGTGACGAGCTGAAGACTCAATGAGCCAAGAAGGGACATGGAAAATATGTGTGTAATGAGGGGGAGAGAGGGGGAGAGGGAGGGGAGTGGTAGTGGGGGGGGGGGGGATACACACATGTGGCTCAAGATGGAATGAGGAGCACAAGATTGTCATTTCAATGTGAAAGTGATCTTTGCTTGCTCTGGTCACACACCTGTTTCTGGACCTGTAAGTGTCTTTGAGAGAGAGCCAGACACACACGAGAAGGGGGGCGGGGTTCCATGATGGATGCGCTTCCATGTGGGTGGTGATCGCACACAGCTATGTATCTATGTATACATTGCCGATACAAGCTGGATGTTCTGTAAGCAGTGTGGGTTTTCCTCTTCCTCTTGTTCTCTCCAGGTGTGGTCTGGAGTCCTCCACTAGGCTCAGCATGCAAGTGAACAATCCAGTGATTCAGTAATCCTCCTGCCCAATGTATTAGGTTGTACAATAGACCTCACAGAAACAATGAGGAAAAACACTGTATGTGGCATCACACAGTCTCCTACATTCTGAGGAGACTTTTTGAAGCTGGAGTTGGGTGTACCACTCACCACCATCTTTTAAAATGACTGAAGCCACAATATCTAAATTATTTATGCAGAGGTGGGATGAACACAGTGTAACCACTACTGATGAATGTGATTCAGCTGCTTTTGTAAATGACCGAGCAAGCTCCCTCTAAGACCCTGAGCTACTGTGGAGTCATACAGCTGAGCCTGGACCAAACTGAGATTCTGTGAGGAGGTCCCTCTTTTATTTGTCTCATGTGTGTGCACAAGGATGCACATACAGTAAGCTTGTGCACCCAGGTGACATGATCCACATACCTTAATAAAATATAGCAGTCTGAAGAATTTTCAATGACTCAGGGTGCATGATGTTTCTGAAGTTTAATCCCCAGAGGTCAGATTTAAATGTTATACTGGCATTAAGCAATAGAACTCCGCACTTGCTAACTGAGAGCTGAAAGTGATTTTAATCTGGGCCTCATGTAAAACACTAAGGTATTATAGCACGAGGCCTTACCTGTATACTAGTTAGGTTCAATTATTTATAACAATATCAATGGCAAAGGTTTTGCCTCCTTGTTTATGCTTTGAGAGCAGCCACGAGGGAGCATGGAGCTGTTCAAACTGCAGCTGACCACAACGTCAGACCTGTCAGAATTTCAACCTATGGCCCAAGAGCCACATCGTTAATCACTCAAGGAAAAACACCCAGCCTGGTTGAAATTCTGGCAGATTTTTAAATTAGCCTTTATCTGCAGTGTATTTTTGGCTTGAGCAAGTTACCTTTGGTAAGAATAAATGAATGCATGAATTAATACGATTGTGGTATTAATAATGTGTCCTCTGCAACTCTCTTCCTTCAGCACCATAACAACCTGTGGTCACTCTTATCAAAACCTTTGCAGATGTGGACCCAAACACAGAAGCGGTTCCTGTTTTCAGTTAAGTTCAAGGTCAAAGGTCACAGAGGTGGAGAGACACAGCAGAGGGGAGAGAGTTGCCCTGTATGCTCCCAGCTCTGTGGTTTCCAAATAGAAAAGCAGTGAGTGATATTTCTGGTCAGGGTCGGGGTGCGAGGACTGGATAGAGGGTCTTTTGTGCCGGGCGTCACACCCTCACGGGAAGTGCTCCCTTTGCGACTGCTGTGGTTCATGGATGCCTATTGGTGAGAGCTAAGGTTCAGGAATTTCATTAGTTGTGTTTGGGTGCGCTGGATGAGACCTTGCTTACCTTCACAGCAGTAAAGAAGCAAATAGGTGTGGCTCTCACAGGAGTGAATCTCGGTTTTTGGGGGAGACTTGGCCTTATGGTGTACACTTTCATCCTGGAGTTGCCATCTGCCCTGATGGATATCTCTAAATGCCACTGGTGAGGTCTCTAGGGGTGATTTATTATCTAAGACACCGTGAGCTCCGACAGAAGAACTCATTGCCCTTTTTGCTGTATATAGCAGCAGACATTAAAGGCTGCCTACTCCTCTGCACAAACCACACTAATAAACCAACTCTTAGGGCCGCAGTGACCCACGTTTCACATCCACAGGCTTTATTTTGACAACTCAATGCTCTCTTAGCCTTGCGCTACACTAAACAGACCACCATTGATATGATGGGACTCTCCACCTCACTACCTCTCTCTCTCTCACACACACACATACAAACATTAATACAGTATATAAACATATACTTATCTATAAACAGTAATGAGAAAGTTAGTAAAGGTCCTGCTACAGCGTACATACAGTTTAAAACCTTTCTGATCGTAAATATTTGGGTAAATGGGTAGCATGCCAGCTCTCAGAGACGAGACTGTGTGTGATGAAAGACTGGCTGAAGTACCACGTGCACCTTTGAATATCATGCAAAAGAACAGGCAACCACAGTCCAACTGGAAAGACAAACTCCTCAAGGCACGCCAAAGCAGTACCATCAATTTAAGAAACTTTTCTTTTTTTTCACATTGTTGATGCAGCAGAGGTTGAAGTTTTTCTGTCTGATTCAGAGCTGTTGACTGATTGTGTCATTACATCACAACAGGCATGCCTACATAATGCTTTGTTTAAACAGTCAAAGCTGGAAATCAAACATCAAGCAACAGTAAAGGCAATGGAGGTTTGTGTTTAACTTTGCACAAAATTACATGGAAATCTTGCCCATGGTTGCTGAAATTGCTGGAATACATGAAAATAAAACCTCCTTAGTGTAGGTAATGTGCAGCACTTTGATATGCAGATTAGTACGCCCGACTGAGCCTGTCATTTCAAATACATCAGCATGTTTTCCTTTATCATCACCTCTGACTCTCACTCTGTGTGTGGCCTGTTTACACAGACTGCCCATAATCCCTTCCTGCAATAAAAACGTAAAAATATCTTTCCACATCGCATGCCTGCGTGCACCTGAAACATCCACTGTAGATGCTGCTAATGCCCTTCATACTGGAAAAAAAAAAAAAAAAAAACGCATAGCACAAAGAGTAGCACTTTTTTTTTAAGGCTGGAATCGTATTTGGACTCTTGAGGTGTCTGCCCATGATTGATGATCTTGTAATTTGTGCTTTAGTACAGTAATGGTTAGTTTAGAGGCCCAAAAGGGCAACAAGGAAGTGGCATTTGGGAGCCGAGCCCACTTTGAAAGGAGGATCTGAAAAAAAGGAGCCCTTTCACTGACCTCTCTGTCACATACATAGAGGTCTTTGAATTCATTCCTAGTTAGTGAACAGGAATATCCACTCCCCTAATTCATCCCCACTAGTGTCAAAACATTTGGCACAGCCGTGAAGTCTGTCCTAGAAAAAGAGGAAGCCAAACAGTTATCACAAAGCCTGTCTGTTATCACGGTGCCTGAGCGGGCACACCAGGCAGGACATTGCTTTGAAGCAAAGTTAGCACGAGATGTTGGCGGGACAAGAACTCAGTTCCGCCACTTTGTGATAGCTTTAACACTGTGCAGCAAACATGTATTTTGCAGATTACACAGTGCCAGTGGACGCACCATCGGTGAGGCTCATTTGGCAACGCGGAGGAAAGTGGAACCAACAATTCAGGCCTGTTATTGAGCTGTGGGGTTACAGATCTGCAGTGTGTCCACACCGAGATGAAACTGTTTAGACACGCCGAGACAAACACGGTGAAATGTGACATTTATCCCTGACAGTGCTTTTGTTTATAGTGAGGATTTGGACAGAGGAGGTGTTTTCATTTCACAATGTGCTGCCAGGACTCAAGACATGTGAGAGGAGGGAGGACGCAGACAGAAAAGGTATTTGTTCAGCTCTGACGTTGCAGATATTAGTCAGAGAGAAGCGAACGTGATCGAAGAACAACTTCAGCACATGCTCAAATGCAAATATAGTAAATGCAGAAGTTATTCCAAAGTATATGTACTTTCTTATAAATTTGCTGCAAACTCTATGACATTGACATCATATGTTTCATCATATGTCTCACATTTATGATGCACAGTCATATCTGCTTAGTGACACATGCATAAAGAGAAATTCAAACAAATGCTTATGGGTTTGGAATAATTTCATCCTATAAGAATAAATTTGAGGGAAGCAGAAAAGCCTCTGTGTGTTGGCATGTTGAAAAGACAGGGACTCACATATTCTGCAGGGTCAAAAAGGTTACATAAACACACAGTGCGACTAGGTTAACAAACTAATCTCTGTCCTCTTTCCTGGAGAAGAAAGGGGTTTTTGTTGAAGTGCAATGATGACGCCTCTTTTGCTCATTCTGCCAAATACCATTCAGTTTGACTGCAGACCCTCTGCTGTCTCCTCAGTCAATTCTTTGCTCTGTGAAGTTCACAGTCTCGTTCAGGTTCCGTCTGGCAAACGCCAAGCTGCCCACTGTGCAGCCTTTCATCACTCCGCAGGCCTACTGAGCTCATTGGCACACCTTTGTTTTGTAGGCACAGTCATCATGAGACAGGCCAAAACACACCCACACTGTGGTGCATGCAAGTTGAAACATACACAGCCAGACTGTGCCAGGAAAGACAGACTTTTTGTTAAACACTTCTGTGGGGAAGGTTTTTTTAAGTAGCTGTTTACTTTAGGCCTTAACTTAAAGATTATCTGATGTTTGATTCATATTCATACTGTTCTTGTGTAAATGGCCCATTCACTTAATTCGGGCTGACCATTTCCCATGGTAGTCCAATGGTGTTGCTTGGAAACTGGATGGATATAATGGATATTTCCATGTCAGTGCAGAGGAAGTCTGTGTTTAGCAGTATAGCAGCATGTTTCATGGGTCCAGTTGTACTGATAGCAAAGTGTGATACAACATAATTCTTTATTCTCAGCCCAAACTTTAGATAGAGAGCACATCAGAGAAAATCCACGTGACTCTCAGTAACCGGCTTTTATAAAAAGAAAAGAAGTCTAAAAGTGAAACCATCACTGTTCTTGACACGTTCATATGACGTGGTACAGCCTGGGCCCAGCACCTTCCTCAGGATATGCTCAGGGCTTCCTTGACTCAGCCTGGCCTATTATGATCAAACTCCTTCTCGCCGAACACTCATGTCAACACAGCTTTCTCTAATAATGCAGGACAGAAAAGCTGTGGCTTAAAGCTCTCTATTTTTCCACCTCTCCAAATATCCGTGGGCTCCAACAGTAGGTCATTATGAAGAGTGATCAGTGAAAGGGCCCATTGATTTGGGGGCTGGGAGAAGGTCATGTATGGAAAGGGAGAGAGAGAGAAAGCAAAGCAGCAGGAGCAGTCATGTATGTATATATGGCAGCTTTGGAAGAACGTTGTCCCTCAGAAACCACCCAAAAAACATTCACCCATTTCCTCCTGTGGTGCTGGAGGTGCTCATCAGGCCTCCCGCCTGTTTATGATCCAAACAACAGTTTTGGCTTCATAAAAGTACCTTAAGAGAGGAAATGTGCTTCTTGTTCAGATTTTCCTCTGCCAGTGATCAAAATATGTGCTGCCAGTGTTTAAAAGCTGACTGGTTTACTATGGGAATGGTGGTTCTTTAAGTCTATGAACCCACTGTGGAAACAAACCACCCAGATTTCACTGTAGTTTATGGCTCCAAGGCAGAGATAATAAGAGTAGCTGAGAGGTCAGAGTTCCCGAGGCAGGTGAGCACACCTTCGCATACGTGAGACGGACTGTTTCACCTCCTGCTCTCATGTTACCATGAACTTTGATCTTTGTGCCTTTTCACCCAGTAGTTCTGTTCCCCACATTAAAAGTCTCAAAAGTCTCTCATAGACTCGGATGACTCGAATCTCTCAACACATATAGCTTTTCCCTAAACCACTGAAACTCATCTCATATTTCTGCCCCTTTATGTTCATGATATGAGAGGTGAACATGTGTTGACTGGGCATGCAGCCCAATATATAAGACGTGCTCAAGATTAAAGAGCACTTGAATGACTCTAAATGTTGTTTGGCTTGCTAACATTCTAAAGGCATTCCAGGTGTTTTATCGTCTTGACCACACGATGGTAGACAACATTAATGGAACAACATTTCCTGTTGCAGTGCAAGTTGAAATGCATCACTGTTTAAGCTTTTAAAAGTTTCATCCACTGTGCAGGGGTGACAGCTCTAGTATCTGCCTTAAAGACAGGCTGTGTCACCACATTAGTCCCCAGGAACCCACAATGCATTAAAACGTTTCCTATGCTACACTCAGGCAGACGCCGATTCAATCAGGAGGTATGGTTTCTCCTCTCCATCGAGTCTGCCTGTAATTACATTTAATCACCACGTTCGTGAATCCTTTACCATCAGCCAGGGTGAAGGAAGTGAGGCCAGGTGTTGCTGTCACCACGCGGCAGAATAAATGGAGGTAAGGGAGAAAACCATGTGTTTGTGGGTGATTTGATTCACAGTAATTGTATTTGTCTTTGTCTGCATCCTCCTCCCCTTCCTGACCAGCAAAAGCCCCATAGGGATAAACAAGAGTCAAAACACAGACAGGAAAAGAAAAAGACAGCTGTGTGAGGAGCAGACGGCATGGATCAGGCTTATGCATTAAGACAATAATTCTTCATGAATGTGCATTTCGTGGCGCATGTGTGCATGTGTGTATGTATGTGTGTGTGCGTGTGTGTGTCTGCCTGTTATTAAGAGGAGATCATGTCCATAAAACGTCTGGGTCAACAGGGTTGTGGAAGGTGGATGAGGAGAGATAATGCAATGTTGCTGGTCAGTGGCCTGGGTTGCATATTCACATCATGGCCTTTTCACATACTGAAAAACAAGAAAGTGGGCGGTAATGGAAGAAGTAAAGCTCGTGTGGGTAAATAAGAACGCATTTACAGTCAGCAATCATTCTTGTGCATGGCCAAACAAGTCGGCTGCGATCAGCCAGAGGAAATTGTAACAGTTCACCTCCACTTCAACTCCGGAGTGTTTGTTTGTAGTCAGGATTCAAACGACCGCGCCGAGTGAAACAACCGGCTCAGCAGGTTTCCAACATCAAGTTTAACTGATACACCATCCAGGGAACGATGGCTGTGCAAGTCTGTGCCTGGTTGATGATGAAACCACCAGACTTCAAAACAAAAACAACAACAAAAACATTTAGTAATCATATACTGTATTGTAAAAAGTGTGTTTTAATTTAACTGAGGTGTAGAGAAAGGTCTTGAAAATACAGAAACTACGTATTGTGCAAAACAGCATTTTGGAATGATGTATGTTTTGAGATGAAATGCATACGAGGCAATAATGGACTGAATCGAATTACTAAATTTGTAGCTAAGATCACAGTGAAAGTATACCCTGACATATCATAAGTTCTCTAGTTTAATTTCATATAATTATAAATTGAGAAGATCCAGAGACATTGGTATACCTTGTGTTATGAAGTCTATTTGGATTTCCTGTTTTATTTTGGTAAATTTATTCTCATGTACTTTGGTATTAATTTTACTTCCTGTCCAATCAAGATCTTGCCTGCTTGTTTTTCCTCAACTGCTCCTCGTGCTCTTCATTTCCTGTGTGTGCATTTTAGTGTTTCAGCCACTGTTTCTATTTATCTCATGTTAAATGTTCCTTGTCAAATGTTTGCTATGTTTCTAATGCCATGTTTCCTGTGCTTTTGCGCCTCTTCTTGCTCCTTAGATACACACTGTATTTTTATAGTTAACTTGATTTGAATTGTTCTGCATTTTGGCTCACTTAAACTTAAATGTTCTATGCCTGTATCTATTTTTTTCTCTTTCCCTTTTCAGACAAAGCATCAGGTGGTCAGTAGCACCCCAGGCAGGCTAGTTTAATAAAGGGGTAGGAATGATCACACAAATGCTCGAACTGGCACATCTGCCAGGGGGGATTGCTCTTTTGATTTATGGCTAGTGTGGTATTTTGTAAAACAGGACTTAATACTGGTTCATGAAAGCCTTTAATATACGCTTGGCTTAAAACACCTGCTGTGCAGTACTGCTGTCCGGTAACAGGAAGAGAGGCTTTTACATTGACTCCTCTACTGGCACAGATCAGAGATTGCTGCTGTATACCACACACTGGATGTTATTTTCAAACACATCACAAACTGTTTTATGGACAAATCCTCAGTGGCCAAAGTATGTATTTTTTAATATTTACCTTCTATCATCTGATGTGTAACCTCCTTTAAACATCCATCTGTTCCAATCCTGTGATTAGCTTCAATGGAGGGGCTGCTGGTGCTTCCCAAGCTCCCTCAGCATTCCTCCCGCTGCCAGCTGGCATCCCGCCTGGAGCTCAAAAGCAACTTCCATGTCCTGATAGACAAACATATGGCAGATGTTTGTGAAACAGATAAGCCACTAAAATGGACCGAGAACCTGATAAACAAGGTGGTCAGGAGGGGCTCAGTTTTGCTCTGCTATTTAGGGAAACATTTTGGCGAGAGGCAGCGATCCATAGTAGACACTGACCTCTTAAATGTAGCTGCTACTAGTCTTTCAACTTTCCCATGGTTTTCCTTTACAGACAAAATACGCTGGCTTCAAATCCATTTTCTTTTTTACTAGACGTTGTTGGCCTTTTTATGGCTTTATTTTTGATAGATGGTGAAGTAAGACAGGAAGCTGCATGGAGATAATGGGAGAATGATGTGCACTACAGGGATCTGATGTAAGAGTCAGACCCAGGTGTGCTCATAACAGCTTGTGCCAAAGTGGTGAAGTCCTTACTTGCCTTCTTGGTGTCCCATGGATTCCTTTTAATTCACATGCAATTATGGTCATCACCTTCCAATTATAAGAAATGCACATGAAGGTTTGCTTAAGTAGGTTTGCGAAAAACTTTGGTGTATGTTAAATTCCTTTTGGATTTTTATTATTATGCCAATTAAAAGCATGTAACCTTTCCTTTCAAAATTGAGTTATTCATTCAATTGCTAAACAGGGATATTATGTCATACAAAATAATGATAATTATGAGATCTAATCAAGTTTTACTACAACAGGTATATATAGTATAGATCTAATCAAGTTTTACCACAACAGGTATATATAGTATAAAGTATATATAAGTGTCAAAGTTTTTAAGGGTGATATAATTAGATACTGTAGAGAGAAAAGTTGCTATATGTATGTGTGTGTGCAGTTTTTGGGTTTTTTTTGCTGAGTCAGTTGGGCCTGTGTGATGTTGACTGTGATCCTTGAGTAGAAACTACTTTGTCCCTGAGTCCCTTGTCTGAACATAAACCCCATGTGACCTCATGTAAACCTCAGCAGCCTGTGGCTACTGTACCTAGTGCCTGTTCTGCTTTTCCCTGCTGCTGACAGGTGCAATGTAGTTTGAAAGATACAGCATTTTCATTGCAGCAGAAAAGAAAGGGAATGTTCACAAATAAAAGTAGCTGCAAGAAGGCAATACTCAGATGAAGTGAGGCATGATTGGTGTGGGGACATGATGTCTGAATGCAGTCGAGATGCAGCCGTATGTTTGACTGACTTTCAATTGGGTACTTTCCAGTGTTTTTCCTCTTTGTACTTTCCTATCCTCTCTGTTCTTAAGACACACTTGAAGTCCCTTAATCATTGCAACCATTATTACTTGCTTGGCACAGACTCAAGTTTGCTTTAAGTCAAGTCTTCAGTTCAACTTCTTCTATCTCAGTGACTCAGACCAAAAGGGAATCAATGATATACAACAAGAGTGGCTGAATGAGCAGGAATATAACTGATGAATAGGGTTCTCATACGTCCAGGAAAACCTGGAAAATTACAAATTTTCCAGTCATGGAAAACATGGAAAATGAGAAAAACTGGTCAAATGTCCTGGAAATTCTTAAGTGATCCTGGAAAATGATATATCCTCCCCCTACCCTGTGATGCAAATGTGATGCAAATGGATTAAAAGTTATGCACATGCATTCATGCAGTCAGTTGTCACCTTACTTCTGGGAAACATATGGCAAAGAGCTTCTCTGTAATTGCATGGAAGGATAAAAAGGTACAAATCAGCAGATTGTGGTGTAAAAGAGGAGGGGATTTGGAGCCATCACCTCATCATCATGAGATATGTGGAGTGACACTAACCTTTCTCCCACTCCCTGAATGCCACAGTCTTTCTAACTGTCAGACTATCTGCTGACTAATGTTGCATAACCCAGCTGCTGAAACAGTGTGAAGGCTGAGGGTTGACCTTGGCTTCAAATATCCTCACTCCTGTTACAGCCCACAGGCACGCTGTATCGTAAATTGATCTCGGTTACGTGTTTGTAGAAAAATGTCATTACTAAGTTAAAATATGTTGATGATCTAAATCATAGCATACTACTGTCAATGCTGCAAATGTATTAGTTGCTTAGAATTGGGAAAATAATGTATTGTGGGTTAGATGGTGTCATATAGGGTAATATATATATAAATATAATATTTCAATTCAGTCCAGCCTCACATAAAGCCTGTTGCTTTAGATTTTCAGTGCCATACCCATTTAAAATGAGCCCAAAAGTCATTTACAGATTTATGGATACAGATTCTGGTTAAATGGACTGTGAATAAATATAATAAATGTTTTCACACGAATGATCAAACAGTTCAACATTTACAGCACACCAATCATGGATTACTCCAATAAAAATCCAAACAGTGCCACAAAGCAGTATTCAATATTACAACAAGAAGAAAGATCTGCCTGTTAGTATCTCACTAATCCCCGGACACCTGTTGCCAGGTGAGACTCTGCGGGGGGGGGACTTTGCACACGCGGAGGTGCTGAGTGAATGAGTGGAAACAATAAAAGGCGTCAGCTTGATAAGGACTCTTCTTGTGCCCACAGCGGACAGTGCATCTGCATGTCAGAGCCGCGCGCCGCGACCTGCGCGTCCACTTGTTGAGTCCACCGTCACTATTTAAAGAGACAACGGCATGGCACACGGGCTGGTCCGGCGGGAGTCTGTGGACACGGAGATGCACAAGTCCGACGACAAGAGAAAAACCTTCATCTACACCAAGAAGAGGGGCTACGATGTTACCAGAAACCCCCACCTCAACAAGGTGAGCGCGGACACCCGCTTGTGTGAGTTTTCACCTCGTTTCCACGAGCAGGTTGACAAGCTGAGCTGCTGCCTTCACGGGCTGTGGGAAATATTAAACTCCTCAAAGGAGCGTAAACGGTCGATATAACGAGGAAATGTGTTGGTAGTTTTCTGTAATATCTACGTATTATCTCTCTTTATCTCAGCGTTTTCGTGATTCTCAACCAGTTCCGGATCATAGACCTTCGATTGCGTTTAGCGAGTTTGTGAGTGTCCGGCCAACGAGTATCTTGGGTCTCAACACGACACTACAATAATTAATGCTCCCATTTTCCAAAATAAATGGACGGGAACCGTCAAAATATCGGCGATATTAGGTCCATATGCAATATTTCAAACTCTTGAATAAGTCTTATGTCTAAATGTAGACGCTATACAAGTGTCCCGAGGATCCCTGAACGCACCATTAGCCAGGAGGTTTAGGTATCAGCTTTAGACGCGGTTATATTTAGATTTAAAGAGACCAAACGCTGCTGTGCCACTGAGAGGGGCTTTTGTTCGCATCGCCTATCACGTATCGCCTTACAAAGCCTGCAGCAGTGTCTTAGTGGGACACTTCAATTCATACTCAAGCCACTTCCCTCAGTCAACAGTGAAACCTGTGTTTCCCACACAGTGACATCCTGCTTTGAGACTCAGCTGATAAGGCGTTACTTCCCTCATTAACTCTTGCAGACATTCACCATTTACACTTGTTTTTCTCACGAACAAATGAGGAAGACTGTTGAAAGTTGCTCCACTATGACGCATCAAATGAAACTGGGCTGCTTCCTTGCGCGGCATGTGATGAAGTTGATGACTTTGCATGTACAAAAACCTGTCGATGCTGTCTTTGGATCTTCCAGTAAGACTCCTCTGACTGGCTTTTGCAGTTGAATCAATCCCGCTGTCACCCCATCCCATGTTCTGAATGCATCCTCAACAAAGAGCCCTGGCTGGCTGTTCCAGTGTTTTCCCTGGGTTTGTGTGGTGGGACGGGGCCCCACAGGTCGTGCCGTGGTGACCGGCTCTCTGTCCATGGTGCTGACTGACCGTCGAAACCACTGAATTCAGGGTCTGACGAGTGAGGCCTTGGGAGACAGCACAGCGCGGCTGCTCTTTGTCAAAGTCCGACTAAATTTAGAACGCTTGCGCAGTCTATTTCTCCCCTCTGAGCGTGCTTGTGCTCTCTCACCCACCGAGTACCACAGGCTCCTGACCCATCGACGTCTTGAGCGTTAAACTATTCTGCTGTATCTCACCGCGAAGTTTCGCACGGAAGGCTGCTCCAGTCTGATAAAAGGCTGCAGTCGGTTGGAGCGGCTGCCTGCCTGGGTGGTGTCAGCAGCCGGGCTGATAAGTGAGACGGTCAGGTTCAAACAGGCCAGTGGCTCCTGAGAGGGCTGGTGGGCTGCTGGCTGCACAGAGGCCCGTTTGTTAGGCCAGTTAATGACTCCACTCCGGAGACCGCCACACACTGCACATCAGCGCTCCGTGTTTGTTTTGGTGTGCATGGCATGGTAGGGCGAGGTGAGCTTTGTGCACAGATGCAGCGCTACTAATAGAAACTGAAGCCGACAGCCTCTGTGATGTATTATGGCATGTTGGGAGATGGTATTTAGTGATGAAATCTCGTAAAAGATCCCCGCAACAACATGGGCCATGGCAGCGGAAATGTCCACCGCTCCTTAATGGTGTGTAACAGGAAGGTAATTTGATTATATTAGAGTGCAAAACTAATGGAGGCTGTGTTTTTGTGGCATAAATAGAGCAACATCCTGTTTATGATGTGAATGGGAAATGCCGCTCCAATCTGGAGACATCCATCCAGATTTTCTGTTCTTTACCAGAAAAAAAAAAAGCAGTATTCACAGCCCAGTAGAGATCTCACGGACGAATGCCAGATATTGTCAAGCATGTGTCTAACATTCAGCATCAGAGAATATGTTTGGCTTGAGGGCATCTGTATGATTGAGGTGTTTGTGAGAACATTCACTGTTTGTTGAGGCTCTGTCCAGGAAAGTTGTACCAACCTCATTTACATCAGTGGCCAGACTCGTAACTTGTTAAGAGGCTGAGAAATCCCCAGTTTACATTTTGTCTTAGACAGCGTCTTCTGTCACTTTCTGATGCCACAGACGCCCTAAAAAACGCTTAGTGGTGCCGACACTTCACCAGGCAGCCAGGTAACTGTCAAATGCAATATTTTGTCGTTAATTTCAGTCATTTTTTTGGTTTTGATATTTATATGAAATCAAGTAATAACTTCAGTGAGAGGAGTATTTAGCTTCCACCTGCTGCCAGTGTCATTCCTTTGTGGTTGAAACCTCTTTTGCTGACATATGCTGAATGAATTGGTACTGTTTCCACTGTATGGCTTTTACTCCTGCAACTGTGTGGCTGTTGAGCTTTGACACAGAAAATTCTTGTGTTCGGAAATGTCCCTGTACCAGTGTTCATGTGTCCATATTTCCGCTGAACGCTCATATTGTGCTCTGTCACTGCTACATTATAGTACAGCTTGTGCGACCTTGCCCTTTCCCTGTTACAATTTCAGTGTCAAACAGAACTGACTGACACATGTAAACTCATCTTGACCTGGCAAGATAGTTATGTGAGGTTTACCCTATCGTAGCTTTAGCCACGATCTCTGTCTGATTGTGCCACCTTCTTTTAGATCCTCACCGAGCTGAATTTCCACTAAAGCCTCTGTCAACATCAGTGTTGCCACCTGTAAGTGTAATTCAGTACGTAGCCACTACCTAAACAGAGGTCTGTGACCCAACGGCATGTGTTTCTCGAAGTTCATGTGATTATACGTTATTAATTCTATGTCCAAATTCCTCAGGAACTGGGCATCAATATTAATATTGGCACCAGCTGATCCTCCCAGAATGGAGCCTGTCAGAAACCGTGTCATCAGGGAGCTGAGTCGGTCCCGCTCTGAAAGTTGCCATCCTGAAAAACGTCTTTGATTTCTCGTGGATGGAGTATACATTTGTTTGTTCGGCATTTGCTGGACTGATCTGATTTCAAATAGTTTCTTTTAAAAATCTCCGCTGGGACCAGGATGATGGTTGTTTGTGATAGAGGTCAATCTGGGAGCCATACCTTCAGTACTTAAACCTGGCCCACTTTGTTTACATCTCAATTTACACCTCGGGAGCCTGAATGGAGCCAGTGTACAGCAGTGCACTTAAAGAGGGCCAGATAGGTTGACCTAAATTCATGCAAATGCATGACTGGTCCAGCACTTAGGATGTTACACCATAGTTTGTCTGTTTTAATAAAAGTCGGTCGAGCTCAGGCATTCAAAGTCTGGAGCCTTCAGTGGAAGACTGTCGAAATCATAAAATGTCACAAAGACACACAAAGTCACTTTTACTGTTTCTCGCTCTCTTCCCTTTCTCCATTTCCTTACGTCTTCTTCTCAGTAATGTTAAGAGTAAGGGTTACGAGAGCCACGGTGCTTTGTTCTTCAGTTTACAAGAACACTTTTCTTCTCCCTTTAAAGGGAGGCTGGCCATCCCAAATGAGCTCACAAGTGCCGTTACAATGTTTTGGAAAAAGTGCAGTTTAATAAGATTAATTAGACACGTACAAAAAGGATGCGAGGAGCCAAATTGGACAGTTTGCTCTCAATTTGTGCGCTTTTTTTTCTTTCAACGTCAGAAGAGACTCCGTTCCATTACATCGCAGATTTCCATTTCTTCAGCGCAAAAATTAAACGAACTCGGTGAGCACGCGGTCGCCCGACTTTCCCCCCACACGCTGGCGGTGCTGCTCGGTCGGTGGTTGTGACCGCTCGACCTGAATCTCTCGTCAGCTGGAGACTCACAACACGGGGCCCCCTCGAACACCCACAGGTCAGGGTCACAGTCAGGGGGGCAAAAAAAAAGAAGAAGGTTTCTTATGCAGTCAGGTGAAGCGTCCACTGTCAGCCTCGCGCCTGAGCCCGGGGCGAGGAAATTGGAGGAGAGGGTAGGAAATGACTGCTGGAGCGCGCTAGCGGCCAGGCACAGGCGGGCCTCTGTGGCCGGGCCAGTGGCACATTGTCGCCCTAGCTGTGATTTCAGCGTGCCCTGGGGGATCAGGGGTGTTTGCCTCCCACAGCTGGCCCGCTTCACCTCCAACAGGAGCCGGTGCAGCCGCACGGCCCCGCTGATTGACGCCGAGCGCCGAAAGCGGCCTGTCCTCACGTCGGCAGGCTTCGATTTCCTTTTCATTTCCCCGCTCTCGCACTTGAACATGCAGCTGATGCATAGCGCGCGCACACACACACACACACACACACACACACACACACACACATGCACACACACAGCTTCACCCTCCCCTGTGGCCAGGAGTCCATGCCCCCCCCCCCCCCCCCCCCCCCCTCCAGAGGTGGAACCGGATATTATAGGTGCGTTTTGTGCACGCTCGCCGCGCAATAAAGAAAAAGGGGATGCAGTGGCCGGCGGGGCGCAGAAAGGCTCCTCTGTGGCAGGGACGGGAGCGCTGGCCACGCTCCACAGACGTCCTCTGTCTCCGCGCTCGATCACGCATTAATGAGGCGTCTGTGTGCGGACGCCGGCCCTCGGCGCGCTGCTCTGACGCTGGTTCCGCTCTGACGCTGGTTCCTCCGCCGCCTCCTCGAATAACAACAACAACAACAACAAGCTCCTTAAAAAAAAAAGCTCCCGACGGCCAATCGGCGAGGCCGCTTCGCCTCAGACGCTGCACTGAGCGGCCGGTGTGCGGCCGGCCAACAGGATGCCCATTCACTGGCTCTGCACTGGAGGGGAAGGCCGCTGTAACAAGTGCGGTCTCTCATAAAGGCAGAGGAATCTGTTTGTTGACCCGTTCTACGGTTCGGCAACAGCTGCCAGCTGGCACATTTTTACTCACTTCATTCCTTATTCACTTTCGCTGCAAAACGTCAGCGACTTCAAATCCATCCACCGCTTAAGACGAGATGCAACACAAAAGTGTCTCGTAGGGCATCCGAGCACATCTCAATCTTGTCCGCTCAGTGGCCGAGGCGCAGACTGCGTCCAGGCTCAGAGACTGAACTGCTGATGCTAATCATTGGTATCTCTCTTTGAACTGTGCTGACTGTATAGATCCCCTGTGCTGTGTGGTTGGAGGCAGGTGGAGGGTGTAATGTGCCACTTGACCTGTTTGCAGAGGTATCCAGGCATAATTCTGGTTTTTAAGTTCCTGTCAGTGTGTTCTTTTGGTCCAGCACCTGCCTTTTAAGGTATTTGGATGTGTGTAGTTGCTATGCATTATTACTCTAAAACGCCAGACCTGACAATAACGAGAAGTAGACTCCCAGGCGGAGGAGGTCCCTGATGGAGGGATGGGGCTGTCTTTAATTCTTTTAGATTTAAAACCCCCTAAAAGAAGCTCCCATGAATTTAACAGAAATATTTGTGTTTTTATTTCTAGACTCGCTACCACCATGCATCATTAGACCCCCACGACTCCTAAATAAAACTGAGGGCTCGTGCCCAGACAGCGCTTCAATTGGAAGCTCCGTTTGTAACCACAGGCTCCACGCATGACATTGTGAGATGGCCTGTCCAATGCAAGTCTAGAATTAACGGTCTCTGCTCTTGGCGAGTGCTGAACAGCGGTCTATCTGATTGGGCACTGAGGATGTGCTGGCATGCCAAATGGCACCGATCCTGATAACCCTCTGGAGCAACTGCAAGTCATTAGCCTCTCATGTCAGATTTGCTCTGGTTTGGCTGCAACTCGTTTGCTCCTAGAGCAGATTTTCTTTTCCTCACCAGGTTTGCGTTTCCTTTAACCGAGCCTGACATAAATACACTCAGCAACAAACAAGCAAATGGCAGTAAATTTGCTCAGCTTTGTAATCTCTGGCACGGGAATGTTTCCACGTCCGTGCGGCTCTCTGAATCCTCACCTTCGGGTTCGCGCCGTGCCTTGAGCTGCTGAGCACGCAATGTGCAAAAGTCCGTCTGTGTCCTGATAAGGTTTTTTTATAGCTGTGCTATATTATCATTATGACGTAACTGGGAAAAGTTGGGGCTGAAAAAACCAAAAAAAACCAATGACCTGACTGATTTAGACCAACACAGTCTGTAACTTAAATTCCAACCGAGTCACCACATCACTGAGACGAAATTTGTTTTCCTCATAGTCAAGACTTTAAAAGGCTTTGTGTTGACAGTTTTCTGTGTCAGCGTATCACAGCAATGCTTTGTTTGTGCCGCTAGACAAATTTCCCATGAACCTTGGTAACGGTCCCACATTTATCAGTGTCTGGGGTTCCTGGACCCCGTCCATCGTCCAGTCAACATTGCAGGGCAAGTCCTCTGATGGATATTTGCGATGATGGAGCTGTGGTTTTTAAGTAAACCATTTCACAAGTATGTCTTAATCCAATAAGACAAAATGTAAACTTCAAGGGTCCAGTGATTTCAGTTCCGCCAATCCGTCAGGTTTTAGCCCATGCGGTCTTAAATATTTTCCTGTTTTTCCACATCATCTCCTCACGTAGTGTACGACGTAGGGTGGGAATATGAAACAAATACAGCAAGAAAAAATGTAAATGAAAGTAAAATTCGTGACCCCTCAGACAGGTTACGACTGTTTCTTATAGTATAAAAAAACATTATGTGTTTTTGTGTGTTGATGCTAAGCAAAGAAGATGACTTCTATGGACAAAGGTAACATTACACAATGTGAATACATAATAATTCAGTACTCCTTACTCTCTTCTATAAGTCAAATTTGTCATATCAAGTCAAAAATATTGTACTAAACTACTTAATAAAGGCAAACGCACGTTGAAAATCAGCATGTTATCAGCATCATTGTGAGTGCATTGGAACCAAACCATGGAACCAAAGTGCAGCCCAATAGAGCAGCTAGGATTGTCTTTTTTTTTTTTGTTTTTTTTTAATCTTCGGACAGACCTGGCAGAGCTATTTTCCCCTCGCTCGCTGCCTCCAGGTTGAGATAAGCGGAGCCGAAGAGCCCCCGTCTCTGGTTTCACGTTTTGCGCACATGTTGCATCAATCTTCCCATCTCGTCCTCGGCAAGGGGAAAAAAAAAGAAAAAAAAGAAATGTTTTTCCTCTGGATTCCAAACTGCTCCTTTAAATTTCGCCAAAGTGTAAACAACATCTGTCAGAAACCTGATGTCCAAAGGCTTGTGGGAACATCGGCTACACACAGTTTTCCAGGGAGGATTCTGAGGATTCACCGTACCCGGGCGGGGACCGCTGTGTGTGTGTGTGTGTGTGCATATTACAGGCTGTTTAGAGGTGGATGACAGTGGTTGTGCGAGGCCGAACGCGATGATGTTGGCAGTCAGATTACAAGCCCCCGTTTAACTGAGCGGCGAAAATGGAACAAAACTCTCTCTGTTGAGACTTGACGTCCAGCAGCTGCACTTGTCAGCCCCCCCACCCCCGCCCCCCACCCCCGCTGGGTGTCCCATACAGCGTCATGGAAGTATGTGCAAAATAGATGAGTGTGTGAGTGGATAGTCCCAGGTGTGGCCAGGTGTTTCAGGTTGACCGCACACACTGCTGGTGACCAGAAATTCCTCCGATGGACTGGAGTGGATCGACCAGGCAGTGAGAGAGAGAGAGAGAGAGAGAGAGAGACAGACAGAGAGAGAGAGCACAGGCACCCTCTCTCTGTCTCACAGACACACACACACACACACACACACACACACACACACACACACACACACACACACACACACACACACACACACACACACACACAAGGGCATAATTTGCAGATCATGAACCAGGTTGTTAAATGTTATCAGCAGTGTCGAGGCAGATAAAGAGTATAATATGGTCAGATTATCAGTGTGACTGTCTGTACACACGCACACCCACACGCCCATACACATGCACACACAGACACACCCACGCATAGTGCACCGTCGCCGCTCAGGTTTGTGTTTTTTGCAGCGTGGTCCTCATTCCGGCGAGGGCAGCGCAGAGGCCATTGGCTCCGCAGACACAGGGAGACAGGCCGAGCCTCATCACCTCCCTACGAGGCTCATCTCAAGCGTCCCGCCTCTCTCGGCCCCTCCTGTCCTTTCACCTCCTCTTCTCTCCTCTTCAATGCGGCTTTTGTCTGTCCGTGCGACTGTGCTGGAGGTCCAGTGCCGCCGTGACGCAGATAGAGCAGCGAGGATTTTAAGGTGGTGTTTTGTTTCAACTCTACGCACGGTGGAAACGCGGCCATTACGCACAAATGTCGTGGCCGGAGAGATGCTATCGCTCGGCACAGATCCTGTGCTGGTTGACAGGTTTTGTGTAGCTGCAGCTCTTAGGAGCTCTGAGTCTGTCAGTTAATGTGCCTGGTTACACCAGATAATGTCTGCTGATAAAAGTCTCTCAGTCAAAACAGGCACGACAGATGGAGCTGTGTGATGTCATGATGTAGCCTAGGATCATGAAAGATGTTATCGTCATTAATGTTGTTGAAAAGCTAGTACTGAAATAACCTTTAGTTGTCTGATATTGTTTGAAAATTGCGGACTCCTCTAGAACTAAATGCGATACCAGACGCTATTCTTCAATGTGTGACAGGTATAATTGGACTTAGACGTGTATAAGAGTGTATAATCTGGACATATAGAGCTGCTCAATTCTGATTTACTGCAATTAATTACTGATAGCGCTGCATTTGCTTACTTGAGCAAAATAAATCCAGAAGTTAACAGAGCTTCAAGTCAAATGTTCAAGTGTTGACATGAATCAGTGGTACTGATCCCACATGAACTGTAATTCTGATTGGCAGCCTGCAAACCGGCATCTGGCAGCTGTCCTGCGCAGACAGTTGCTTAGGTATACCTTCAGTGACTGCTTACAACATTACCAGACATTTTAGTGTGTACTGGCTGGCTCCACGCAACTAGACCCTGATATGTGACAAAGACATGAGGGTGAGTCTAGCTGTTTTGCTGCGTGTTGGACCATGCCTGGCCCAATCCCAGATTGTTGTACCATGCCTGGCCCGTCCCTGATGCCCCTATAGCTTCATCACTGACAGATCCAACACAAACAAGGACGTTTAGAGGAAGGCTCTGCTCTGTGTGAAGATAGTGACGAGCATTGTCCTTTTACCACTGACCATGAGCTACAGCCTCTCTGCTGACAGCGTTATATAGCCTCTGCTTGTCTTGCAGCAGTAGTGATGTTTGCTTTGTGGAATTCTTTTCTTTTCTCACAGTTTTAAACTCTGAGCGCCTTTAGAAACCCAGCTTCCAAGTAGGTGGTCATTTGGACAGAAGGCATTTTTGTCCTCATGTAGGATCTCCTGGTGACATCATTGCCCTCCGATTACCTTCACGTGTCGACTTCTTGGAAGCTGATAGTGCACCTTCCTCGCAGACGTGCTGCACAGCAACTGCAGACTTAGACGGTTATTTTGAGTCGGCCTGAAATTGGATTGGCCCTATGTGGGGCCACAAAGAGATTCATTGGAGATTATTTGGACAGGTCAGCCAGTGGACAGTTGACAGCAAGCAAAGATATCTGTGTCATCATTGCTTTGTTTACCTGGTGATGTTCCCGAGTCGGTGGCAAGGATTTCGTTCATGTTTACTGTCAATATGAGGCAGATAGGATGTTTAATACGAGCACCACAGACACCTGTGAAGCAGGACCTGTTTGCCTGACTGTCACCTGAACCTGAACACTTAAACACTGGAAGCCCAAACCAGATACCTGGATCCAGGGCTTCACACAGTTGCTGATGTCTTTAGGGCTCGGACACTTTCCTGGCAACACTCAGGCTCCTAAGGGACCTGGACTGTGAAGCATGAAAAGGCTGCCTCAAGGGGATTGGCTGTGTTTGAAGAAGCCCTACATGTCCGCTACCTCCACCCACTCCGAGCCGCCCTCCCTAAGTCAACAGGGGCTCGGTTTTCAAGGCTGTTTGACCAACAAGCGTGTCTGTACATTCACAAGTTGACACCTCCTGATTTAAGGAGCCCTCCGCATGCATATTTGCTCAGGATGAGGAATTTAAGACGCTCCTTTTGGTGAGTCTCAGGGCTCAGGGTTGCTAGGTGGGGATCATGACTCATGAAAGTGAGAAGTAAATTAGAGGCTGAGCGCCTGTCTGCTCCCTAATGTCAGATTTGAACAGGAGATAATAGGATTATGAATATAGATCATAGAGGCCTGTGAAGGAAGTGATATACAAAACTTCAAACACAATTGGAATTTCTCAGTATGCCAGGCACATCATTTTCCACATCATTTATCATCGCCATTGTTCAAAGCACATTTAAAAAGCACACAAGGTTTCAAAGATGCAGTGACATGAAACAAAGTGTGACTTTTATGTTATAAGCACATAAAACAGTAAGAGTCAGATATGGTACAGCCAACAGAAGGCCAGTAATATATCTCGACTACTTCTAACAAAGCATGTATAGATGTATGACTTTTTCCAATATAAATTAAAGATCAAGAGATTAAGCATTAAGCCTGGTTTTCCCAGTGCTTCCACCATGCCTCATGTTCTGTGACGGCATCATTGGCTGTTGTGAGAGAAAACACTGGTTATCTTTCTGATTAATGCGCTCTGCCTTTGGAGCAGAGCTGGAATGCCATAGTCCTCGGTCCCCTGATAGCTGCACTTGTATAGGAATGAGAGTGCACATGCAGGCCTTACACGGCACATTTGTGGGGCGGCATTCATTGGGAAGCGCTTAGTCAGGCTGGAAGATCCTGAGAGGAGACGGACAGGGGCTGATGTGTGCTCTTTCTCTTCCTCCTGAGAGGAAGGGATGGATTTAAAGGGCTTTATTCCGCAGGGCAATCCTCTTGAACTCAATTATGACTGCCATTTTAGCAGGAAACAGATGGGGGGCATCTGGCCTCTAGCTGAGAAAATCTACAGGATTTACACACAATAGGGAAACCTGTTGCTCTATGGCTCCACACTGAATGCAGACAGCTTACATGGGCAGAAAAAATGACACTGACATAGTCAGTTAGCTTCATACCGAGTCCCGACATGTCAGGAGAAGGCAGGCCGGCTTGCTACAGTAAAAGCTGGGGAATGACTCTTGTTTTGTCAAGTACAAGTGTTAATAGGTTTCATGCTGATGGATTATAAATGACTGTAGGTTATTTATCTGCAAATATTTAGTGGCATGTAACCCTCTGCTGAACTTTTATCCCTAGCCATTGTGGACATGCACTGTAGGTAGGTGTGAAACGTAACTGTGCTATCTTGGAGGCAAATATTTGTTGAACTCTTTGCTCCATTTTCTGAGGTATTGCACAGTCTGTCCATTGAGAGATCGCATCCGCTCTCTACAAATTATTAACAGTCTCTTTGTGTGTTTAATGTGCCATCCGTCGCCCTATACATTCCTGCACTTGCTCCAGTTTGCCTTATTAGACCAAGAGTAAACGTACACGGAACCATCAATTCCAATCATCATAGATGTCACAGACCTTTTCATACCTGCTGTACCAAGAATTTCCAGTTGTAAAATGCACCGCTGAACTTAAGATAATTCACAGCCTGCCTTCAGACTTCACTCGGGTTTCCCTGGTGACGATCAGCTCCAATGTTTGCAATAAAGGACCCATTTGTCTTGAGCTTTGTACAGGTGGTCTGTTGTTTCTCGCTCTGGCAGATTTATTGAGCCCGGCGTGCGGCCCTGTTGGTCGCCGGTCATTGATGGTTCGCTGACACATGGAGAAGAAAGAAGATAATGAGCTGTCTTTGATTGTCTCCGGGCCTCGACAGGATACAGGCCTCCGCAGTACGTCATTCTGGAAGAGATGGAAAAAAGCAGGAACTGGAGTTATACGGAGGTCATGTAGCAACTGGAGCAAGAGGGATATTATTCACTATCACAGCACAATGGCAGTTATTTATCCATAGTCATTTGGCATCCATCACTTCAACATGATTTTCTCAACTAGCACATGGCCTAACAATGCTAACCCTATGGTTGTGCTGTTTCGGGGCCATTAACAAAGCCACAGTGACATCATTGTTGCCCGGGTGCCGTGCTTTTATCTGTCCACATGCGGCATAATTTTGTTTGAGTGGCCTGACTCTATTAGTGGTTGAGGAGAAGAGGGGAAATTATTCATCTTCAGAATTTCCATATATATGTGTGGACGGCATCAAAGTGTCCGACAAATGAGTGGATGTTGATGTTGTCCAGCAGTAACTGAAGTGGGAGGCAGAGGCACGAAGGTCCCTTTTCCTAAAAAGCCACAGGTCTGTGCAACAACCTGGAAGTGCAGTGGTGATATAGCTTCATAATTTCTACAAGAACACGTGATTCAACAAAAGCCACACACACACCGAGCTCAACCAAGGGTTTGAACTCCGGACTTGTGATACCCAGCCGTGATGCAGGCCGACCCCAACTACATCAGATGAAGGTGGGATATATATCTGAACTGGTAACTGGTGTCTGTGGCTGCTTTGCGGTTGTTTATCCAGGCTCGGTGGGTCTCTGCAGTAGAAGAGCAACAACGCTAATGTCCTCGGGAACAATATCGTCTCACACCTCTTTCATGTGGTGGCTTTTACAGCGCTCGAGCCAAAACATTAGCGTTCCCATGAAACCATCACAGCATCACATCGTGCCCCTTCTTAATGGAATTTCCACCCGACTAGGAACTTGCACGGCAGATGGCAGATCAAGGTGGATCTCTGTGCTTCGCCTCGGAGCGCTGAGCAGACATGAGCTCTCGTTCACAGACACGCACGCAGAAACCAACGTAGCTTTCCACTCTTCACCTGGAAAACAACAGAGCCCATCAATAAAACTCCCTTTCACTCTCTGTGTACAAATTATTAAAGAAAACATTCTTCCCTTGCTTTCCAGTGACAGCTAACGCGTTCAAGGTGCCTCTGAGGGCTTTGGGCAAACCGGGTGACCTCTGCGCAGAGCTTTTGACCGTTTCATCTGAATGGCTCTGTGTCGGGTCCTGTATTGTGTATCCAGGGAGGGGTCACACAACTGCTGCACCTGTCATGTGCTGAACAGAATGTGCCAGGGGTCAAAGGTCAGCTATTGTATGACTGTCTGCCATGCGGGTTGGGGCTTTTGTTTGCTTGTAGGATATGTGTCGGTGCTCGTGAGACCTTCACCGTCTCCTCACTCCTGCGGTCTCCTCTGACACTCTGTATACATTCTCCAAAATTTACAAGCATGTTGGTAGCCGTCTGCGCACATTTGTTTTTCACTTTCCCCCAGTTCCAGACTTCCCATGAGCATGTGCTCCCCGTGTGTCAGCCCTGTTGACTGATCGGGCCCGCTCCGCTGAACGCTGTGACTCGCTCTCCTGGCTGCAGCTTCGCAGGAATCCCTCTCTGAAAGGAAACAAAGTCCACACCGGTGATCCAACCGTTCACGCACGGCCCCGGTCTTAAACGCAAGCAGATATAATGTGATGTAAATTAAGTGTGATTAAAACGCTGACAAGCGCGCTGGCGGCAAACGGTGAGGTCGGATTCCACTCGGGCTGTCGAGATGACTGTGCAGCTAAGGCGAGCTCGGGGAAATGACTTAACCTCTGCTCGCTGTGACTGCTGCTGCTCTCACCACCAAATGTTAAACGCTGCAGAGGAAATTCACCTTTTTGCAAGTATATAGGAGACCAGTGAGCCTTGACAACTGTCACCGTCCTACCGTCCATCCATAGGGATGGACCATCGCAGCACACACAACCCAAACCAGGAACCTTTTGCTCTGAGGCACTAAATGCTTCTACAAACTGCACATAAATTCGCTCACTTATTGATATATCGTACAGCGGCCCGGAGAGTGGTAAAGGGGCGCCCGCACGGAGCCGTTTGCATCGAAGCAGTACATGTTGTACGTGTGGATATAAGAAGTCTGTGTTTCCCATTAGCGCACGGCTTTGGTCGCGTCCCTGTGAGGCCGTGTGCCACCGCTCTGTGACCACAGCGGGAACACAACCGCGGCGGTCTTATGTTGCCGCCGTTTCCACTTGGCCGCTGATGCTCACAGCGCTGATACAGTGTAGGATGACCGCCGCGGCCGTACGGAACAATAAGCGCAGTGATGCCATTAGCCCTCGCCTCCTCACGACCAGGAAATGCGTTCCTGTGAAGCGTGGGCCCCGATATGTAGCTCTTTTAAAAGGAGGCGGTTTAAGTTTACCAGGGGGAGCCTGCAGAATTTGCCTCTCTGTAACCCGAGCACATCTGCGGGCCCGAGTCCGTACGGGTGTAGATAATTTAAATGATTGACATCGACACTGATCTGGAGAGCCCCCCCGATGCATGTGGGATATCCCATCATCGGGTGCACGTTGACTGAAAGCAGGCGTGTTCTTTTCTCGTGCACACACACGCACACACACGCGCGCACACGCGCGCACACTGCCTCTCTGTCTTGCTTTGTGGTTTCCCGGAGAAGACGAGGAAACAATGGGCCAGGGATAACGTTTAAGTGTAGGGAACGAGTTGACAGTTTGAACATGACGGTCGGCATCCGCGAGACGAGAACCAGGCCAGAGCTCGCGTCCATTTCACATTCATGGCTGACACACACACACACACACACACACACACACACACAAACGTGCACGTTCACGAACATACTAGCATGAATGAGCACATTCATTTTGCCCGTCACTCCCTCTCTCTCCCTCTTTTATCACTCCGGCAGCACACACTTAGCCACTTATTTTCATGCAAAAAGTGAAAGAACACGTCACACGTCATCGAACCGGCTGTCTCCGCTGTGCGCCGGAAACCACTAAAGGCTGAAATGTGGAGGTTTAACACCTGCTCTCCTTCTCTCGCGCTTAGATCTCCTCAGGGTTTTGACCAGAGAGTTTTTTTTTGAAGGCCAACACCAATATTTTGGATGTGCGCCCCTAATCGCATATTCAGTGCCTGCAGCCTCCAGCATTTCGAGGCAGTGAATTTTGCTAAGACTTCAGAGGGATGAGGAAGGCTCGTAGGTCAGTAGGTAGCATTACTATCTCCCCCGTGTCGATGGGGTCCAAAAGACCAGGATGAATTTAAAGCACAAATAAGGATTCATAGCAGGTGGGACTTGGCGGGCAATATCTAAATAATGAAATGCTTCAGTAAAAGTTTTGGCTAAATGCTTGGAATTATAAAATGGGATTAGTTTAGAACCAATAGTGTCACCGCAACACTCCTCTGCTTTTTTCTTCATCGCTTCCTCCACCTCTCCTCTCTCCTCTTTAAGCATTCGCTCTGACACATTCACACCCACGCCCCCTCTCACCTCCCTGACACTGCCACGATGGAAAGAAACAAAAAGTCCTGGTCGTGCCTTACAGTAAAATATGAGGGGGGGGGGGGGGATTTCCAAACCGCAGCCTCGAGCTGGCTGCTGTGGCAGGTTCTCACGTCTGAGGGGTTGGTGGGAGCCTGGTCGACGGGGGTCACGCCTACAGCTCGAGAAATGAGAGTGGGACCTGGCTGCTCTCAGGCCTCCAGCGGGAGTCTCCGGGGCCTTTTCAGTTTACAGTTCCCCACCAAGTGTTGCCTCCGCATGAAATCTCTGGATGTCCTCAGGAAGTCTCTCCTTGTTGGACGCATACTCTTGACTCAAGCCAGAAGCGCTCAAGCCTGAAAAAAGACGCATGCGCCTCCTGCTTGCTGCGCACGTGTAAAAACTGGTTACCTTTTGGTCCATCCATCCATCCATCCATCCATCCATCCATCCATCCATCCATCTTCTCAACCCCCAAACAATGTCCCGGGCCTTTGCCTGAGTTTATCTTGGTGTTATTGTTTCAGGAAGATGACCTTCCATGAGTTCTAATTCAAAGCAGGAAGATGAATGTTGTCATTCTCAAGCCTACGGATGCTAAACTGTTATCGTTGCAGAGCTGCATCTGACGGAATCAGCTGTCGGGACCCATTTAAAGTGGAAATATTTCAGTCAGAGAACTGGAGTGAAATCTTCAATCAGCCCTTTAATGGGCGTCTGTGATAAAATCTGGACATGCGGTGACGAAGCAAAACTCTGGTTTGTGTGTGCAGCCTGGTATGTTGCGCGCTGAGCGGAGAGACTTGTTTGGTATAAATCTGTGGAGATGGGCTTTAATTGGTGCTCTGGGAAGATGTCCCGCTGGCGACGTCGCTCTGGCGCACGCATTTCCCTGCTGAAAAGCTCTCGGACAACAAAAAAAAACCAAGTGTAATTGCACCAAAACAAGCAGCTTGAGATGATTCCTGTGCTTACAACTCGCCCCACATCTGAGCAGCGAACTGGGGCCCGTGATGCAGCAGAGCAGCCACATACGTGGCAGCACCAGAGTGAGGCCGAGCCCGCATGGTGCTGCTGGTGAACGCTCCGGTGGCTTTTTTTTTTTTTTGCCGTTATATAACAAGCCCGGTTTTTTGCTGGCTGGCTGGCTGGCAGCCTGAAAGAGACGTGAACGCTCGCGCAGTCTGAGCGAGCTCCGCTCCAGCTCGGTCAGCTCGTCTCTGAGCCTGGCGAAAGCACGTTCCCGCTCTTTTTTTCTCCCCCCTTGTTTTGGTCCGCCTCTCGCTCTCACCTTTCGCCTTCTATCCCCTAATCCGTGCTGTGATAACTCTGGGATGAGTCCGTCATTCCGCTTCTCTTAGCGCCACCGGCAGCTGTTTTCACAGTGTCTAGACACACATGCCGCCGCTGGTCAAACAAGAGGCGTGCTGCTGGACGGCGAGGACGGCGCGGAGTGTGGGTCTCCTCGAACGGGCGTTATCGCGGCGTCCGCATCGTGCCTGCGCCGTGGGCGGGCGCGCGCGCGTGTTTATAAACAGCGCAGTGGCGATGGAGACGCATGACTCAGTCTTTCCTCCAGCTGTTGGGCAGAGTCTTCCCCCAGCGTGGGTCACACTCATCAGGAGGCTTCCTGCGATAGCGAGCTTCTAATTCAGTCTCTGCTGACTCTCAACATCCACCAGCTTTGGTTCCCACATGGACTCACTTTGCCCGTCTGGACACACTCATAGTCAGGGGTTAAGAATAAAGATGTTTACGTAGACGATGTCTGGAACCCTCGAGGCAAGAAGCATCTCTCTCTCCAACCCAAAACTGAATTAAATCTTCCAGTCAGTTTCCTTCTCGTATACGGAGCCCACAGTTTTCTGCTGAGTGCACCCATATGATGCACTGTATGCTGCGCCAGAGAACACGTGGCTGTAATTGTGGGCTCGGGTGGACGGTGCTGACGGTGGGTGTTTATGGGAGCAGCTTCAGCGGGGCCCCGTCCTCCGTTGTTCCCTGTTTGGTCAGCTGCAGCGAGGTCGACGGTCTGAGGAGCTCTGACATCACCGCCACGAGCCGCTCCAGATACAGTGGTCGATGGTGCAACAACAGTGTGGCCGAGCTCAACCGCCGTGGATGACTTTCTCACAGTGCTGTTGAGCGTTACGCAAAGATTAGCCCCCCACGGTGTCGTTTCAGAGTTGTTCAAAACCAACTTTTCTGGTGGCGGCCAGAGACTGAGCTCGACGCGTTGCTGCCAACGCAGAGCTTTTCCACTCGCTGCCCTCCAAGTGGGGAGATCATGCAAAACAAAGTACATTTCCACTTTCTTTTGACTGGCTATGATATACACGTAGGCCTGTGGCAGCAAAGCCAGCTTCAATCTTTCCTTATCTTACCTTTCCTGAAGCTATGATCCACTGTAGCTGTGCTGGGGACATGAACTGGATTTGACATGTCAAAGTTAAAAAAAAAAAACTCCAACGTCAACTTTGACTTCACTGCTTAGACTTGGACTTATGTGTTTTGAAATTACACTCAAAGACCAAAGATTGAAAACCGTTAAAATATAGTGGAGCGAATCGGCTCCACCAGATACACTTTGAAGCAGAAGCCTCTTTCTTTGTCCAGGCAGAAAATGTGTGTTTGGCAGCTCGGAGCAGCAGACAAAGACCAGATGATACCACAGTCAAAGATTCTTGGATATAAAGACTTGCAGGGCTTCCTGCGGTGTCTCATTGTCGAGGTGATCTGGAGGACCACTTCAGAGGAAATGATTTGATGAATTGTAATGTTTTAACATACATACATCTTTATGGGAAACTACGGCAGTGGCACTAAATCACACAGCAAAGGCCACCTACTAAATGATAAGTGATCTCCAAACTGCTCTGATAACTGCATATTATAGAATCTGAAGGGGAAAAAGAAAAACCTCTTACATTTTTACAAATATGGGACAGAGCCAGAAACAAACAGCCTAATCAAGCGCCCAAGTGTTATTTCCTTTTTGGCACAACATCAGAAAGAATGTGTGTGTGTGTGTGTGTGTGTGGTGGGGTGTGGTGAGCTTCCCACATCTTCTAACCAATTTCATGGGGGAAAGCATGACTGCGCTGTGGTCGGCTAAAGTAAGATGACAACATGTGAGGGCAGAAAATATAAATGATTTATGGTGTATCGCAGCAACAAAACACCAGTTGACCAGAGTCATTAGCTCTGTACGTTCACCATGCTTAAAAACCAGCTTGTTTCAAGCCTCCATTATCAGCCCACTGAAGTGGATTTCCTGCACATAAAATGTCTACAAAAGCCCTGCATTAACACCTTCTGGACCTCCTTATTGCTTTTCAGTGCAGCCGATGTGGTTTCACTCCATAGACATCGCGGACCCTCTCTGAGCCGATAAGCGACATGCAAGCAAAGAAAAAGAAAAAAAAAGCCTTTGGTGACAGAGATGCAACGTGAATGCCGGGCAGATAAATGAGGGGAAGCGGGGTGAAGATGGCTATCGCCACGCATCACTTTCAGCAAGTGGTTTGTGCTGATAAACCGAGTCACACAAGAAGGCCGTCTCTTGTAGTGCTCGGGCTCCGCCGCCCATGAAAAGAAAGCGGTGCCTCTCTCCCACACAGCGCTGAATAGAGGAGGGCTCTGTGGCCACACACATCTCTGCCAGGCCGCGTCTCGGTGCCAAACATTTGAGCCCCCTCCCTGTCGAAGGCCTGCGGGCTTTTGTCTCCATGTCTGGATGTGCGGCCGTGGTTGCGAGAGGCTCAATAGGGGAGAAGCCTCCGTGTCGTGTTGGGCTCAGGTCTCTCTCAATAGGGGCTGTTTCTCCCAGAGCAGAGGGCACCTCCATTGAAGCTGCAGCTCAAAGAACACACAGGCAAAAAGAAAGGAGGGGACTTATGGTAACGCCGAGCAGATTTTTATTTGGACGTGGGATTAGCGTGCTGGAGAGTAGAGGACTGCGAGCACGAAGGTCCCCTCCCCTCGTCTTATCTGGGAATCTCACATCCCAAGTCGGCTGTGGCTTTGTGTGGAATTACATCATTTAAAGCGTTTCCCAGAAAATGGAAAGCTTTTTTTAGGGATTAAGTTTTTGGTTGAAGTTTTTCTCTGACAGCTCATTGACAGAACTGTTCATCGAAACCAGTTATTTGGTCACATATTGAGTCACAAAACCCGAATTTGTGTTTAAATAAGGCACAAAAAAAGCAGCCAAGGGAGAGAATTTTATTTTCCTCCACAGTCTGAACTCTTATTTTAAGAAGTTCAATACGATGATGTGATGATAATCACACAAGTGTGCGTACAGTAAGAGCCATCAAAGGAGGCTGTGTTTGTGACAATGAGCGTCTTTTAGGTGTGAAGATACATGTGTGTACAGAGATGTAGTACTAACAGGGGTTGATAATGGTAAAAGTGATGAAATGTGCTCAAATGTGTAAAACCAGTAGGGCACATTGGTCCCTACTGAAAATCAAGTAGGTTTGCGTATTAAATCTGACCTAAAGACTGGAATAGGAATGCTACGCTAAATGCTACTTCTTTAGTTATCAAAAACAGTGTTGATTATAACATCAGTAACCTCAGTGGACAGACTGATCTGGTCTCAGTGATGACCTGGTTGCTTCTGCCATTTAAGGAGAAATTTGATCTTTGCGAGATGGATATTTTGAGCTAAAACCTCCAAATTATCTTTTGGAGAGCTGCTGCGCTCTTTCACCAGGGCTAACATTAGACGAGCAGTCGATGGTTAAACCACAATGTCTCATTTATTATTTCAGCAGGTTGTGATTGCCACTGTGGTCATTTTGCCACGGCGAGGTCTGACGTGTTTGTAGTGTTTCACGGCAGAGTGTAGGAAATTGCTTTCCACGCCGAAAGTGAAACGTGAGAGACATTTGAAAGGAGAAAAGTGTGTGAGAAAAGTTCCAGACCCAAGTTAATATTGTGATAAAGAGCCCCGCTCCCGCTGGCGAATGAAATCTAAACCAAACACTGGCATTATACTCAGAATTCCATCCCCTGGGGTAGTTCAGTTGTAATGAAGGGAGTGGCTCGGCTCTGAGGCCTGAGGCTGTGTGGCGGTGGCAAGTTGGAAATTAAAAGGTGAGGCAACAGAATGTTAGAATTTCAGCAGGTTTTACAGTGAAAATGTGGAAACATACCCACCCTTTTGAAGTGCCTGGGCAGGGCAGGGCAGGGCAGGGCAGGGCAGAGAAAGGGAGGCAGAGAGGGCATTTTATCAGTTTCAGAGACGCTGTTCTTTCATCTTTCTTGTTTGGCTTTCTGGTGGACTAATTAGCTGTTTCCGCCCAGCGAAACGTTTAGGGCTGGGCATGGCAGCAGTCCGGGGTGAAGGGGTCCACTGGCCGGTGGGCAGATTACAGGTTTGGGTTGTTACCACGGCCTCTGGAACATGGAGCTGCGGGCATCACATGTGTTGGCACAGGGTGCGGGCACTTCAGATGTGGTCTGGGACATGTGGAAGCTCTCTAAGGTTTACCCTGCCCAGCCCAGTCCCGGGCTCCCAATGGGAGAGAGAGCAGCCATTACAGCAGTCAAACCCGTATTCAGGCAAACAAACACGGTGTACGCTCGCTGTGTGAGTGCGCCTGTGTCTGTGTGCCTTTTTGTTAGCTTTTCGGTTTGGGTGCTTGGATGTGTATGTTTGCATGTTCATGAAAAACCACGGCACGGCGACACTGAAGAGTGCAGGCGAGGAAAATGTTGACGTTTGTTCTGACTGATAAAGATCCAAACTGGCTGTTTACACGTTGCACGTCTGGCTTCTCGAAGCCTCACAGAGGCTCGAAGCCTTCCATATTAAAAAGTTGTGCTAGGGGCAACTTAGATGTTTTCGCCTCTGGGGAATTAAAACTGCAGTTTTTATTCGAGAGTCATTTTGTGGCAAAGTTTAGATGTTCAAAATATCCCTGGGGCAAAGCAATCTTAGCTTTCAGAAAAGAAAACAAAAGCATGGCCATCCTGCATCACCGTATTTGCAGCGCGTCTCTTCCCCGGGCTGCTGTTGAGACGGCGTCAGGCTTTGATGTCTGAGGAGGCGGACTGAGGGACACGTTGACTGACTGACTGAGTCCAACAGCCGGGGCCTTGGAGTTGAGGAGATTGGCAGCTCTATTTGCAAGCGGAGGACGCGGGCGACGTTCAAGTCGCACAAGTCAAAGAGATGTCAAAACTGCGGCCAACCGTTCCCACGCCTTCCCGGGCCAAAGTCTCCGAACCGTGAACCGCTAATCTTTCTCTGTGCGAAAGCCCCCCCCGCCGACCCCCCCGCGCTCCTTTCCCCCGCCGTCCGCCGCGGCTGCGGCCCTAAAGCCAACCAGCCGTATCTTCAATCAGGAAGTCACTCTAAAAGGGCCGGGCCCTCTCCCCCTGCGGACGACCGAGCTGCCTTCTCCTTTGTGGCCGACGTTAATTGGTCAGCTTGGACCCAAGTCCACGGACGGTGTCGGTTTCACGTGTGACACTGGCGGCCCTCGGAGCCCTGTGGGTAATTATCGTTAATGAGGCGTGGGACGCTTTCGTGGCTCCTCTCAGTCGCATCGTCAGCTGGCTGTGACATGGCGGGTATGCAGACAATTTAAGAGTTGGACCTCCCGCTTTCCTCCTGAGCCATTCATCGGTTCACAAGCAAAATAAAAAAAAGAGGAGCCGGCTGTCCTAGGCGACTGACGTGGCATCGTCAATGATTTTATCAATCAAAGCAGTCTCATCTCTGGCTTATCTTGGCGCGTGAAAGTGGCACCAGCGAGGCCGTTTCCTCTGAAAGAGGAGAGAGAACGACATCTGAACCCGACCGGCAGGTGGATTAAAGTTGCATCTCCGCTAATTATAGAGCTCCACGTTTGCCTGTGTAAGCGTGGCGTAACTCAGTTAAGCGGTCTGATCCCCTGCGAGCAGCGCCCAGCGCTGCAAAGTCGCAGCGCTGGGCGCTCTTAAGCGCCGTATTTAGGGTTTAATTGGAGCCACTCGCGCAACCATCCGTTCCTGCTCGACCCCACTTTATGCGGCGAATCCAGCGAGTGCCTCCCGGCCGATGAAGGCGCAGCGGGAGGGACGAGCCAGGAGCGAGGCTCCTCTTGGCGGCCTCGTGTTCAGCTGGGCCCGCCTGGCGTATTTTAAGACGCCCCTCTCCCGCGTCCCTCACGGTCGGGCCGCGGCAGACGGCGGGGGCAGCGGTGCGTCGCGGCCCGCCAGCTGGGCCCAGCGCGCGGCGAGTCTGAGGCGAACAGCTGGTTCGCTGGCTCTGACAAAATAGAAAGGTCTTTTTTCGATAATCGGGCAAGGTTGTAATTCCGAGCTGCTTCTGTCTGTTTGAGGTCTGTTAAGTACAGACTGCACCAGTTCTCCGAAAACGACGGACATAGCGGGACTCGGGAGTCTGGAATAACCGATGGCCTTTTTTTTTTCTGTTCAGTCCCTCAGATGATTTAGAACCACATGATGACATTGCTTGTGCGTGTCGTTATCGTGAACGTCTTTCCTTCCAGGCCAACACAATACTCCCCCTTTGCAGCATCATTACCCTCAGGAATCCCTGAGATAAAATCTAAGATCAACACTTCGAAGGCAGTCTGCTCTTTTATTTCCTCAAATGCAAGACTAATGAGATCTGGTAGAATATCCGTGGTCAGCACTGATCACCCCTCTGACGTCAACACTGGCGGATTTCATTCTCTCTCATATGCTTTTCTACTTCCCTCTGAACAGTGCATCTCGCGTGATCGGGCCCTCACTTTTTTTTTTGTTTTGCAACCTCAGAGCTGTTTTAACACACACAACCAGATACGCAGAAAGTGCTGGTGGCTTGGAAGGGCTGTGAATCGCAGCGAGTGAGCCAAGGGACCGTGGACCACATCCAAATCAGACATTCACAGCGCCGCCTCGCCTCCGTCCCAGCGGGCAGCGACAGGGGCCGAGCGGCCGGCTCCACCGGGGTCTCGCTGGTCGTTTGTGGACGGAGACGGGGCGAAAGTGCCCACCGTCGTCATCGCGTGTCACGCCTCACTTGCGGAGAATAGAGGGGGGACGCTGTTCCCATTTTGAGTACGTACTCCGGGTGATCTGGGGACAAGTCCTCCCCCCGGTGTGCATCAGTCAAACTGGGACCGAAATTCTACAGTCTCGTCCCACAAGTCACATCGACGCACAACATCCTCGCGAGTGAGATCACCCCTGTCTCCCCTGTGGAAAAAAGAAATCCTCCGAGGTCAGAGGTCAGAGCTCAGGGGTTACAGCCTTGACACTAAACGTGTGCTTGTTTTCAAGCATTCCCGCGCAGAGGCGCTCGGGACTGAGATGAAAGGCGAAGTGTGAAAGCGGCCCGATCAGTCTGGGCCTTGTTGCGTGCCTGTTTGTGTGCCGACGTGTTTTGGTTGAAAGTGGACATCGCACCGGAGCGTCAGCTGGTAGCGGCCTCTCCGAGATGGGGCAGGGTGAGGGCGGGGGGGGGGGGGGGGGGGGCGGGGGGGGGGAGCCCCTCCGAGAGCAAACATCCCAGATGAACAGAGGACATGTTTGACACGCCGCTTCTCTCATCGCTCAGGAATGTTTGAGCAGGAAAGATTGCAGAATATTTTCCTAATATCCAATTGTTCAAAGGGTTCAAACGGAGCGTAGCTGAGTCGGGGTGGGTAAATACCAAGAGGGCGACAAGATCGAGAGCAGATTAAGATTGGAGCTGCCTTAACAGTAGGAAAATGAATGGTCAGAAAAAACTATATCTAGACATTGACCAATTGTGCAAATAAGGATTTTGCAAATTGTTTTCATTAGCTTGAATTTTCACACGATTCAGTTCTTAAAACAATTACATAGCATCTGTAATCCTCTGCAAAAGTTCTATAGGACACACTAAACTCCAGATAAAGTCTGTAGGCTCTTGATATCAAAGTACCAGGAAGAAACTCTAGCCAATTTAAGAAATGGTCCCTGACTACATCCTGCATGTGTGTGTGTGTGTGTGTGTTTGTGTTTGCAGGGCATGGCCTTCACCCTGGAGGAGCGTCTCCAGCTGGGGACCCATGGCCTGCTGCCCCCCTGCTTTATCAACCAGGACGTCCAGCTGCTCCGGGTGCTGAAGAACTACGAAATGAGGAAAGACGACCTGGACAGGTGAGACACCTCTTACAATGGGACATCATGTTTTCTCACCGTGTCTCCTGCCAGCTTCGGTTGGGTAGAGTCCTAGAGTTCTTCAGAGGATTCCCCCTGCCCCCCTGTGCACGCCACACATCCTACATCTGGAAGCCGTCATAGGAGTAGAGGCAGATCGGTGATCAGGCCTCAGAGATCTACTTCCATCACTCGGCAACACATATTTCAGTGAAAACTTCTTTACAATCCAACCCCCCCCCCCCCCCCCACCCCACTCCCACATTCCCCGCTCTCCATCACAAATGTTTTCCTAAGCCCTTTAGTGACCAAATGAAAACTTGTTGTGCACGCCTCATTAGACGTTCAGCATTATGCATGAATTTGCCTTCACGCAGGCATTTTATCCTCTTTGATCCCATAGGATCGGGCTTCAAACTGAAGACAAAAAAAACCCTGCCTAACTGCTCACGATTATACACCCTGGTCCTAGCTGTTATCTATCTGCGAAATTGTCTCTCATTGCAGTCGTCACGTCTCGGCCGACCGTTCCATTCACTGTCACTCCCAATGTCAAGGATGAGTGAGTTCCTTCTAAGCCAGGATTTGGGGTCACCGGGAGCTAGACGTCTCCTTAAAAGCTGCCTCATTTTCCACCATGGCAACACTGCTGCATCAACATCCAAAAACAGTCATTATGAGCCTGTCATTGCTTTTCCCAGGCCCCGTCAATGTCACTGACAATCTGTGTCCGGGCCTTTAGTGCGTTCCAGCTTCGGGCTCTGGCCCCGTGGATTAGGGACTGCTATTTGCCTGCTGTGTTTACTTACAGTCTGCGCCCCAACGCCGAGTCCCTTGTTGGTATTTACTGCTGGACGCTGTCGTGCATGTTTTACGACCCTGAGTCCAAATTTTGCTATTTCCCATCCTATTTTTAATCCTAGATCCAGACTCTTGTTGTTTTTTCTCCGTCCTCTTCCTCTTCTTCCCTCTGCGGACTTTGTCGTGTTTTTGAATTTTTGTGACAAATTATGGCTCAGTGAGCATCACTCAAGCGGAGTCATTTATAATCCGCGATGATGGAGTAACTCAAGTACCCGCTGTGACTGTGTCATCAACAGAGGAAATGGATGTCCAGAGGCTTTTCCAGCTGCAACAGTGCAGCATAAAAAATGGCCCAGCTGAGGGGGAACCCTCATATTCAATGATGTTGTCAGAAAGCAGTAACCAGCACTAAATGAATGAGTTGATCGTTCCTGCTAAGGCAGACTAAGGCAGAGACAGAGTGAGTCCTGGCTGCTCCAGTCCTTTGACTTTTAAGGAAACGCTGCGCTCACCGAGTCCAAATGGATTCTTTGCTTTGCAGCGTGCCGCAACTGTAAATATCCCCTTGTCCTGGGCGCGTGCGCCGCGGACGCCTTTTAAGGTTAGGAAGTGAGAAAGAAGCTTGTGTGCCAGCATCAAATCAAACAATGGCACGCGGCAGTAATACTTCTGGATTTTTAATTACAGCTTTCTGTGCTGAGTCACAGGGACAGTCACCAAGTGTTGCAGCTTAAGTTGTGAACACCTTCTCAAACTCTGTTCTCTGTGATATCTCCCTGTTCAGCACAAAGACATGGGCAAATGATGAACCACTGATGATGAATGCTGAAACTAGTTGATTATCTAAATTGGTATTTGAGTATAAGTGGTCTTTATGGCACTTGAAAACTGTCAGAATAATGCGGTATGTATTGCACGTGGCAGGAGCTACTTTGGTCTGTCAGTGTGAAACCAGTGCTCCCCAGGAGCAACTGTCACCGGTGTGTATTGTGCAGCAGCTGTGGGCTAACCTATAGCAGAGAGTTCGTGCATACTTTTTATTCCCTCAACAAGAGGCACCTTGTGCCCCTGGCTTTCTGGAAACTTCTCTGATTAGGAATAGGGCCCTTTCTGGCGTGCTCCCCTTAATTTGGGTCATATGCGAACCCTCAGTTCTTGGTCAGTCTAGAGTCAGAACAAAGAGCTTGTGTCGACTGTCTATTGGGCCGATTTTTATCCAGCGTGTTTTTCCAGCCATTTGGAACATGAGCAAAACAAATGTGTAACAATTATTATTTCACATGTGAGCAGAGCCCCTTTCTTCTCTTTGCTCTCTTTGCTTTTTTTTTTTACAACCCCACTGTAATGCATAGAAATCAAAATGTTAACCTTTACCCCTGTCTTTTCTCTGCCTATATTTGCCTTCAAATAGTTCCTCCTCACAGTTTCTCCTCCAGCCCGGTGCTTTTTTGCTCCCAAACACGCAGGCTTTACCATCTGACTCTAATCAAGCCCTCCTCTGTGCAGCAGGTATGAGTCCTCAAGATGTTTAAGATTAACATGCTGTGTTCCCCTCCCCGTTCCTCCCTGTCACTCCCAGATATGTGTTTCTGATGGGGCTCCAGGACTCCAATGAGAAGCTCTTCTATCGGGTGCTAACGTCAGACATCGAGAGGTTTATGCCGATCATTTACACCCCCACCGTGGGCCTGGCCTGCCAGCAGTATGGGCTGATATTTAACAGACCGAGGTGAGACACACGATCTTACAGAGCAGTAGATCTTCAAGTTTGGGGGGGGGGGGGGGGGGAGTGCGAAATTTGCTTAATCTTAATTGTGAACATGGGCAGCATGTCAAAAGAAAGCAGATAGTGCTGTTTCCTCTCACTTTTGCCACCAGATCAATCTTCATACAGCCATTAAGTGTGCACATAGAGATAAATGTAAAGAGCTAGAGGCACCAATCACAACCATGGTCATATATTTGGCAGCTTTAATGCTAAAGATAGATACAACAAAGGGTTTTCATCACTGCCTTAGCATTTTATGGTTAAAGACACATACATCACCACACAAAGTTTGACCTGTCCTCCTTTAAGCAAAAGCAACTCAGTAAAACAACTCAGATGGTTTTCTGATGTGGTTTTTATTTTTTATTATATTGGTGTGCATTTGCGGAACTCATTCTTTTTTAAGCATAGTTTCCTCTACATTTGAATGGGGGCCTGTCTACTGTGATTTAGCTATATCAGATCCTGTAGATCCAGTTAAACTGCAGTCTTTGAAATATCAGCCAAATAAAGGTTGGAATATATAAAACACCCAAATGGACAAAATTCAATCCAGTTTTAATCGACTGCTAAACAGATTTGAAGCTGAAAATGACCAGATTCACCATGCACTGTTTTTAATTTCACTAAGATTCGTCCTCATCAAATTTTCATGTTTGCGTTCTGGGTGGCACGCCAACAACAGACCAATGAGGAGCCGCTAAAAAGACTTGCTGTCCGCCTGTGGCACGCCACTGATTTCTTCCTTGCAGGGCTGGGTGTTTTCTGCATTTTTCCTGGCTCAAATCCCACATCCCATGTCATGTGGTTGAGATTTATTATTGAAATGTGTATTTTTTTTTTTTATGGTTACTATGCAAGAAAACACATTTTGCAAGTCCATAAATTGCAACATTACACATTTCTTGAATAGAGGGTAGGATTAATAGCTAGTTATAATTAGTTACTAATACCATTCGGGGTGTGGTGTGATGTTTTTTTTTTCCCTTAAAGCTGTGTCCCAGACAGGAGAACTTCACAGTTCGATACTGCTGATCCCAATCAAGCTGTAAAACGTCTCTACATTTACTGGCAGTGAACAAATTCAGTTTCACTCTGTCACCACAGGAGTTGCGGGGTCGCTAGAGATCACATGGAATAAACCAGGCAGCAGATCTGGCTTTAAGATGAATAGATGTAAATGGAAGGACTTTTGACTATATTTTCTTTCATTTTACGTGTGTGTGTGTGTGTGTGTGTGTGTGTTGGGAGTGGTCCTCTAAAATCTGAACCAAGGTTGCGGTTGCTCCTGAGGATGAATCTTGGTCAGACCGCTGAGGTCGAGCTGAACCACAGAAAGTTGTTGAAAGTGGTTCAGGATTCACCTCGGCTCTGAACTGATCTTCACTGGTTTCCTCCATTTACTGTACACACACACACACGCACACGCACACGCATATGCATACCTTTCTATCAGTGTCTGTCTTCTCTCAAATAGGTTCATAAAGTCCAAGAGTCTCATAATCTGACAGCAGCTCTCCCTGAGCATGCTAAGCAGATATTAAGTCGGAGGTGCTTTCAATCACAGTGCTGCGTTCAGGGTCAGCTGTTTTTGGCCCTGCCTCCCGGCATTCAACCCTAATCAGGTGGTTGCATGTGTTTGGTTTTTGCTCCATGAAAACCAAGAGGAAAAAGACCACCCATCAGCCGTCATTCACTTGGGTGCCGTTGGATATAAGCGCTGATAGGCTGGGATGAATTTTAAGCGATCCACATAGCAATGGATGTTGGATAGTTGGTGGGTGCTCATAGAACTGTTGAGATCAGACAGTAAGCATGGTAAAATGAGGAGAAATGATTGAATAAGGAGCTTTGACTCTGAAGTGGCATCAGAGAGACATGTCAGTCCCAGTATTTTCCCATATCGTGCAGGCACACTTCAGCAAGGCCAGAATCCTTTCAACACTTTATTTGATGATGTTTTCATTTACCACCGCAAATGTTTCTGATTAGCTCCAAACCCCAAGTCTTTCTAATTCTGTCCAAACAGTTTTGTCGCAAATATCTTACCTTAGTTACACTTGAAATGCATGGAAACCCAAGTTCTTGCATGCACGTACTGTACTGCATCGTTGTTATCCAACAGCTCCCTGTTTCCGTGTCCCTGCAGAACTATGTGGAAAATATTCCTAGCATGCTTCCCTTCCTCTCACACTGAGCTGGCCGGAGGAATTATTTTATACACTCCTTCAATCTCACAGCACAGTGGGACAGAATCAGCTGCCAGAGGCCTCCAGGTTGGGAGTTGGCCCTGGAGGAAATGTGCATCGGGGGGATCAGTTATCCGAACAGACCGGGACAAAGCCTCCTGATGCTGACAGATTTAGGTTTTCAGGTGGGCTGTTTCTCTCTCGTTGCCAGACTTGAGACAAAAAAAAAAGGAGCTGGCTAAAACCGCGATGCGTGTGAGTCAGTAATTTACTGCATCTGGACTTTTGCTCAGATTGAAATATTTCAATTAAAGAGATATATAGTCATTCGTGGTCGCCAGACCAGTGGAGCCCAGCAATTAGCGCCAGCTCCAGCTTGAGAGGCTGATATTTTAAAATGTAAATGAAAAGGCAACAAAGACCCTGCATTGTTGTAACTTAAGTTTGCCATTTTTTGTTTGACAGTCCAGTATTGTTGTCAAAGGCAACAAGACTAAGGCAACGGTAACATGCTAAATTGATGAAGCATATCCTGGTAAACATGGTATATCTGACAAAACATTGTCTTCGATTGGGTCCCCAGTGAGACAAACATGGTCAGAAAGCCCTAGTCTTGTTTTGTTAAGCTCATGTCTCTTATCTCTGTGAGGCGAATTGTGAGTAACATAATGTTGTGTCCCTATCTAAATCTAGTGTTCTGGGCTCCTCACTCAACATCACACCACCACACACCACAGAAAAGCCTGTAATGTATCACTCGTGCCAGTGTGCATGCATGCATGTCTTCCAGTCGGACCACCATAGCAGTAGATTAGTTCCCCAATCATGGGCTCGGGTATAAAGACTTTCTGTGTGGAGGCAGCAGCCTCTCCTTGTCTTGCCCACATCGAGCTGCTAATCTGCTTCACGGAGACTCAACACTCCAACACCAGGCTCTGTGCTAGAGGCCAAAGGTCAAGCGCCATTAAGTGTCAAAACACAGCTCATTCACTGATCTTTAGATGGGCCGGTGGCAGGAAAGAGAGCTGGAAAAAGGAACACATTCACATCACGGGCCGATGAGTGAACATGCTTACTTTTATTGGTTTGTAAGGTCATGAGCGGACACCCTGTTTCAGCAGAGAGAGAGTCTGTCTTCATTACACACAGTTTGTGTCTGTTTTGGCCATAAATGTGGGTTGTGTACTTTGTTTGACAGCCAAAAGTGCTCAGTTGTGATAAATGATAATGTTTTGTAGCAGAAAAATGATCCTAAGTATTGCAAGCAAGCAAATGAGTTAACTTCAGTCACTGCCAGTGTCACTGAGCCCTGTGCAATATGCACTGTGGAGTCTCTTAATAGACGTGTAATTGGCCCTGTAAAAGTCTCACTCTTCAAGGAGATCTTAAGGTAGCTGACATGAACCAATCCATCATACTGATGGAGATAAATGGACATTAGTCACCCATTTATGGAATCCTGATTCAGAGTCAAGGGTCAGCAGCTCTGCTAATGCAGCTGTCTGTCATAAGGAGGAGAGTAAGATATAGGCTTTTCTAATGTCCCCAGAGAGAGGGCAGGGCAAAAACCAGATGCTGTCTTCCTCTTCTGCTCTTTCTACTGTATATAGGCCATGCCACGTACTGCTTATGTAACTGACAAAACATATCTATCACCGATCATTTGAAGTTTTAAGAAGGGTGTGAATGGCTTGTTAAAATTTCACAGGCCCACTTTTTACAGCGCGGTTAGTCTCATCAACCAATAACAGCTGCTTAAATGAGGAAAACAAAAAGAGGCTTTGCTTCTTGAATTTAGTTCAATACGATTCAGAAGCTTTGTTGATGTGGGAAAACAAATATTGTGTTAGTTTGTGCCTTGATACTTTATGCTCTAAACAGTACACCTGTTACCCTGGGGCAAACCCTGTATCTGTTCTATTCTGAGTTTTTATTTAACCTGGAAAGTATCCCTGAGAACCGAGCTCTTTTTTCAAGAACGCCCTGCTCCTCCAACCTTGGAAGGTGCACAGTAAGCCAATGTACTGTATCTGCCACCACTGCGCTGCTCCACTGGAGCAGTCTGAGGTGTGGTGCTGTGCTCAAGGGTATGTGAGATTTATCCCTCCAGTCATTGAGTATTTACGGCAGCATGATGGCGTATGTTGAGAACACTCAAAATAAACTAGTGCCTGAAGTAATTGTTATGAAGGAACATTTCATCTGGTGCAACATTGTGGCTTGCTTGATGGGTTTTTAATAGCTTTTGGACAACAGGAGCCGTATGGCACACAGGAATAAGATGTAAGTGGTTGTTGGATTTTTGAACCCAGCGGGGAGATTGAGGGAAAATTGACAGTGTTCCCAGAATAGCTGCCATGAGTCTTTCGTCTGAGGATACACCTGCAAAGTAAGGCCCCTGCCCTTTCCCCGACACAAATGATTGTTGAGCTTTGCCAAACCACGAAAAGTGAAACCTAATATGTGGAATGACTATGCAAGCCAAACTATTCAATTGTATTTATCATTATAATCGAACACTGTACTGTCTTTTTTTTTTTCTTTCATGCAACAGTCCTATCTATATTTGCCATTTCTTTCATTATTGGCTTGATCCATCGGCTTTAACTGCAAAATAACATTGACACAGCCCTCAAAAAGTCTTTAAAACTGGTCCGGTATAAACCAAAGGGTGCGTTGGGCATCAGCTGAAGCAGCCTGGGCCTCCTCCGGACTGGCACATGGAAGGTAAAGTGTTCCAACTTTACAGATTAGGGGTTTCTGAGCAGTGATCTCACCCCATTCACGCCCACACACAGTGTGCGATGTTGCAAATGTACATGATAAACAGTGTCTCACTCGGATTGATGAGTGTCCAGAGCAAATAGAAAATAGTCCCTCTGTCTGCATCATTTGCTGTGGCCCCACTGTTGAACTGTGATGACCTGCTTAAAACCGTGAATAAGAACGTGACTCTAGTCCAGGGCGAATTGGTTACCAAAATCATGACTGATTGCATGACTTTTACTGATGTATTTGTTTACTTTCGCTCTTTGGTGGACCATGAGAGAAACCCATTATGCCTCTGTTGAATAGGAGAAGCACTGGAGAAGTAGGGAGGAGAAAAATGAGCTGGAATTACTCTGACCTCATGAAGAACGTGGCAAACATTTGGGATTAATTCCACCCTGGACTCCGAGGACTTTGTATAACAATATAGAGCTCATGTCCGAGGCATTCTTCGTGCCAGTGAAAGCAAAGAAAAACGAAGACAGAGGAGACTGTACCAGTTTTCCACGATGCAGGATGATAAATCATTGCATCAGCTAATACGCAACATAAATACACAGTTGTGTTACTGTTTACTGTATCCACTTGGATCAAACTAAATACATATTTTGAATTGCCGCCCACTCTGCTAGGACTACCTGACGGGATCGTGTGTGGAACTGTTGCGAATTAATCTGCCATAACTTTGTATGACTTAGAAAAGTAAAGACTAGGAGCAAAGAGCAAAGAGTTTGGATTTGGCTCTTTTAGCATGACATCCACTTAGTTCCCTCGGTTGGGCTGATGACTGTCAGCTGAAATAGTTGCCTGCCAGCTTCTCCCACTACCCCACTTCAACTCTGAGACATATCAGGAATCTCTCAGTGAGTACTGTGCTTCTCTGTTGTGGCTTTCATGGAACGAGCCAAACGTGGCACAGCGGAGAGCAGACAGGCAGCTGCCAGTGTGGATCTAAGTTTAAGCACTGTACTGAAAAGCACATTTCTGTCAAGCTGTCAGCCTTCCACTGTGTCAAAGAGTGTCCTGCTAGCTCACGTTTGCTCTTTCCCTCTTATACCTGACAAAGCTGAGGGCGTCTGGTACTAAATAAACAGAACATTGTTGAGTGGACTGTGATTCTTAGGGTATGAACAAAATATAAGGCAGGGTTCATTTGTTCAACTGCGCATATGCTAATGTTGGCCACGGAAATCTGCTAGCGTGCTATCTGCAACAAAGTCATCTCTCCATGGGTTTTACTAACACATTTCTGACATTTCCTCAAGATTTTATTTCTTCCTTTTAATAATGCCAGCTCAGTTCTCAAAATTATAGAGCAGAGTTCAGTTTGGCTGCTCTCCATCCCCACTGGTCAGATTTTGGTGAGCAGTAGTAATAGTTCACTATCCCGCACTGGAAAAAATGTCTTTTCTGATCATCCCATGCAATGCAGGGTCACCCAAAGGTGTCCCACTTTAGCAGCATTCAACAGAAAGTCCATTCCGCATATGGTTTTAATTCACATTTCAGCACATTAGACATGAGATGGAAGTAGAATGGCAAAAATGTTTGCTAAATAAGGACTTTAAGTCTAAAGCCTCTTCTGCAGCAATAACTTGAGCCACTGTGGACACAGCTTTCATCCGACTTGTGAAACTATACTACAACTGTAAAACCCTGAGGTGGGAGAGGTTGGTGAGTTAAATACGATGCCTTATGGGATACCCCTGTGTTCGCAAACGTTCCACTGCTTAGTAATTATGTGCTCTGTATGTTTTAACGATGTTATCTTTTCTCCACAATTGCTGTGGTTTGGGCCCTATAAACTACCGAGGAGGCTTCACATCGAAATAAAACTCTATCATTTCTTTATGACACCTGTCAGAGCTGAAATGTGCTCGCGTCGCATGGGTGCCAGAAAACGCGCTGGTGGTGGCTTGTCGAAAGTTCGTACAGGAGGGTTGCCAGCACCTCGGCGGTCATTTCATACTGATAACCTCATTCCTGGTTGACTTGTAGCAACCAGACGTTTGTATGTGTAAGCTTATGTCGTGCATGTGCTTGTGCAATGGATTGTGTGTGTGCAAAGTTAATTAGAGTCTCTCACTAGTAGTCAGATCGCAACAATATCTGGCCTCAAGTTGGATTTACAATAATAGTAAATGAATAACTAACACAGCATTTGTGATCTTTATCTCAAGACCATTGTGCTGCTGACAGATCGTAATGTTGAAGTGTATTGTACAGACTTTTAAGTTTCAATCATGGAAAAATTGGTTTTAATATCTCAGGCCAGCTCAACAAACCATGACCGTTGGTTCCTCCTAGATTGAATGGAAACTCTAAAAGAAAATTCCCTGTCTCACAGTCAGCCCTCTCTGGCAGGTTATAATCTCCAGTTGCAGGTGTTTTTCCTCTCCGTAGCAGTGTAGTGTAAAATTAACACCACGGTCCAGTGGAATGATGCAGAAATTACGGCAAACACCCACCATCCAAACAGTTGCTGGCACTCCTCGGCGCGTCAGTCATGGTCTGATGAAGCTGTTTGGACTGCGTGAATTTATTGGAGACGTAGGAGGTTGACACGTTGTGGTCACTGAGCCCAGCTGATCATCTGATTTACTGTAGGGCTTGTTTTTCCAGGTGTGGCACATTACTCTGAAGCACCAGACACAATTTTGTTTCTTTCTTTGTTACTAAATAACCATGGAAGCAGGGCGGGCAGCACATCAAAACTTCACATACTCGTACACGTCCCCTGATGCTGTGGTTTAAGAAAATGGATCAGCTTTTATCTTCTGTGGGCAAAAAAGGCCAGTGCATAGTGGACACACATTAGACTTGTACTTATCTTATCTTCTATCTCCTGGCAACAAACAGACCAGACGCTATTTATTTAGTGATGTAATCCTTCTCCTAACCCTGCAACAAATCTGTCATAACCTTTGACAACTAGCTTTAACCCACAATCTTAACCTTCTTCATCAGTCTTAATCAAGCATTTTACCATTATGTTACCATGTTTTTAAAGAATTAATATATTCATACGGGGGAAATCAAAAACTATGGATTCAATTATTTAGTTTGGATGACTTTTTAAAAATCTGGCATGATGGTTTGAATTGTTAGCAGACCAGGGAAAAAAAAACATGACTGAAAGTGGGTCAGTTTACACGGGACACTCCTCAAAGATGATAAGAGCAGAGTTTCCCATTTATCAACATCCAGCTGCACCATTTTCATATTTGCACCTAGATAGGGCCTCAACAAACGGTATGAGGCCTATAGTATCTTGCACTAATATGTCTGAACAGCTCTGCTTCTTCGTTGCCAGCTGAAAACGTCCCTCTGCTTTGTTAATGGATGCAGTGAGAAAGCTCTTAAAACTATTTGCTCTCCGTTTTGACAGCTCCATCAGCTCTCAAGTCAGCTTTGGCTGTGAATGCTGTAGCACTGTCATGCATTTGGCTCACGGTTAGAAACTGAAAAGATATTTGTCTGCACTCACAGCATCTGTGAGCAGTGAAGTCAGTGCACAAACAAACATTTTCTCCAGACAATAATTTAGTTTGAAGCGGTTCGAGCAACTGTTGAGGAGATCGAGTCATTTCTGACCATCTGAGCAATAAGTGAAGACTGGAATTACAATGAAAATCAGAGATTGGCTAACAAAATGCTTCATCGTGGTAATGGGAGAGAAGCTGGTTTCAATCAATCTAATGACATAGAATGTCACATCTGTCACATCAGATCAGTTCTTTAATATACCTGATTGTGTTTTCAGCAATTATGGTTAAAGAAATAGATGAGGCTGAAATGCACAATAGCCTTATCTGGTTTGTGTTTTGAAGGACGGATGTGCTTATTTTTTCACTGACACAGGAAAATAACCAACCAATTTGGCTGTAAAGTTAGTTCCCACTAAATTAATTGAGCCTGTCTGCTGATAAGACTTTTATACGGTTAAGCAATGAAGGAAAAACACTGACGGTCTTAACACAACTGACTTGATCTGAGCACATGTACTGTAACAACATTTTATGTAAATATTTGTGACAAATGTGATTTATGCCGGACTTACTTTGGCAGAGCTTCCTGGGTTGTAAGGCATACGTGAAAGCATCCTGCTGCTTCACATAATCCATATATCATGACCGTATTCTGTACATTTAGCTGTTAATGCTGCAGCTGACATTCATGTCTTTGGTGGGACCTTGCAGAAGACTTGGCCACTAATGAACACAATAGGTTTATTTTGGCCTGAGCCGATATTTCAGCCATTATGAATAATCTCACTGAGATTTGTGAGGTTTCGGTGCTGATGCAGGCCATCTCTCCCGCCCTCTGTGTGACCTCTGACTCCTGACTACCGGACTAGGATTCGACCCCAGATGACTTTCTTTGTTGTCCCTCTTTGATCTGCTTTCATTGCTTGAGACCTGACCTCTCCTGACACCCTGAACATCCACTTAGAGTTAGATGACAGCGTTGCATCGGTGAGATCTGTGACTCCGGTTTTCCTCTGAGAGAGTGCTCCTGGTGGCTGAAAACCAAATTCCAAATTGTATTGAATGGGTTAAAAACACAAACAGTGTATGAAGTGTTTTAATGAATCCAATTAGGTATTTTCTGCACAAAGAGGGAGTTTCCAGGTCATCAAGCGCTTGTCTCACCTGATATGACCCAACAACTCTTGGGTGCTGCAGCCATGTTTTCTTTGTATCTAAAATTAGTTGGGACATTTCAAGATCAACAGTGCCATTATCCCATGAGTTATTCATGTTCGGAATCATTTTGTCAAGTTTGGCCTTCCAAGAAAAACAACATCTCTGTTTGAGCAAGTGCCACAAAACAACATTCACTTCATTTTCCTGGGACAAAGCTCCCCGCTGGCTGTTGTGAATGAGGCGAGACGAAAACATTAAATTAGGTGACATCCATCTCATAACCTAAACCACATGGTTTTTATTGTAGCCGTGACAGCAAAGCCCCTTAACCCCATAAAAAGTAGGACAATTTTGCTTTTAACGCAAAAATGTTTTCAAAGTGAGCAAACTCACTCCCCAGGTGCTATTTTTTTCCCTGAAACTTCACCATAAGACAATAATTCAAGTATTACTTCATTATCCCGAATGATTCAAAAATAAGTTTCAAATGTCATTGTTTGCACCCTTGCTAAACACTACGGAGAGCACAAAATGGACAATAAGTTGCTAATTGTCTCTTAATACAGGAAAATTAGATTTTCAGTGTCATATTGTAGATGAAAGCTTAAAGCTCCATCTTCTCCATCTGTTTTATTATGGTCGCAAGAAGCTTGCTGCCATCCCAGGCTGCATTTAAATGAATACGCATTTTCTGTGAATGACATAGAGAGCACAATGCTCTATCATTGTCATCCTTTGGGGACGAAAGCGTTTTACAATATTGCATTAACCTGTCTATCGTCATCAATGATCTTCACGTCTGCTTCATATAAAAGGGTGAAATATCCGAATTTTATGACATATGAAGTATATGCCTCGTGTGATCCGGGGTCCTGACCATAGTTGCCAAAGCAAAGTAACATTTGCGAATCGTTTTAGTTTGACTTTGCAACCCACATGAAATGTCACTGGCATGCACTGAACATCACAAGTTGTGTGAAAAGGCAAATGAATGGAAAACCTGGTTGCAGTGGGCTGAAACCCGCCAGCTGGGTTCATCAGGTCTGTGCCTCTGATTCCTTTTGCAGGACCTGGCCTTTCCCTGCTGTATCTTGCGGCATGAGTTATGTAAGGCTGCCTTGACAGAGAAGGTGGATATCCAGTTGTCTGGACACTCGACTGACGCTCCGTCGCCCGTGCAGCGTCAGTAGACTTTGAAATACCAGAAACTCTGATTGCCTGGTTGCTATTTTCATCCCCTGCAGGTTGGCGTGTGTCTCAGATTCCACGGCTGTCTATGTTGTGCCTCGACATGTTGCTCAGAGCGATGAGAGACCCATCAGACTGGCTAAACTGTGTTCATTTTGGCCTCAGATTCTCGACAGTTTCCCACTCTTCCTCGCGTCTGGAAAAGCTTCAGGAGGGAAGATAAGTCGTAGTGTGGAGGTCGGGGGTGACCTCAGTGGGCTGCAGTGGAATGACGTGCGGGCGGTGTTATGGCTTCCCGAGGCCTGGCCCTGGAGCTTAGTTGCGTAGAAGGAGGGTGAATCAGGCATGGCGCTGAATACTTGTAATGTGATGGAATCCTGTCGAGGTCTGAGCGTGCCATAGAGGGTGGGAGGCGGGAGTGGAGGAAGAAGAAGAAGAGTGCATTGTCTCCAGAGTCACACCGTGGGGAGCGAGGGGGGCGTGAAGACATCGGAAAGAGAGAGAATTCCTGCCCGTCATGTTTCATTTCCAAGTGACGAGAGCCGTGTGCTCAAACAGAAACCGCCGGGTGCCGTTGCTGCTCAGATAAATGCCGAGGGACGAACGCGCAAGAATGTGCCGACGGACTCTCTGCAAAATGTCTCGCGCAGATGGAAAACACGGACACGTTCAATGTGCGCACAAAGAAGAGGAAAGGTGGCGCAGGATTACTCGCCCACGATCCGGATTCGTTTGTCACTTCTTTTCCTCCCCTTTCATGTGCACAGCGCACGAGGGCTCCGTTGCATATTTAGCGTCTTTGACGGTCATCTTTTCCACTGCAATTAGTTATTTTTGAAACGGGCAGAGTCGGGGCAGCAGCATTAACATGGCTATTGATTGGCACCGCCGGGCCTCCAGTTCACTTTTTTTCCCCCTCCGCTCTCATTGGTTCAGACAGTTGCTTGGCTGCTCCGTGCGCAGCGGCATGAGAGCGCTCTCCGTGCAGCCAGCAGCGGATGCCTTTGGCTTCGCTCACCTAATTGCCCTGGAAATGATCAGTATGCGCAAAACCGAGGGTACCACCTCCATAATAAAATGACTCGCTGCCCCATTATGTGGATACTTCTAGGTAACTCCAACTCTGTGCATCGAGCTAAATGAAATTCCTCCCTATCCATGGAAAGCCATTAACTTATTAAATAGCACTCAGGAAGGGAAGCAAGAAAGTTGAAACCAGCGGTCTCACTGCTTAAATATTGTGCTGTCAGTCCTTTTCTACAGCTTGTGGTTCTACCACATCCACTCATTGAAATTACCCTGTCTCCTTATGAGTGCTCCCTACGTCTGCGTGCATGGGTCGCAGTCTCTGCTGTCTCACTCGATGCGTTTGTCCTCAGAAGACTGCTCACCTGATCCGATGACAGGCAGGCATACCCACGGCATTTCCAGTGTCTTGAAAAGTGGCTCTTGATGTTTCAGTCAAAGGTAATATTTACTATACATCGGATGAAATGTTTTACCTTGTCAGGCATGTCACCAGGTCCCCTGCCATGACCATTCATCGGTAACAAGCTCAAATCTCCGATCGCTTCTGGGAAAGCATACGACTATTCCTGGGCAGCAGTCTTGACTGAAAATGAAATGGAAAAGAATGATCAACATTTTGTCTTTGGACCATTGGACAAAGTGACCGGCAGATTAGTCTTTTCTAATGAAATTCTAAATATCTCCCTCTTTTCATTGGCGACTGCATGTTTTTGTTTCAGTAAAGACCTGTTGAACTCCCCAGCTCTAATAAAATGAGATCTCAAGTATCCCAGCAGCTGTTGTGGCTCAAGGATCCAGTGTTAATTTTGGAGGGATGCTCTCCTTTGAACCTGTTTTTAAAAGCCATGGATCTCCGTGGGGGAGTTCCTTCAAATGAATAGATGTGGTTTTTTGTTCTATCGAAGACAGACTGTATCTTGGACAAACCCCTGCTTTACCAACCACAGGTTTCATACTGTGCAGTTTACATTTGATTGATTATTCACTTTGTGTTTGCAGAACAAGCTCAAACCCCTCTTCCCTGTTGGACCCCAGTATATTTACATGTCATTCCTAATAGGATTGCGTCACTCGGAGAGCTAAATGTGTCTCACTGTGTCCGGGTGTGAGACTGCCGGTTTGCAGTTACTGTCATAGTCCGAATTGGAGACACGCAGGCTCACATGGCTCACATAACCTTTCCTGTTGCATAAGAGTGACACAGAATGCCAAAGAGCTCTGAGTAATTGAGAAACTAATTAGTCTACAACAGTTTTCTGCAGGAATTGGCAGCTGCAGATCACTAATGGCTGGAGCAGGTACAGCGATGGAGACATTATATGTCTTATTGCAAGACCTAAAACAACACAGTGTTATTAGATATAAAGAAATATTTTTTAAAAAGTTAGTCGTGGCTTAGTGATGATGTCAGAGCTCTGGAAGTAAAGGCCTGATCACTTGTGGACACCCACGGTGACCTGGGAGTAGCCAGCAGGGCTCTGACTATCTATCACAATGGTCAAGAGGGCACATACCAGGTCAGTAAATCAGACACAATATGTAGGGCAGCATTCATTAGCCTGACAATAAATACACTTGTAGCAGTTGATAGTCTTAAGACCAACAGCTGCTAAAAACTATCATCCACACAGAGGTTAGAATCAGGTATTTCTCCCAGATTCCCAGCAGTTAAGGAATCTGGGGGACAGACACAAAGGGAATTGGAATTAGGTTGCTACCTTTCTGTTAATGGAAAGGAGAACATGACTGAATAGTTGATCATCTTTCATTGACCAAGAGTATCCGGCAGCTCTAAATAGCTCATACTGAGCGAGCGTAGTTCTTGCTGTCCAAAGTGGTACTATCAACTTTGTTTACCTTGAGGTAAAAGCTACTAAGCTATTTTGCTAACTTTGCTAACCTAACTCTGTGTAGAAATGTCACCAGGAGATACTGAGTCACACCAAAATGGATGGAAACAACTGGATATGCATGCAAGGTGACAAATTCCTTAAATGTCAAGTAATCTGTTTGAGTACCACTTCCCTCTCTTTACAGTGGTTAAACGTTGCATATTGTGGCATGGGAAGATCTACAGTAGGTTTTATGTAAGCCATTGTTTGTGTTTCTGGCATCTCCACAACTTCTCAGCCACCACCATTTGTTTTCTGTCAGAGTGACATTTCAGAGGATTTAACAAAACTTCTGACTGGAAAAAGTTCAATTTCCGCCCTGTAATGAAATAAACCTTCATTTGACATTTACCTCGCCCCTCAGGGCAGAGTGACACCAGACCACATTGGCTCCAATTAGAGCCTTCCAAATACATTTAGAAAATCAACTGGAAAATTTCCTGTCACGATTTTTCTTAGGGGACAAAGACCAACCATAAAATAAAAAAAAATCTGTCTGTTGTGGCAGATTTGGAGCTTAATTAGTTGGGGAGACCTCAGTGCGTGACTGCGACCTCTGACTCTATTTCCACAGTCTTTTCTCAGTGATTTGTGAGCACTGTGTCAGTTGAACCTTGTGTGGCTGGCAAAGTGAGGGCGCCCAGCGCGGGGAAGATGTGGGCTGTGCAGCGGGGGTGAAGAACGGTGACTGGGGGTGTTTTGTGTGGACACGGGTCAGTGATCGAAGGCCGGCTTCCTCATGGGGCTTAAACTGTTTTGGGGTCATGGTGTGGAAAGCAGCTTTCCAAACTGCCCGCCCCTCGCAGCCCTCTACACACAGTCCCCGGGGTGTGTTTTGTGTTGGGCTGCAGGTCAGTGCTGGTGCTGTTTCAGGCCATCAGGTTGTTTTCTTTGCCCTCTTGTGTTCTCGCCACACTCTCTTACAGAAGGAGCCAGACATGGCAGCCCAGAGCTTTGTGGTCCTCCTCTCAGCTAGAAAACGAGGTGGCTGGTATTCATTGTGGTTATTTCGGCAGCAGCAGTCAGAAAACACACACACACGCACGCACACACAGACATCAGTACATCATTATCTGTTGAAAGATTATGAAGTATGATTATGGTCATTATAAACTGCACCCATACAATGTAATATGATTGAGAATACATAGTTGCAACAGGCTTCTGAAATCAATCAATGAATAGTTGAAAATCTCCTCTATGTAACAGTCTGACTATTCCAGTATGCTAATCTATGATCTCATAAGCACTGTGGACTAAATAACTGAACTAATTTGTGCTGCTATTCACAAAACGCAGTCACCTGAGGAGAGTGTTTTAAAAAGTTGACGAGTATGTCAGGGGTGTCTGTACTATGACCTGACATTGAGAAGACATTGATTGCTGCTGACAAGAGAAGGATATTGTTGGCTCCGCTTTCTTTTTTCAATTTATGTTTCGATGTCAGAATGTGTGCTTGCAGATACCCTGGCATTAAGTGTTGGCAAATATCTCAAAGTAATGGTTTTAGTGCAAAATAGCAGCTGCTTATCTTATGATTTTTAAAAGCATGAGAGAGCAAACCCTAACACTTCTCCTTTAACCCTCAACTGACCCTTTAGAGGCATTTAGAGAGGCAAGACTGACTCATTTCACATGTAAATACACGTGTCTCTGCCTCTTTTATCTTCCTCCTTTTCTGTATTACATACACACACACTCACACTCACACAGAGTCTAGCAATGTCTGGATTGTGGACAAAGGCTTTCGTATCCTACACCTCACCATGCCAGCTGCTCTGTACAGTCAAAGATGATCATTAACTTCACACGCTCCGATGACAGATTTAAAGCAGCACGGCTCCTGATGTTAAAAGATACCATAGGTGTGCTCCTTGCTGCTCTGGGTTGGCGATACTGTAGGTGACGGTGGCGAGATTCCTTGGAGGATTTGCCCTCCTCTCTGACTGTTTTCAAAAGTGTGGCTTTCAAAGGTGCTCCTGCACCTTGACTTTATTGTGCAGTCGAGGTCAAAGGTCACGAGGTGCCCCGAGAGTACACGGTGGAGAGGAACCACGGCGAGTGGACCTGAAGTGTTGTCGGTGACAGAGATTAGGCCCCGCTCGCCAGCCGGCCTGTCCGCTTTGATCCCGCTCAAAAAGTTGTTTTCCGACAGTCACAATGTGGGGTCAATCCTTCAGCCCCAGTGCTGCTGCTCTCTCTCCCCACAGTCCCTCGTGTTGCTGTTGCTGGCAGCGGCTGGCGCCCTGCAGTCAGGTAAACACACGCAGCGGGCAGCACCCTCACACATCCACTGCATGGAGATTAATCTAGTCCAGCACCCCCCGACAGGCCCTCCAAAGTTAAGTCTCTTTGAAAACGATGCCGCATAGCAAGCAACACGTTTTTTGCCCAGATGTTTATATGTGCACAGTCACGAAAGGTGCCAGAGAAGTTGAAAAGGGTTTGGAATGACAGATGTTAGATGTCTGCGGCCGAGTGACCTTCACGTGGCCCGCGTTTGTATTTGAAATGCTTAACAGTGATCGGTTGAATTAAATCACTCATTCACAGTTTATTTTCTCTCTTCAACTATTGTTGGGCTGCAACCAACAGTTATTCTCATGGAAGAACCCAAGGGGACATCTCCAAATGTCTTTTGTTCGGAGGGCAAGCATTTCAATTTGTCAGTCTTTTGATGGTCAATGGTGTAATAAAGGTTAAAGGTTTTCAAGCCTCCAGCCAACCTACTACCTTTTATGGACTCAACCAAATTGATTAGAGATTAGAGGACACAGAGTTTTACCCTCAGGCATGTTACACTGAACCATCTGGGAAGTTGTCCTTGATAACCGCTTGGAAAAAGGTCAGGAGCTTTCCAAAAATTCTTCCTCTCTGGCCCTTCTTTATCATTCTCCATCGCTAACAAATCAGAATGAACCGACAAAAGTTTGCGTGATATAGTGACGTCTTGCCAAAACCATTTAGGAAGAGAGAGAAAAGGAGGAGAACCGCTCCTTGCTCGTCTTTCAGTGATAAAACACGCTCTGCGGTTCAGATGGAACATCTGTAGCAGCATCTGGGCTCACCTCTTTATGAGCCTCCATATTTGTGTCTTAAATAAGCAGGTGCTTCACCTGCCCATCGCCTGTCAGTATCGGACAATATTTCTGCACAGGACAACGATAAGTCCAAACCACAGTGGTGCAGTGGCCACAAGGACATACCTAGAGGCGAGATGAATTTCCTGCCTGCGTAAATTCATGTGATCTCACGAATCCATAGCTGCCACGCAAGGTAAATGCTGTTTAGCTTTGCAGAACAAACACTGGCCGGCCTTGGGCCCCCGATGTCGGCCACCATGTGTGACCCTCTCTACCAGTTAACTGGAGTCATGTGGACAAAGCTCTGCCAAACCACCCGTCATCCACACCCATATCACATCAGCTCACTGTGATTTGTAGATCCTATTTGTTAAAGATTCTAACTTTAGTCACATCTCTTCAGTCTTCAAGTCGCACACTGAAAACCTTGTAAAATCTGTTTTTCGTGTTTAACTATAGTTTGCAAAGTATACTATACTTATAGGATAAACGAAGGGGCCAAATATAAGGTAAAAATCAACAGGTGGCAGTGTGATTTGTGACCACCAGCCTTTTTTTTTCCCCCTATGGAGCTAACTGAAAAGTCATGCTGACCCTACCCACATTCAAGACTTATCAAAGCATTTTTATGTGACACTTTTATGTCTTTCTCTTTGTTTCACTGTATTTTATACCCATTTTTAACAATGCTTCATGCTGTTCCATTTGACTTTTCTTCGCTGTTTTCTCCCTCAAGTATTGACCTTGGGTGTTTTTTTTTGTGTTTTTTTTACTTTATGAGCAGATTGTTACTAATAGTGATGTTTTTACTGTCACTGGCACATGGAGGAGGTGTTTGCTGCCTTACATTAACCAGATGGTGGTGTTGGGTAGGAGTGGAGCTGCAGCTGGACCCCACATATAGAGATGATCTCTTTATCCTGGGATTGTCCTGGAGGGAGAGTCGTCGATGCCAGAAGTGGGGTTGCCTGGTCAGAGGGGGGGGGTGATCATGAAATGAATGAATATTTTGAGAGCCTTAAGGGTCCAAAGCAAACTCCCCTCAGAGGCCCCGGGCTTTGGGCTCAACATTAAAATCCCAGGTGCCATCAGTATTCAATAAAGTCTTGGTCAGAAGAATGAAAGACGGAAAAGAAATAGCAGCTTAACTTCAAACACCCTCTGAGTCAGAGCCTTAAGATGTTTTTCCCTCAGATCTTAGATAAGTAGTACAAAGTGTTATTGAGTCCTATTCGAGTTCTGGTGTTACCATAGTTATTGCCAAGATTGTTTCGGTGACATTCGCTTCATTGGCTGACATAACAATGGGAGAGGGTAAAGGGATGATACTGACCGCAGAAACCACAAGTGTTGATGTGTGCTAAGTTCAGTCCCTCTGCTCTTTTTGCTGTGTTCCAGGGGGCTGTTTATCACTATCCATGACCGTGGCCACATTGCAATGCTGCTCCAGAACTGGCCAGAGAAGGACGTCAGGGTAAACGATATCACACAAACGTTGACATGACGGCTCAAATTCCCTAATATCCATGTTGTTCTTTCACTTCCACATTAGAGAAACCTTGTTTTATATGACTGTGCTAACACAGCTGAACACTATGACACTGTGCTGACTATTCTCAGCCTTCATGCAGTGTTACAGAGCACAGTGCAGTGAGTACTTTTTTATCATAGGAATCTAATTCCAGGCTGTTATAAAAACAAAAGCTTCTCTACTTACAGTGATCCCTGTTGAAGGGAGGAGAGGCCGGTAATGTGTGTCTTGACCTGCTGTATTGGCCAATTTCCCAAAGGCCCGAAATATTCCTTTAATCTTCTCCATAGAGCAACTATGTGCAAGTCATAATCAAGCCACATTTCGAATGACGAAACCAGGAGGCATCTCTGGCATGTCAAATATACCTGCAGCCTCGGCCACCTGTTCACAGCTGTCAACAGCAGGGCATTTACCCCTGCGCTGACATGCGGCCTCCCATTGTCGGGGTGGTCCTATCGTAAACTCGCCTAATATGGCCTTCTTTTAACATTTCCACAGCCAGGGGCCAAAACAGGAGCTGAGACACTCATCCTCTGATAATCCCTGGCAGCCTTTCTGTCACATCTCAACACAGTGATAGCATTGGGGGGTTGTGGGGTTGCTAATTGCGTTAAGTGTAGTCGTTAAAGATGTTCAACACCGAAACGGGAACACTAATGACCGCGCAAACCTGTCTGATTTAGGGAGGAACGAGGCTGTAAAAATGCCGTGCCAGGGTTTCCTGCGTCACACCGAGGCTGGAAAAAGAAACGGAAGAAAAAAAGCAGGAACATTTCAAATTAAACACTTCTGCTGCTGATATTAAGTGTTGCACAATTGATTTGTTTCATGCTGTGGAATCAACCTGGAGGAACGTATTTATTGCTTAATAAGTAAAGCGACTGGCGAGTGGAAAGCCGGGAGGGGTGGAGGAGGATCTGGCTTACACATGAGGAAAAAAAAATAAAAAGACATGTTCCTGGGCAGCAGGGTGGACTGGTTTTGGTAAAGAAGAGTTGCACCCTCATTTAGCTTCTCATTAAACTGTACATAAATGTGATATAACAATGAATGTGTTAATGGTGGGAGCAGCGCTAAAGCGATGGCGATGGCCAGCATGACTGCTGCAGGTTAATGACCTGACACTTGTGCCGACCACCAGGCGGTGTGTGTGACGGATGGGGAGAGGATCCTGGGGCTGGGGGACCTGGGCTGCTACGGCATGGGCATCCCAGTGGGCAAACTGGCCCTGTACACAGCCTGTGGAGGCGTGCCGCCCCAGCAGTGCCTGCCCGTCTTGCTGGACGTGGGCACAGACAATGAGGTAAGAGCAGAGCCATAATTATAAACACTGGTTGTTTTATATACTGTATGACTGCTGGAGGTGGAAATTTTTATATTTTTATTTTGAAGAACATTGGACTGTACTACCTCAGTGTTTTTGTCTCATTACTTGTTTGTTTACTGGGTTTTTTAAACAGGCTTCAACCTTTCTTTGTGTACCACATTAATATTTGCCAGAGGACAAAGAGTGGATTTGACAATAAGCTTCAGAAATGCTGATAGGTTTGTTTATCTGGTCATTATGCAATAATTATACATTATACAAGATCTAAACTTAAAGCCATCTGAGCAGCATTGCCCTTCTCATCTAACTTTCAGCATGTGATGAAAGCAGCTTTGTTACAGGTTCTAGATAATAGTTTGTTTTTTTACCATTAACAATCAAATGATCTGCACTTGGGGAAACATTTACATTTCATCACGTTTGAAAATGGCTTGCTTTGTTTTTTTGCTGCTCACCACGGAGGAGATAAAACTTCAGAGCAGCTGGGGCTGGTTGAGTGTCTTGCACAACTGGAGGCAGATTACTCTGAATTATATGAAAATCTAATCATCCCTGTGGGGAAATGAGATCACTACAGCCCCAAGTAGTAATTATCAAGTGTGTTTGGTCTTCCTGCTCGCATCTCAGATTTACTGCCCCAGAGTCAAAATATTCCTCCAACGGATTAACTACCTATAATACACAATACAGTACGCCGGGGGAGGGGAGGGGGGGGGTTGCTCACAGTCCACTGTGGCTAGGTTGAGTCAGAAATCAGAAGTCAGGACAAAGAAAACAAATCACTTCACGACCAGGAGACACCCTTTTGGTGAGGCGCACAGCTCCACTGATGGGTGCCAGCTGGGAAAGCACCTCTGGGCTGTGCCAGTGGAACACCTATGCCCCGTGTTCGCTGTGGCAGACAGGCTGAGGGATGATTCAAGCTCGGGCTACAGCAGCACGTGCGTCTGTGTAGCCTTGACGGGACTAAGAATAGTTTGTGTGCACTTCAATATACACACACACACACACACACACAACTCTGGGCCAAGGGCGTGGCAGCCTCACATCCCCGACACAGCTGAGCTCAGGCCGTCAGAGTGTCCTTCACTTTCCAAGACAGACTTCACATGACTCAGTCGCTGCAGTGGGAGTCGAGCCCTAGCAAGCATCTTAAGTGGATTAAGGCCTTGTCCTGACACAGACAGATACTTTGCAACATTTTCCTATGTGTTTGGACCTCTTGTTCACATGCAAATGGTATTTTATGTCTCTATAAGGGAGGGTTTTTTATTTATTTTTTAGTGTCTTTTTTGAGCAGCTCTGAAAGAAGCATGCGTCTGACGCAACAACGGCAGATGACTGGTTCATGTCCTGGGGAAATATTGTCTGTGTTTTGAAGTCGGGTTCAAAGCTCAGACTGTTGGGCTTTGAATATGTTGAAGCTTCACGTCCACTTATTTGCACTAGCATGGTCATAAGGGGGTGTGGACAGGATATATGTTTTGAATAATATTTGTAGACAAGTGTCCACGGCCTAATGCACCAGAGGACATACAACCTCGCACAAAATGTAAGAAGCAGGAAGAATGTGGAAGAGTTGCACTTAATAGAGCCCAGGAATAAGGAAAATCACTGTTTTTGGCCAAATGAATGCATCATGGATGGCCTGTAATCCCTCTGTGACAGCACAGCCTAATAAACACTTCATCATCAAAGTTCTCAGATATCCATTGCACTATACCAACAAAGCAGTCTTTCCAGAGCCCATTAAAGACGTGACATTGCCATTTTACTCCTCTTTGTGTCACTGGAACTACATCCTTCCAAGTCCTCCAGCTCGGCTCTTTTTCTTTACAGGCCTGCAGAATGGATGCAGCATTACCTTTTGGCCTCTGCTTGCACTGGCATCTCTATGTGTTCATACTTTCCATGAGTTTACTACTCTGTTTGACTGATTCTGGTTTCGGATGATAATGTTATTTGCAGATCAGATTCTTAAGGGGTTGCTGCAGTTTTTGACATTTGTGGCCATCACAATGCAAGTTAACAGGCTGTCGCACAGTCTTTGATCCATAGCTGTCTCAGTCTGTATTGTATCTGCTGCCTGTGTGTGTGTGTGTGTATGTGTGTGAAAGGGAGGGATCGAGCAAACGGAATTCATGTGTGCACATTCTGAGGCCGTGCTATGCGACTGTAACAATTTCAGTTGGAGATAATTCCGTAACTATGGTTCAGTCTTCTTCACTAATTATCACTCTGTAAATTGTTTTTTTAATGCATACACAAACAAACATTTTATAATAGCTGTTTGTGTTTTTTTAATATACCGGTTGATTTTGACAGCTCGCACCATAGCAGGACATGCAGAACTTGCGGTAACACTACACACATGCATGCAAGCAGGGGTGCAGACACAGACACAGACACACACACACACATACACACACACACACACACACACGCACACACATTATGCAACTTTATCAATGGAATGGAAATTCATGAAAAGAGCTAAAAGAGATTTTACTGCAGCCTGCGTGCCTGTGGCCAGCTTTTCCAGTTTCTTTTATTCCAAAGGGATGACAGGCTAAATGAGTTGTAATGGGGTAAGTGGCCTGTACGTGCATGCATGTGTATGTGTGTGTGTGTGTGTGTGCGCATATGCACTTACCTTGTGTCTAGTTCTTTTGACCTGGGCTGATAGGCCTGCCTGCTGCCCGTGGGTGCACGGCCTCGCTTCCCCTCCCCAGCTGTGAGAGTTTGGTGGGAGCAGATGGAGGTGGAAGGCCATGAGGTAGTAGTAGCACTGGCTAATTACTAAAATGACTGTTATTACGGGATTATATTTGTCCTTGAGTGGCTATGGGGGCAGACAGAGGCAAGAAGGCAGACATCCAAGTGGTGAAGCAGGACCCACTGACCCTTTTCTTTAAACAAATAGTCATCTTTGGATTCCCATTTATCAGCTTTCTTGCCAAGTTGAGGTTGATGAGAAGACTGATAGCACTCCAATGTTTATATGCTAAATATGAGGCTACAGTTTGTGCAGTATGTCAGTGTAGCGAAAGGCTGGAAACCAAGTTAAACAGTAAGCTTGTACTGCTTGTAGACAGCAATTGACAAATGTAATATATCAAAATTTAGGTAAGAGCGCTATCAGTCCTCATCTAAAGTTCATCGAGAATGTAAATAAGCATATTTCACAACTTAAACTATTCCTTTAATCGTTTGAAAGATAGTGGAGATGCTCAGTGCATGTAGTAGGTCTGTTTGGATATAGCTAGGTTGTTATTTCTTCATCAGAGGAATGTGGAAACTGCGTAAAATTATGTAATAACCAGTAAGACACTCTCACTGGACACGGCACACACACGTACAGACATCACATCTGCAGGATTTCCCGTGCTGTCCCAATATCTGCCTGGACTGTATTTGTGTTTGTGTGCTCTGGATCTGATGTCACCTGGAGTAACCTCAACACACACACACACACACACACACACACACACACACACACACACACACACACTGAAAGGGGAGTCGGTGATGTCAGCCTGCACAATATGATGTTTGTGTGATTGTACTGACTGGGCTGTCACATGTCCACTGCTGGGTGTCCTTTTACTCAGACAGGTCCAGGCTATTCTTGATCTCTGGCCGTTAAAATTCATCTTTCATAAATGCTGCAGTCTCCTTTTCAGCACTGAAACCGCATGCTGAACCACTTAAATATCATCAGAACTCCGTACCTAGAGGCCCAGTATAACTTTATTGTATTAGTCCGCCAGTTGTCCCCTTGGAAAGAGTTGCAGCGGTGAAAATGGAGCTCCTTTGTCTCTAGACCACAGCAACTGTAAAGCCATAGACAAGGACTAATCCCTTCTGAGAGGAAAGGGCTGTACAACACAAAGGACAGCTCAGCCAATCAACAATAGATAATCTGGAACAGAAAGACAACTTTTATCAACAGTTCAGCGCAGTGTCAACGAGGTCACTGAAGTCACTGAGTGTACATGGGCCGAGTAATGAAACCAAAACAAACCATCCTGCATCCAAACATAGGGTGCACCAGCTGCTTGTGAACTACTGTAAAATGGCCTCTTTTTTTATCTTTCTCCTTGCACGCTCTTGCATCATCTCATGAAATTACCACCAAATGCTCTCTCTGATATCAGTCCAGAGTTTAACTTGGCCACCTCGAGACGCTCGCTGGCCATTTAAAGGTTGCCAGGAAATGAGTCGTCGACTTCAAATAAATATTGGCTTAAAAAAAACCCTTGAGCTGTTCTTGGACATGGCAGCTCTTGACCCTGCCATGGAAAGGTGGCCTCTGCCTTCTCCAAGCCGCGCTCATCTCAGTGGCACCCAGTAATTACACATCTCCAGAAGGAAAGGTCGCCTGTCCCACCGGCTCTCCACCCTTTGGGACCGAAAATTTCCTGGAAGTCAGAGTTCAGAGTGTGGCACGTTCCCTGTAGGAGTAGACGGTTCGTTGTGAGTTGAGACACAGCCATGTTATGTCAGGCAGGTGCAGCGCGTCAAAGAGCCAATGAAAGATGTGCCAATAGAGCAGACCATCGTCTGTAAGCAATCCATCACTGCTAGGTGGCGTTTACTTCCACCTACTTCATCTTAGTCTCACTCCCTCTTTCATTTGCCGTGTCCATCTCTGTGTCTCACACACATGGCGTCCCATCGGCCTCTGGTTTTTGTTTCCTTGCGAGCCAGCTGTATCCATCTCATTCTTCAAAATGCTGAGGCGCAAACGTTCACTGGTGCAGCTCTTTCATCACTGTCTCAGTGTTGGTTTGCCTTCAAAGGAACCAACAGCCCTGCCTTGTTTCTTATTGTCCCTATATATACAGTCAGAGTCACTGTTCCAATCCCCACCACCAGGAACTCGGTGAACTTCTACCTATTCTCCCTCTCGTCCGTCAGTCCATCCATCCATTCATCCCTTATCTTTCCTGCCTGGTAACAAACAGTGTCACAGAACTCCATACAAATGTTGGTCTTGGTAATGCTTTAATCAAATACTTAAAAAATACTTTTTCATCAGCCTTAGCTGTACTTCATGTCTACTAAATCTTCAATGTGAGGGTAATAGAGCTCAGACTGTTACTGACTGTATCTGCAGAGTCTGTGTGAGGTGACGTGACAGGAGGAGGTGCCCGGTGCTGTCACACACATGGTTCACATTATAGCAGAGGTCCAAGGTCTGCAAAGGCACAGGTGTATATATGTGTGAGAACGTATCCACATACTGTATATACATCTCTTCTCTCGCTTGAATACTTTCATCCAGCAAATGTCAAAACTGGACAGATTTCACACACATACACGCTGATAGGTTTATAGTCCATAAGAATCTGAAGGACACACATACACACAGACCCACACACACACACACACACACAACTGCATAGATTTTTATAATGTAGACATTTAAATGTAATCACAGTGAAACACATCTGACATAGCCTGAGTTTGAAAGACAGTTGGCTGTGGGCCAGGCTAAGATGATTTTATGACATAGGACTGTAAAGTTGAATTATGCATATTGTAGGATCTGAATGTGGGGGGCTTGACCCAGACTGATACTTATGATACAGTCAGGATTGTAAAAGTATGTCTTATAGCTCTTATATTCCTTATATGGTGATGCTAAAAATGTGCTTAGCATTGGTAGGGATTGCATAACTTCTGAGAGGTTTTGGTTTTGTAGATCAGCAGATGTATACGTGTGCATCATGATTGGGGTGTGGGTTTTGGTCAAGGATGAATAATGAGTGGTACGAAAGGAGACGATATCTCTGGTTCTGCTGCATCACTTTATTTTATTCAGCTGTCTGCAGGAATTAACAGTGATGGACAACAACACTGTTGGAGGAATGCAGTGGTGAAGCTGCGGAGCGCTGATCCTCACAGCTCCTAGAAAATGTATGGAGTTACTGAGTCACAGTTGCAAGAGAGAGGCTTTGAAGACCAAAATATCGACTTGAGATGGAACTTTAAAAAAAGAAAGTCCTGTCCTTTCCCTTTTCCCTCTCCTTTCCTGCCTTGTTTTTTCATATTCTGTGTTCTACTCCAGGGTTTGCTGAAGGACCCCCTCTACATCGGGCTGAGACACAAGAGAGTGCGAGGCCAGGCCTATGACGACCTGCTGGATGAGTTTATGAAGGCTGTGTCCGACAGGTACGAACATACCGGCCTTCACTGCTGTCTGCTATTGTCACATAATACAGTCTGCAGATGGTGCCTTTAAGAGAAATATGTTACGCAGCTTAGCACAGTGAGCGCAGGCTCTGGATCTGGAACATCAGTTTTGGATGATTCACTTTGCCCCTCTTTGAACTTAGTTTGGGGTTGCTAAGCAGTGCCTATCAAAACTGTGCCTCCTGGCCGCAATAGCATCTGAACACATGAGAAAGTGACCGGGGAGTTGTGGTAACCATCAGTGCTTTCGATCTCACCGGCACGACTCTCTCCCTGCAGGAAGCAGAGAGCACAGCTGACCAACTGTGCACAATGACAGGATTGTTAATCCACTGGATCATTTGAATTAGGTAATGGGTAGAGCTTCAGGAAGATGGTGCTTAATCACTCTGATTGTGGCAGGAATGTGAGTGAGGTCTGTGCAGAATCTGTTTTGCCTGTGTTGACTTAAGTAATGCCAGGCCCAGGGAACCTGTCCACTTTCAGAGAGACCATCGCACACATTCGTGATGTCATATTGAAATGCTAAACCCTGTTTTATTCAGTGATGGATCATAGTTTGGGGTGAGCTGCAGCTTGTTTGACTGAGGCATTGAGGTGTTTAGTATTCTGTACTGTCACTCATGTGGTTTGCATGGACAGATCGTATCTTTTCCCTCCACTCTGGGGTGAAATTACATGAGTCATACGGCTCTGCACCGAGACTTGTGCCTAATGTTTTCATTGCACTTCTGTCCATAGGAATTTAGTGTATGATTGACTAATACACATGCTGACACATCTGTATATCTCTGCATCCTTGTATTTCATGGAGACACCACACACACACACACACACACATGGACCCGTCTTTATCCAGAGGGAACAGAGTCCGGGAGGAGAGTCCTGGGTCTGGGGCCCCTCCAGCTGGCAACAGGAAGCCATGACTCTAATAACCGGGTGGCTTCTCAACTACAGGGAACTAGCGAAGCATTTTCCCTAAAGGAGCCAGATTGGCGGAAAATGAGTAATTATGGGCTCAAAGATTGAATGAATGATTACAGCTCTGCAGTCTTTCAAGTAATATTCAAGTTTGTTTTTTTTATTCAGAAACTAAACATAAATACTGCAGATTGACCCGTCGTCAATAAGCAGCAAATGAATGCAGGAGGATTGTTAATCCACCATTGAAAAATAAGAAATAAAACGGTTGATGATGTGAGTGAGTCTGTTTGATTTCAGGCCAGCGCTCCTCTCCAGCTCCACTGCTCCTTCTGAATAACCAGCAGGTGTTGTCTGCTGCTTTTGTCTTTGGGCATAAACCAATTATCCCTTAATCTCATTGCCCCCACACACACTCCCACAACACTTGGAAAAGGATGAACCACGGCTCAGCAAAGGTTTTAAAGCCTTGAACGCAGCATTTCCTGGCAAAGAAAACCTCTCTTGGTGAATTTAATCACATTTAATCCCTGGTGTATTTTTGTTGGTGTTTGCAGATTTGTCTGTACACAAAATGTACAGTTTGCAGGTAGAAAGAAGTAGTGTTGCTGTTTTGTAAAGCATACTTGATACAGCATACTTCCAAATATCCACATTATTCCGTCTGCGCTTGATTTTGCAGTATCACATCACAACCATTCATGTCCATTCATGACTGTACGGGCTTTAACAGAACAGGCTATGGGGGAATTCTCAATACCACTGTGTAGGGCATGGAGAGACTGCAGGAATGCCTTAAAGTCTTGGCAGTGAGAGAATAAGGAACAGAGAGTACCAGTGGATGGTCAGATCGGCAGATGGATGGGTGGATGGATTAATGAAGGCAGAAATGGCGGAGAGGGAGCAAGAATGTAGAATGCGTTTTTGTCTTTAATGACGGCTCGGGGATTTGAGAAATAACGTGTGCTGAGAGATGCTTGCTCTCTGGAGAGCGAAAGGGGCCTGGGGATTTATTAAGGCTTCGGCGGCGCAGCCACGCAGCCCCGTAGGGACGCCACTAACAGACAGCCTGTGTGTGCACGTGTGTGTGTGTGTGTGTGTACATAAACACACATATGTGGACGCAGGTTGGACAGCTGTGTTTGGACAGAGCTTGCTTGTCCGTGACCTTCTCTGCAGAGGTCCTCGCCGGCTCTGCGCGCGCTCATACCTTCTCCTCTGCCCTCAGCCTCCCCCTTGAGCATTGGAAGTATATACGACGTCCGCCTACTTCCTCTTAGCCCCAGATTCAGATTTCATCAAGTCTCAGATGAGGCAGATTATGTTTCCTGCAGGAGCCGGGTCACTCGTTAACTTCCTCCTCGTACAGACGTAACACCAAACGTCTGAGTGATTCGCCACATGGGAAAAAAAGCGTCTGTCATCTCGTGTCTCACGCCCTTCTTCATCCTTTCAAACATTAATAACAATTTCACGAGCATTTATTCTCGATATATTGGACCTCTTTGGCAGTAAGCCCTCGAGAAAGCGTGCAAGTACTATTCCAGAGAACAATGAGTCTAGGTATTTTTCTTCCATTCTGTTCCCCCTCTTATTGTGGCAAGCCATAAATCACAGCAGAATAAAAGTTCAAGGCACAATGGAGCTCTGTTTTGTCCTGCTAGCAGAAGCCGGAGCCTCACCTGCTCTTCGTCTTCGTCTCGTCTGCCTCGTCATAATCACAGCATGCACTTTCATGTGATAATTGCACCACACGAATGGATAATGAGCAATGGGAGTTTTGCTCACAGAGGAGGCACGATTATAGCGTTTTTTAAGGTGCTGAATGTTTTCGTGCTGCTTGACTGTTACATGTTCAATAAGAGATACTGACAATTTGAGGTTTCGAGCATTTTAAACCTGCAATTACGTATAAATTGGCCACTAGGGGGCAGCAAAAGCAAACTGTAAACACCACTGATTATCACTTTTGTGTTCAGCATGGACAAGTATATTTATTCACTATACTACTACTATTAAGTGCTGAGCAGATACTACACTATTCTGTCCTCTGAAATGACAGTCCACTGCAGCTTAAAAGTGAAATAGTGAAGCTGTGGGTGACAAAAAAAGGTAAAATATTCTGACAATCTTAAACTACCAAGCTCTGAACTTCCACACATGGAGGCATGGCTCCACTCTATGTGAGGGAGCCACTACAAATATATACCGGGAGTCACCTGAGCAGCTACATCAGAATCCACACCTTTCAATGGTTGCCATTTTACATCGTGGAGCAGGTGGATGTAGCATTTTTCTCATTTGTTTTGACATCATGGTGACAGATGTGAGTGCTTTCCCATCAGCCACAGGTCCGCTCTCCGAAGTCACTGAACAGACACTGCTGTTGACAATGCACTGGACAAAGACAGGGAAAGCGATCTCACTGCCAAATCTGAACAACAGAGATTAAACCCTTTTTTTTCCCCTTTTTTTTTCCTTTTTAGAACAAAGTTGAGTGTGTTCCACCTCTCTCTCTGAACAAAGTTGAGAACAGTTTTTCTGTTCCCCTATATTCCAGCCTAACCCTAGTATGCAGTTCAAGCTGAAGAATTAAGCTAAAAGTTTAACTTTTGAATCTTTTAAGTGAAATATGAAGCATATCCTCTAATTTACTAGTCTATAGTGTTGTTCCCTTCTACCAGTTTGTCCCAGTATAGTATCCAGAGAGTGTTCTGGTATTTGCAGGCTATCACTGAAAGTGTTCCCTAATGGATTTTCATGAGTAATTTATTTTTCCTTCCGGCAATCCAAAACTTCCTAAGACAAGTAAATCCATCACAGAAGATTTACACTTCCAACATGTGTTCATAGCAACACTGGTAGTTTTTATGTGAGCCTGACTCACCCCGGTCTGTCCGACCCTACCCCTACCTCTCACGGATGATGATCCAGGGAAGGGATTTCACTCTCCACAGTCATGGAGATGTGGCTGCATTTTTCATCTCTTGGGTGTGCCCTGTCTTGCTTAGGTTACTGCCCTTGATACCTCATCTTAGACACAAAGCAAATCCGGCTGTCTTTGTGCACGGTATTTTTTTTTTATTATTATTCAGCTGGCAAAGGGGCGCATTGTCAGATTTTTTTTTTTCAGCGCTCCATTCACGGGGTCGTCAAGGAAAGACAGCCGACTTTCAGGCGGAATAGGATAACAAACACAATGGCCTCCAAGAGGAGCTTTGTTCTTGGCAAAACACACACACACGGTCAGAGACACTCCCCCTATCTTTATTGGCCCAGGCCAACAACCAAAAAGCTTCCTGCGTTTTGGGGAGATGTTTCATTCGTTCCATTCATCCACAGCCACAAAGAGAGTGGACGGCCATAAATATGCATATGTTCACGGGCAGCGATGCTTTCTCTGATCGGGGTCAGGGGCCTCTGCTCGTTTTTTTTTTTTTCTTCTTTTTGGGCCGTCGTTTTTTAAAATAAAGCAGACGATTCGGCATCTGACATCGCCTCTCAGTCCCATTTAAATTCTTTTAAAGCATCCGTCCTTGCTGAGAAATGCTCGCAGGATGTGATTATGATTCTCAAATTCTGCAGAGGGCTGCACCATCTCTCTCCGTCTCTCTCTCTCTCTCTCACTCTGCGAAGTGTGCAGCAGCAGTTTGGCTCAGGGTGAACCGGCGTGACCTCTCCGGCAGCGAGCTGCACCAAAACCAAACCAGAGGGCGCTGCGCTGGCAACGGGGCAAGGCCACATCTATCCTCGCCTGTCGCCTGTCTGCGTCTCCCCAAAGCCCCAACACAATGAAAAGTTTATAGCTCCCTTCTTGGCCTCATTATTCATCCTCTTCGAGCGGGCTCTCGCGCTGCTTTAGCGCTTTCTCTGGGCTTGATAGGAAACACATTTCTCTCCTCGGCGCTACTGCCGTGTTGGCAGTTAGTCAGCGGGGCTGTCAGTCCCTGTATTGGGAATCCGTGTCTCGCACTTTGGCAGAGGGACAGGTAAACAGTGACCCAGCAATGGCACTCTCTCATCAGGACATTAACTTTTATTGCAGTTGAACTCGACTTGCTCCTCGCTTCCGCTCAGCTTCACCGTGCCCACCCCCCCACCCCCCCCCCCCCACCCCCCCCCCACCCTCCACCTCTCCGGCCTGAAGTTTGAACAGTTTAGCAGCCACTGTGACAAGTGGGAAACAGCTTTAGTGAAATGTAGAATAACACTGTGAACGAGAGTCCTTTTCCTGATGAGGAACAAGGATTTTGTGACACGTCCGAAAGGGGTTTTAGAAAGAAAGAGAGAGGGGAGCATTTGAGCTGGGCAACACAAATGTGACGAGGAGGAATTTTACCTCCCTCCATTGCTCAGTCATTAATGAGTCTACAGGTATGGAGCTGGTTCTGTGTGTGTGTGTGTGTGTGTGCGTGTGCGTGTGCGTGTTTGTGTGTGTTGCAGGACAATGGTTTGACCTGGTTGCTCAGCCTCTCCTCAATCATCAGTGGCTGTAACTCAATCCGTGGTGTTTTTTTGGGTACAGGTACCAGACAGCCTCTCCCTTTTCTCCCCATTGTCTCTCTTTTAATAAAAATGTTAAAGTGCTCAGTCAGACGGTCACATCATCCGGGGCGTCCGGGCGGTTAAGCGCCTCCTGCTTTTCTAATCTCAATTGCGAGCGGATTATTCTCAGATGTTTGGCTCGTTGCTGTCATACAGTCTTTTATGCCGCTTCTAATGCAATTTCATTTCAATTTATGCGGGTATCTTGCTCGGACTTCAAGTAACCTTCGCCAGCTGTAAGCAGGCACAGCAGGGCGTCTGAACTTTAGATTTCTCCATGTGCTAAAACGTTCTCTTTTAAACTGTATTCAGGCCAACGTGTGGTATCTCCTATTATAGTTATTGTAGTCATTACAAAACCCCAAAACCATGAGCAGGAGGTGTAAGGAATGCATTGAACTCTGTGTTTTTTCTGCTCTAATGTAAACTGCTAGCATGTCCCGACTCACTGCAGTACCACGAGCATGAACTAGCTCCATTTTGTGAAGTTGCCATTCTGATCTTGAATAAATAACAACTATGTCGTGTTCTCTCACTGTGCAGAATTAGTCCTTGTGCTCTACCTCGTCCGCCGTAATGTCCATTTCCTCTATCTGCCTCCTGTCCTCTACCTCATCTGAGCGATAGAGCAGCAGAAGCTGCTCCGCAAACATCCAGTAAATTCCTCAACAAAAGTCGCATCTGTTGAAAGGCATGGGAGCTTTGGACTCGTCCTCGTTGTTGCTAAATCTAATTGACATGCTCGTAACGCTGAGCTCATGGCTTATTTTTCCTCGTACGGTGTGTTTGTTGGAGCTGTCTGCCACAGGCCTGTGTGTTGCTGTCTTGACTGTCTGTGATAGGTGGTCCGAGTGTCGGCTCGTAAAAGCGAACGCCGCTGCTTTACGGGGAGAGTGGGTGGGCTCTGTGTTGTGTATCTGTGCTCCTTTGTGGAGGTTGGACCCCCCCCCCCTCCCCTCCACTGATTCTCATTGTGTGGGTGCCATCGTGAAGTTTGGGGAAACAGGTGTCTGCTCATTAAAGGTCTATTAAAGGGGCGTCGCAAAGTTCAGACTCTGACTGTGAGAGCTTTAATTTTCACCTTAGCCGTGACCTCTAACAGAAGAGAGCATGGGTGTCTCACATTTCCTGGAGCTGTGCAGGCACAGGAACCATCGATAGACCTCCATGGCCCCGAGAAGTCTGCATCACCAACATCATCTCTGACTCTGGGATGTGCAGTGTGGATGGGCAGCGCCCCCCGCTGGACTGAACATCTATTAAATGATCCGTCACCCAACAGGAACGACTCACTCCATCATCCTCTTTGTCTCCCTGTCCATGCTTGCTGTTCACAGGTACGGGCTGGACTGTTTGATCCAGTTTGAGGACTTTGCAAATGTCAATGCTTTCCGTCTGCTGAACAAGTACCGCAACAAGTACTGCACATTTAACGATGACATCCAAGGTAACAAACACATACACCTGATGCCCTTTCTAATAAATCCTTTATAATTGTTCAGAAAACCTGAAGCCAGCTAAATCCATATTTTCACAGGACAAAAATGAGCAGAGTTGCAGTTTAAGTGCTGTTACCTTGGTTTGCCAATATAAGTCTACCTGTTAGGTTTTTTAAGAAGTACTATTTACAAAGACTCACTCTTATGGTGAACACTCCCCTAAAAACAAAATAAATAGATTAATAACCAACAAGCAAACTGAACAACTAAGTTAGGGTCATTTGGTTTATCCTTGTCCTGAAGTCATACAGTGCGGAGCACTGGGTGAAACCTAAGAAGTCGGCGTTTCTCTGCACTTCTCCTCAGGCACCGCTTCAGTGGCAGTGGCCGGACTCCTGGCCGCCCTCCGCCTCACCAAGAGCAAAATGTGCGACCACACCATTGTGTTCCAAGGTGCAGGGGAGGTATGTGTAACACACATAACAACTGTTTGTTTTTGTGTGTGTGTTGTTTGCTCCTCTTAACAGCAACAGGTGCCACTTTAAACAGAGCAATAAGAGTCCAGTGACTGCTGTTGTTGGCCAGAGGGCATTGGTTTGCAGAGAAATGATTTCCACTGCTATTTGTGAGACGTGTGATGACGTATGATTGTCAAATAGAAAAACATGGTTGAGGTCTCAGGTCCGCTGTTTCCTGTCTTCATCTTCTTCCCAGGCAGCGATGGGCATCGCTGAGCTGATCAGCATGGCCATGGAGAAAGAGGGACTCGCCAAGGAGGAGTGTCTGAAGAAGATCTGGATGGTTGATTCCAAGGGTCTCATTGTCAAGGTGTCTTGAGAGAAATACTGCTAATACACACACACACACACACACACACACACACACACACACACACATGCGGACAGTGCAGCAGATACAGTAATCTGACTATATGTGAAGGGCCCTGTAAAGTAATTTGTTTTTTTTGTGATTTGTCTGGAATCTCAATGAGACCGACATCTATAAAAGCAAAGCTGAAATACACAAAACATCACAGGTGAATTCTGTCACAGGTGAGGAATCTTTATGGCATTTTCCAAAGATGTTTGACAGCTGCAATCAAGCAACCCTTTCCCATGGTTCATTAATTCATCCGACAGAGGTCGTCCCTTGGAATCAGAGCTGCAGACTCTCCGGGAGAAGAACATTAACATCTGCGATACATCTGTTTTCTCCTCAGCATAGTCATGTCATTCATCCTTCATCCCTCCTCCTCCTCCTCCTCAACTTCTAGCTGTTTCACTCCTTCCACCCACAATGTTGTCTCTATCTTTCCTGCTCATTTTCAACTTCATGAATTCTTCCTTTATTGCCCCGCTGGGAGGAAATTCTTAATTCCCTCAGTTCTAAATATCTGGAGCACTGAGTCCAACATGAAGCTGTCTTTTCTGTGTCTGCGTTTTCACGGGTGATTTCCTGTGCTTAACGTCCTCCTCCTCAACTCTCCAATCCCTCAGGGCCGGGACCATTTGACTCATGAAAAGGAGAGGTTTGCTCATGAGCACCCACACATGAAGAATCTGGAGGATGTGATCCGGGAACTGAAACCCACAGCTATCATTGGTAAAACAGCAAGCCTCTGAGCAGTCGTTAGGCTTCCAGTTTACTATTTACCATCAGACTACGTGCTTTTTTTTTAATATGACATCGTCGACTGGATGTGCAGTGAACCACAGGGCACAGTTGTCAGCATGCCTCTGGAAATGTCAGGAAAGCTGTCAAACAGCATGGAACGGACTGAAATGTTCCACTTCGATCTTTTTCCTGCTCAGGTGTGGCGGCTGTCGCCGGAGCCTTCACCGAGCAGATCATCCGGGACATGGCTTCCTTCAACAAGCAGCCCATCATCTTCGCCCTGAGCAACCCCACCAGCAAAGCCGAGTGCACCGCCGAGCAGTGCTACACTCTCACAGAGGTGAGAAGCGCGCCATCCCATCGGTGCCGGCGTTTTAACTACCTGTCTCTGTGAAACCTAACCCTGTGTGTGTGTTTGTGTGTGTGTGTGTGTGTGTGTGTGTGTGTGTGTGCGTGTGTGTGTGTGTGTGTGTGTGTGTGTGCGTGTGCTGCAGGGGCGGGGCATCTTTGCCAGCGGCAGCCCCTTCGACCCTGTCACACTGCCCGATGGGAGAACACTTTTCCCCGGCCAGGGAAACAACGCCTACATCTTCCCTGGAGTGGGCCTGGCCGTCACCGCCTGCGCCATCCGACATATCCCAGAGGAAATATTCCTCATCGCGGCAGAGGTGACACGCTCACACTCGTTTGATGAACAAAACCGATCGGGTTCTATTGGGGACAACTCACGTTGACATTGAACCTCTACAAGAAAAGAACATCCTCCTAGAAACGTTCCCTGTTTTGCTGTCCTGGCAATTCAAGACAAGAACTAAATATTACTAACCCTAACCCATGTCATGTTAGAAACTTGTCAGATGGGAGCACTAAACTGAGCTGTCTCTCGGCTGTCTGACAGGCTCTTGCTCACCTGGTGACAGAGAAGGACCTGCAGGAGGGCCGGCTGTATCCGTCCCTCACCTCCATAGGGGAAGTCTCCATCAAGCTGGCTGCCAAGGTGAGAGCCCCGGGGCACGTCCCGGTGTGCGGATGCGTCAATCCCCTGAGATGCTTGTCTCATGGTTTCCTCCTTTCTCCTCGCAGATCATGGAGTACGCCTATGAGAACAAGCTGGCGACCCTGCGCCCCGAGCCGTCCGACAAAGAGGCCTACTTGCGTTCACTCAGCTACAGCACTGACTACGACGAGTTCAGCCTGGACTCGTACCGCTGGCCGGAGGACAGTATGACCGTGCAGTCCTGCAAACTTTAACCGGATTCACCGGACGGTGAGAGGGAGGGAATGCAACGCCATGCAATATCACCACAGGAAGAGAACGATGGGATGTCACTGACCCACGTGTCGAATTTTCTCATTAATACATTACTGTGAAATGAATGGCGACAACATACGTAGAGTTATCGTGCTTTATATCTTGGATGTGATCACCTCCGTGAGCGAAAAGCAGTTCTGAAACTGTGACTTGTGACTAAATGGGGGGGGGACTGAATGTGAAGATGAAAGTAGGACTCCTATGATGATATTACACTGATTGTTCTCTCATTACATTTTACAATAATATATTCAGGGAAAGTCCTTCACTGATCACTTTTAGATGTACTGTAACATGCAGTCACTTGTGACTGTCGAGGCTCTTATCCAAAAATTCTTTGTTAAATAAAAAATGTTTTGATTAATGTTTTCCATGTCTGATCACTACACTTACGTACCGACAATAAAAGAACTGGTTATCACAGCATGAGACTATGTAATTTCATAGTGACATTGATTGTCTTTGGTTTGATTTACTGGGTAACCGCTGTCGGTGAGCGTTTTCCTTAAATGCATCTGTAGTGCTTTGGCTTCCCCCAGAGGTCAAAATATGTCATTGCAACATCATCAGCCATTCAGCGTCATTAGCTCTCTGTGGAAATGAACTCAGTTTAGTGATTATCAGATGTGATAATCACCATCACCAAGACATTGCCCAGTCCAATTCCTGGCCCCTAACCCTAACCCCTCAGTCCAAAAACATACATGCTTAGATAGACTGAGTCTTTAAATATCTGTCTATATTATATTATAAAAGCACACAAATGACATAATACTTGTGGGTTCCCATAATACAGAGCCACCATACACACGCACAACTTGCTGTGTGTGTATGAATGTACACTACAATCATAGTTGCAGATTAGTCAAAGTGGTCCATGGCTGGGCTGCATATTCTGTGTCTATCTGGTGCAATCCGATGTAAACTGAGGATGATTTTACATTAACTAATCAATCCGCGGCTAGACAGTTAGTACCAGGGGCCTTGGCTGGCCTGCTGCCCATCCCAGTCCAGAATCAATAGCGGAGCAGCAACCGGACCAGTCAGCACTCAGGGTTGAGCGTCGCGCCCGGGGCCATTCCAACAGGCAAACATTTGTTTGCCTCCTTGCTTCATCCTCCCTTTTAATTCAGCCCCCCACCCCAGCAACCACCACTCTGACCCGACGATCAATATGTCTCAATGTCAACACCATCCAGCTGTCACCCAACTGGGCCTCCAGTTATTACAAAGCCCGGTAGTGTATGAACTGCAAAGTATATGAAAATAAGTATACATTTAAAATAAAAGAGAGCGGGTTGAGGGAGACAGGGATGGTTTAAACGATGATTACATTTTGCTCTAAATATCAGGAATTTTACACATATATACTGTATGAATGCAATTGTAATTGACTAGCAATTCTTGTTGAACTTTGAGTTCTTGGTTGGCAATGTACCTCTACCACTTATTTCTTGTCATTAATTTAAGACCATTATTCTGACTGTCTATCTATCTGTATGCATGTGTATAGCTATGTGTGCATCCTCTTTCCATCTGTTACATCTGACTCTGACTGTCATGCCTAGATTTTGTGGTTTTCAGGGTTTTGTTTCTCACTCACTCTTTCCCTCTACACCTGCCCTACGCTTCCTGCTTGGTGTCCTGTATTTGGTTTCTCTTGACCTCAGCTAAACACAGATACAATGTAATCGCTGTTTCCTCCATTGCGATCCTTTTCCATGCACCTGCAGCCAAGCTACACCTGTTTTACGCTGTGTGCCGCTGCTTTGCTCCAGCTGCCTCCCAGCTGGACACAGCATGGAGGTCTTGCTGATCTCCTGTCACGGTCTATGACTCAGCCTGTGGCACTTTTGTGGCACCTTGCTGGTCTCAGACAAGCCGGGTGACTGCAGCTGTAACCCGACATTATTTTGACCTTGTTTATGGTCTCACATTAAATGGCACATTGCTCAGACCCTGTGATCACTGCCAATCAGTGAAGGCCCCGAGGGAATGTCGCCTGTGTGAGTCTGCCTCCCCATCCTCCCTGTCGCCTGTCTGGCGCTATGCCCAGAGACCCCTGTCCTGTCTGCCTGACCAGTACCACACACTGGGCTCGTTCTGCTCGACCTCTTGTGAAATCACAACATTGTTCAGGTTCCTTGCAGGATCTCTTTGGTAATTCTACTGTTGCAGTCACTGGTTTCACTGTTTACTTTGCATCTTAGCCTTTATATTGTTTCATCTACTCTATTCATTGATTACTAATCTGGGGTTCTGTCCCTTGATACCCTCCCCTTGTGGAGCACATGCAGTAATGAGGAAGAGCACCCCTCTATAGAGACCAGCAGAGGCTGCTCTAACATGCTCTTTGAGCAGAGATCAGTGGGTGCCTTTAAAGGGCACAACAGTGAGACATCAGTGACAGTGATCACTGCACAGTACGCAGTTCTCTGCCTACACATAAATACAACCGCATCCCAGACTACGTAAATCCCTCCATTTACACTCATTTCAACCGCTACATCTTTACATATACGCACACAAAAATCTACTGTATGTAGAGGTCTTCATTGGCATCAATTGACCAAATGGAAAAAAAATCACTTGATGTGACACATAACCCACTGCTGATCTGTTCACTACACACCATTTAAGATGATGAATGTAATGGTGTGTTGTAAAGATAGGAAGAAAGACATTCAAGCTTAAAGAACGATTGCATTCAGCAAAGGATAAGCCTGGGTATCATTAATGTATGATAATTACGTTTACCAAACCATTATGACAAACCACCTCAACAAGGTCATCTGTATTTGTCTAAAGAACAAGTATAGAGTATAGCATTAACTCAGCCTTGTGATGTGTTCTGTTATTCTGACGTGATGTTCCTTTCATTTATTAAGTTTTTCATTACATTATCCATGAAGGTGGGGGCCCAATACAAAACTGAATGAAACCTAATGTGTGACGATTCCAAGTATCTGTTCAGACTTGTCTTTGCATTTTATTTGACCATAAAGAGCGGAGACGTTCTTGCCATTCTGACACATTGAAAAAACAAATAAACAAATGCATAACTGCATTGAATTTGGCTTTTTATTCCAATAACCTTGAGGTGCCGAGGCAAAAAGCCTTTGCTATAATTTGAAAATATACAAATATACAAGTCAACAAATTCTAAATTATGTGAGAATAGTGTTTGTTTCAGCCCTCTTCAGCCCCCTCTTCAACTCCTTGCTCCTTGAGCTGTAAAGCGGTGCCACAGTTCGCAGGACGCCTCAAGGATTCCATACGAGCAACAAACTCTTGCCTCCGTCTTTCATGAATGTTTTATTCACTTAAAGTTTATCTTTGTGTGCAGCATAGATACCAAACACAACAAATATGATGACAAACAGCCACCACGTAGAAAAGCAGGGTGATGGATAAACACACATACACACAAACAGAACACAAACACAAACAGAACTGATATATGGCAGGGTCCTTGTGCTGAGGTCTCCTTGCCTGTTCCAATGCCGCTGATACAAAGCATGTTGTACTTGTATTCTATACAGAAACATCAAGTAGCTCTAACATCTGCAATTTTGCTCTGTCAAACTTAAACAAAGCTTGTTAAAAAGCTATTTAATACAATTAATTTGTCTCAGGCTTTCTTTTCAACTGTCACAAGTTATTCTAATGTCAAGTCAAGCTTCTCTCCCTCGAGTTTATATTTTTATTTATTCATTCATTTTACCAGTCATCATCACTGCAGTATCCAATAATGTCCAGTTAATATTAAATAATGCTATGGTATCAGCTGTTCCGCATCGGCTATTAAATACACTGCACTGGCGCTACATGAAATCTAATCTGCTTTTCTTCTTTTGTGAACCAGTTGTGTATTTGATATTTTTAATACCAATGACTCCCAAAGACAGTCGTGCAGTTAAAGTGCAGTTGAAATGGAAGTAGAACAGTATAAAGGTTTGGGCACTATTTCATCATATTGAAACTCAACCCCGACCTCTGATCTTTCTCTCCTGACGCTGGTCACTAACCCAAGGGCAGTTCAGGGCTACAGGATCAACACTGAAATCATTAGTAGGATTATATGATTACATTTTCAATTCACATTTTTTTATCTTGCGCAACACACATAGGAGTGTGTTTTTTTGTAAATTCACAACAAGTTTCATAAAGAGCCCTTTGTATTTTCTCAGCAAATTAAGCGTCCTGCCTGGCTGGTGGTGGACTGAATGAGGACAATTATCAAACCCACCTCTCCTCAGCAGCTTTAAACCATTCTGCTCCTCCCGTGAACGATTCCACGGGTAATTCGAGGGGACGTCTCTGTTTCACGGACAGTTCGTGAGGCCTGCACGTCACACAGGTTTTAGCCCAAGAGGCAGTGGTGGGCGCAGGTTTCCGACAGCCTGTTGTTTCCCGGACGGGTACCACGCGCGGATACCAAGCAGGAGCGCCAACGCCTTGACAACTTTTCCATAATTAGATGAAGCCTTGTGCTCCACATGGGCGTCCTTGCACCGAAATCTAACGTGACATGTGTGATCACGACCCAAAGTCGCGTTTAATTAATCTTTGCTGCGACGCAGTGTGTGCAGACATCATTCCCTGCAGCTCTCATCAGTGAAAAAAAAAAACAATGTTTCACTAAAACACATCACTCTGTGTAATTGGTAAGCAATTCTACGCATTTTCATTTCCTCTTTTTAACTTATATTTTTACCTTGAGCGATGTTCAACAAGTGACAAGTCCGGTTATTTTCTCTGAAAAAAGACACCATTCAGCTAAAATAATTAAAAAGACAGGGAATTGAACACGTTTCAGCCCAGTTTAGTGAAGCCATGCAGTATGTCGCCTTTAGCTGTCGAGCATGTCTTTGCAGCCTTTTGAATGTCGGCACATGCTAGCCAGGCTTGTGCTTATTATTCTGCTGCGAGCTCCAGATGGATCAACACATGCTGAAAATATTACAAGCAAGACATTTGCATGTGACCTAAATCCCTCACTTCTGCTCCACCATGCAAACAAGTCAGCACAAAGGCATTATTTAATGACCCTGGATTGAAACATTTGCACGGCACAAAATGTTTTCCCATACTGGGTAATAGAATTTGCATATCAGTATTTTGTTGAATTTATTGCATGTTGGCTGTGCATTTATATGGGCTGCCGTTTCTAAAGAAACTAAAAATAGCAGCAACATTTTGTCACTTAAAGCCTCAAACAGTGCTTGAAAAAGTGGTCACTTTTTAGCACATTTGTTAACTTATATACTAATATTTAACACTTCTAACTGCAGAATATAAATCTAAATGTTCAATATTAACAATATTATATATTATAGAATATTTAGATATTATGCCAATTCACACCATTGTAATCGGTACCAACATAAAAGGTCAGACTGAGGAGAGCTGAGGATTGCTTTTTGGGCATGTTGCTTGATGGTCGCTCTTTTCAGCGGTACCATCTACTTCCGGCTACGACCTTCCGTTCCATTTTTTGACCGGAAATGTCTGTATTGTCGGGGAAATGACTGTCACGTTCAGAAGGGCCTAATTATGGCAGACGGATCAAAGTTTGAAGTCTCAAGGACGTTTGGTTCCGGACTTATAAGCCATTAAAGTTTTCCCACAGGAATGTATATGTTCGCCTAAAATTGAAAATTAATTGAAAAGTTGAAAAGTAATTTTCGCAAAATCTTCCTTCCAGAACATATTTAGAAGCACGTTTCAGACCATTTGGAGTCGATTGGTACCCACTTTGAAGAGATGTTTTTTGGATCCCATACATTCATGAGTGCCAGCTGCTGTGTGTGTGTGTGTGTGCCAGGGTTATGAAACGTTAGGGTTAGGTCTAGAAAAACAAAACCCGGTGTACTGGGTAGAAGCACGGTCCTTGCCTGTTGTGTGTGTGTTTCTATGTGTAGTTTGTCTATAGGAAGACATCTTGTAGGCATCAAGCACGTGGAGAACAGAGAGGAGAGAAGATGGAGGACAGGAACACAGTCAGCAGAGAGAGGGTTAGGGTTAGGGGGGTTAGGGTTTGGTCTGGAGAGGTGAGACCTGGTGTACCGGGTAAAAGCACGGTCCATGCTTATTGTGTGTGTGTGTTTCTATTTTGTCTATTGGAAGACATTTTATAGGCACGTGGAGGGCTGGGAGGAAAGGAGATGGAGGACAGGAACACCAGTTGTGTGTTTTTTTTGTCCAGGGTTTTGTATGGGTTTAGAAAAGGTAGGGATATGATCGTCCAAAAATGAGGAAAAGGAGATAGGAGGAAGAAAAAAAGGGTAATGGGTTTCTTTAAAAACTGGTTACAAGAGGTAATGCATTTTAGGCAGGTTTTCCAGATGAGTATCAGGAAAAGGTTGACAAAAAATAAGAAAAATAACCCAACGTTTCGATTGTAATCAATCTTCTCTCATGTAGTGAATACAACAGAGTGTACAGGTGACAATGTATATGATATTGGTAGTAGTTATGGATAAGGAGCCTGAGAAAGGAGCTGATAGTTTGGAATATGGATTGGTGATTAGACGCGTCTAATCCTCTTCAAGTCGAATAACTTTTGAGAGGAAGGTCCTACCTTCCCTAAATCTGGTACGAGCTTTACAGTGGTGGCACGCATTCGTCTGTACGCACATCCATCCCGGAAATACAGCCATTTTCTGACTGGAAATGGGTTAGGGTTAGAGGTTAGGCTAGGGTTAGTGTTAGGGTTAAGGCTAGGGTTAGGGTTAGTAGAAGGGCTAGGGTTAGGGTAAAGGTTAGGCTAGGGTTAGGGTTAGGCTAGGGTTAGGGTTAGGCTAGGGTTAGGGTTAGGGTTGGGGTTAGTCTGGGGTTAGGGTTAGGGTTAGGATTAGGCTAGGGTTAGGGTTAGGGTTAGGCTAGGGTTAGGGTTAGGGTTAGGGTTATGGTTAGGGTTAGGCTAGGGTTAGGGTTGGGGTTAGGGTTCACGTCTAGTCCTCTTCAATTCGAAGAACTTTTGATAGGAAGGTCCTACTGACTTGAAACCAAGTCCTACCCCATGTAAATCTGGTACCAGCTTTCCAGTGGTGGCACTCGTTAGTCTCTATGCACTACCATTCCGGAGATACAGACATTTTCTGACCAGAAATGGGTGAAGGTTAGGCTAGGGTTAGGGTTAGGGTTAGTCTAGGGTTAGGGTTAGGGTTAGGGTTAGGGCTAGGGTTAGGCTAGGGATAGGGTTAGGGTTAGGGTTAGGGTTAGTCTAGGGTTAGGGTTAGGGTTAGGGTTAGGGTTAGTCTAGGGTTAGGGTTAGGGTTAGGTTAGGGTTAGGGTTAGGGTTAGTCTAGGGTTAGTCTAGGGTTAGGGTTAGGCTAGGGTTAGGGTTAGGGTTATGGTTAGCGTTAGGCTAGGGTTAGGGTTGGGGTTAGGGTTCACGTCTAGTCCTCTTCAAGTCGAAGAACTTTTGATAGGAAGGTCCTACTGACTTGAAACCAAGTCCTGCCCCATGTAAATCTGGTACCAGCTTTCCAGTGGTGGCACTCGTTAGTCTCTACGCACTACCATTCCGGAGATACAGACATTTTCTGACCAGAAATGGGTGAAGGTTAGGCTAGGGTTAGGGTTAGGGTTAGGGTTAGGCTAGGGTTAGGGTTAGGGTTAGTCTAGGGTTAGGGTTAGGGTTAGGGTTAGGGTAGGGCTAGGGTTAGGGTTAGGGTTAGGGTTAGTCTAGGGTTAGGGTTAGGGTTAGGGTTAGGGTTCGGGTTAGTCTAGGGATAGGGTTAGGGTTAGGGTTAGGTTAGGGTTAGGGTTAGGGTTAGTCTAGGGTTAGGGTTAGGGTTAGTCTAGGGTTAGGGTTAGGGTTAGGTTAGGGTTAGGTTAGGGTTACGGTTAGGGTTAGTCTAGGGTTAGGGTTGGGGTTAGGGTTCACGTCTAGTCCTCTTCAATTCGAAGAACTTTTGATAGGAAGGTCCTACTGACTTGAAACCAAGTCCTACCCCATGTAAATCTGGTACCAGCTTTCCAGTGGTGGCACCCGTTCGTCTCTAGGCACTACCATTCCGGGGATACAGACATTTTCTGACCAGAAATGGGTGAAGGTTAGGTTAGGGTTAGGGTTAGGGTTAGGGTTAGGGTTAGTCTGGTGTTAGGGTTAGGGTTAGGGGTAGGGTTAGGGTTAGGGTTAGTCTAGGGTTAGGGTTAGGGTTAGTCTAGGGTTAGGGTTAGGGTTAATGTTAGGGTTAGGCTAGGGTTAGGGTTAGGCTAGGGTTAGGGTTAGGGTTAGGGTTAGGGTTAGGCTAGGGTTAGGGTTAGGGTTTGTCTAGGGTTAGTCTAGGGTTAGGATTAGGGTTAGTCTGGTGTTAGGGTTAGGGTTAGGCTAGGGTTAGGGTTAGGCTAGGGTTAGGGTTACGGTTAGGGTTAGGGTTAGGGTTAGGTTTAGGCTAGGGTTAGGGTTAGGGTTAGGGTTAGGGTTAGGGTTAGTCTAGGGTTAGGGTTAGGGTTAGGCTAGAGTTAGGGTTAGGGTTAGGGTTAGGGTTAGTCTAGCGTTAGGGTTAGGGTTCACGTCTTGCCCTCTTCAAGTCGAAGAACTTTTGATAGGAAGGTCCTACTGACTTGAAACCAAGTCCTGCCCCATGTAAATCTGGTACCAGCTTTCCAGTGGTGGCACTCGTTAGTCTCTACGCACTACCATTCCGGAGATACAGACATTTTCTGACCAGAAATGGGTGAAGGTTAGGCTAGGGTTAGGGTTAGGGTTAGGGTTAGTCTAGGGTTAGGGTTAGGGTTAGGGTTAGGGTAGGGCTAGGGTTAGGGTTAGGGTTAGGGTTAGTCTAGGGTTAGGGTTAGGGTTCGGGTTAGTCTAGGGATAGGGTTAGGGTTTGGTTAGGGTTAGGGTTAGGGTTAGTCTAGGGTTAGGGTTAGGGTTAGTCTAGGGTTAGGGTTAGGGTTAGGTTAGGGTTAGGTTAGGGTTAGGTTAGGGTTAGGGTTAGGGTTAGGGTTAGTCGAGGGTTAGGGTTGGGGTTAGGGTTCACGTCTAGTCCTCTTCAATTCGAAGAACTTTTGATAGGAAGGTCCTACTGACTTGAAACCAAGTCCTACCCCATGTAAATCTGGCACCAGCTTTCCAGTGGTGGCACCCGTTCGTCTCTAGGCACTACCATTCCGGGGATACAGACATTTTCTGACCAGAAATGGGTGAAGGTTAGGTTAGGGTTAGGGTTAGGGTTAGGGTTAGGGTTAGTCTGGTGTTAGGGTTAGGGTTAGGGGTAGGGTTAGGGTTAGGGTTAGTCTAGGGTTAGGGTTAGGGTTAGTCTAGGGTTAGGGTTAGGGTTAATGTTAGGGTTAGGCTAGGGTTAGTGTTAGGGTTAGGCTAGGGTTAGGGTTAGGCTAGGGTTAGGGTTAGGGTTAGGGTTAGGGTTAGGCTAGGGTTAGGGTTAGGGTTTGTCTAGGGTTAGTCTAGGGTTAGGATTAGGGTTAGTCTGGTGTTAGGGTTAGGGTTAGGCTAGGGTTAGGGTTAGGCTAGGGTTAGGGTTACGGTTAGGGTTAGGGTTAGGTTTAGGCTAGGGTTAGGGTTAGGGTTAGGGTTAGGGTTAGGGTTAGGGTTAGTCTAGGGTTAGGGTTAGGGTTAGGCTAGGGTTAGGGTTAGGGTTAGGGTTAGGGTTAGGGTTAGGGTTAGTCTAGCGTTAGGGTTAGGGTTCACGTCTTGCCCTCTTCAAGTCGAAGAACTTTTGATAGGAAGGTCCTACTGACTTGAAACCAAGTCCTGCCCCATGTAAATCTGGTACCAGCTTTCCAGTGGTGGCACTCGTTAGTCTCTACGCACTACCATTCCGGAGATACAGACATTTTCTGACCAGAAATGGGTGAAGGTTAGGCTAGGGTTAGGGTTAGGGTTAGGGTTAGGCTAGGGTTAGGGTTAGGGTTAGGGTTAGTCTAGGGTTAGGGTTAGGGTTAGGGTTAGGGTAGGGCTAGGGTTAGGGTTAGGGTTAGGGTTAGTCTAGGGTTAGGGTTAGGGTTCGGGTTAGTCTAGGGATAGGGTTAGGGTTTGGTTAGGGTTAGGGTTAGGGTTAGTCTAGGGTTAGGGTTAGGGTTAGGCTAGGGTTAGGGTTAGGGTTAGGGTTAGGGTTATGGTTAGGGTTAGGCTAGGGTTCGGGTTGGGGTCAGGGTTCACGTCTAGTCCTCTTCAATTTGAAGAACTTTTGATAGGAAGGTCCTACTGACTTGAAACCAAGTCCTACCCCATGTAAATCTGGTACCAGCTTTCCAGTGGTGGCACTCGTTAGTCTCTACGCACTACCATTCCGGAGATACAGACATTTTCTGACCAGAAATGGGTGAAGGTTAGGCTAGGGTTAGGGTTAGGGTTAGGGTTAGGGTTATTCTGGTGTTAGGGTTAGGGGTAGGGTTAGGGTTAGGGTTAGTCTAGGGTTAGGGTTAGGGTTAGTCTAGGGTTAGGGTTAGGGTTAATGTTAGGGTTAGGCTAGGGTTAGTGTTAGGGTTAGGCTAGGGTTAGGGTTAGGGTTAGGGTTAGGCTAGGGTTAGGGTTAGGGTTAGGCTAGGGTTAGGGTTAGGGTTTGTCTAGGGTTAGTCTAGGGTTAGGATTAGGGTTAGTCTGGTGTTAGGGCTAGGGTTAGGGTTAGGCTAGGGTTAGGGTTAGGGTTAGGGTTAGGGTTAGGGTTAGTCTAGCGTTAGGGTTAGGGTTCACGTCTTGCCCTCTTCAAGTCGAAGAACTTTTGATAGGAAGGTCCTACTGACTTGAAACCAAGTCCTGCCCCATGTAAATCTGGTACCAGCTTTCCAGTGGTGGCACTCGTTAGTCTCTACGCACTACCATTCCGGAGATACAGACATTTTCTGACCAGAAATGGGTGAAGGTTAGGCTAGGGTTAGGGTTAGGGTTAGGGTTAGGCTAGGGTTAGGGTTAGGGTTAGTCTAGGGTTAGGGTTAGGGTTAGGGTTAGGGTAGGGCTAGGGTTAGGGTTAGGGTTAGGGTTAGTCTAGGGTTAGGGTTAGGGTTAGGGTTCGGGTTAGTCTAGGGATAGGGTTAGGGTTAGGTTAGGGTTAGGGTTAGGGTCAGTCTAGGGTTAGGGTTAGGGTTAGGCTAGGGTTAGGGTTAGGGTTAGGGTTAGGGTTATGGTTAGGGTTAGGCTAGGGTTAGGGTTGGGGTTAGGGTTCACGTCTGGTCCTCTTCAATTTGAAGAACTTTTGATAGGAAGGTCCTACTGACTTGAAACCAAGTCCAACCCCATGTAAATCTGGTACCAGCTTTCCAGTGGTGGCACTCGTTAGTCTCTACGCACTACCATTCCGGAGATACAGACATTTTCTGACCAGAAATGGGTGAAGGTTAGGCTAGGGTTAGGGTTAGGGTTAGGGTTAGGGTTAGTCTGGTGTTAGGGTTAGGGTTAGGGTTAGTCTAGGGTTAGGGTTAGTCTAGGGTTAGGGCTAGGGTTAGGCTAGGGATAGGGTTAGGGTTAGGGTTAGGGTTAGGGTTAGGGTTAGTCTAGAGTTAGGGTTAGGGTTAGGGTTAGTCTAGGGTTAGGGTTAGGGTTAGTCTAGGGTTAGGGTTAGGGTTAGGTTAGGGTTACGGTTAGGGTTAGTCTAGGGTTAGGGTTGGGGTTAGGGTTCACGTCTAGTCCTCTTCAATTCGAAGATTTTTTGATAGGAAGGTCCTACTGACTTGAAACCAAGTCCTACCCCATGTAAATCTGGTACCAGCTTTCCAGTGGTGGCACCCGTTCGTCTCTAGGCACTACCATTCCGGGGATACAGACATTTTCTGACCAGAAATGGGTGAAGGTTAGTTTAGGGTTAGGGTTAGGGTTAGGGTTTGGGTTAGTCTGGTGTTAGGGTTAGGGTTAGGGGTAGGGTTAGGGTTAGGGTTAGTCTAGGGTTAGGGTTAGGGTTAGTCTAGGGTTAGGGTTAGGGTTAATGTTAGGGTTAGGCTAGGGTTAGTGTTAGGGTTAGGCTAGGGTTAGGGTTAGGCTAGGGTTAGGGTTAGGGTTAGGGTTAGGCTAGGGTTAGGGTTAGGGTTTGTCTAGGGTTAGTCTAGGGTTAGGATTAGGGTTAGTCTGGTGTTAGGGTTAGGGTTAGGCTAGGGTTAGGGTTAGGCTAGGGTTAGGGTTACGGTTAGGGTTAGGTTTAGGCTAGGGTTAGGGTTAGGGTTAGGGTTAGGGTTAGGGTTAGGGTTAGTCTAGGGTTAGGGTTAGGGTTAGGCTAGGGTTAGGGTTAGGGTTAGGGTTAGGGTTAGGGTTAGGGTTAGGGTTAGTCTAGGGTTAGGGTTAAGGTTAGGCTAGGGTTAGGGTTAGGGTTAGGGTTTGTCTGGTGCTAGGGTTAGGGTTAGGGTTAGGGTTAGGGTTAGGCTAGGGTTAGGGTTAGGGTTAGGGTTAGGGTTCACGTGTAGTCCTCTTGAAGTCGAAGAACTTTTGATAGGAAGGTCCTACTGACTTGAAACCAAGTCCTGCCCCATGTAAATCTGGTACCAGCTTTCCAGTGGTGGCACTCGTTAACTCAACTCAACTCAACTTTTATTTGTTTTAAGTGCCATATCATAACAGCTGTTATCTCAGAGCACTTTACAAGCAGAGCAACAATGTGTACATAGTGAAAAAACCCCTGTCCTTAGACCCTCGCAAAGGCTGAGGAACAACTCCCAAGAAAAACCCTGACAGGGAAAAAAAGGGGAGAAACCTCAGGGTGAGAGACAGAGGAGGGGATCCTCACCCAGGACGGACAGGCGGGCACAAACAAAACATTATTGATGGCTAACAGTTCAGGATATAAATCAATGAATTGAATTGAATCAGTCCATAGTAGCAGGCAGGAGGAACCGCAGTGAGATGAGCCGGGTAGAGGTGGCCCTGGATCCAGCTCAGCGTTGATGGAAGTCGGGAGGGAAAATAAAAATAATAAAAATAAAATGAAAAATGAAAAATAAAATAAGAATAAAAAGAAAATTAAGAATTAAAAAATAAAATATTAATGAAAATTAAAATAAGAATTAGTTAGTATCTAAGCACTACCATTCCGGAGATACAGATATTTTCTGACCAGAAATGGGTGAAGGTTAGGCTAGGGTTAGGGTTAGGGTTAGTCTAGGGTTAGGGTTAGGGTTAGGCTAGGGCTAGGGTTAGGGTTAGGGTTAGGCTAGGGTTAGGGTTACGGTTAGGGTTAGGGTTAGGGTTAGGTAGGGTTAGGGCGGGTTAGGGCGAGGGTTAAGGTTAGGCTAGGGTTCGGGTTAGGGTTAGGGTAGGGTTAGGGATCGTGGTTAATAGACTGATAATCACTGATCATCCCCCTGTGTTAAGGTGCTTCCACATAGACCGCGGCAAGCGCAGGCGGTGGGCGGCAAACCCATTGTGTATGTGGTTGCGCTGAGCGGCGCACAGGGTCGGCGCCTGCCGCTGTTGCGCGCCGCTGAGCGGCACGCAAAAGTTGAGAAATGTTCAACTCCGGCGTTGCGCGCTGTGACGTCATCGCGGCGCGTCCAATAGGAGAGAGGTTGTTGGGTCACGAGTTCCAGAGGACTATGGAGAGAACTATGGAGGGGCAGCTAATCAAGTTTCCCGATCTCTGGGACACAAGGTTTACCAGGCAGGCGGTTAAACTCCTCCCTGTTTAGCCTAAGTAGACCTCAAAACGGGCGTGATGGAGCTGTAGCTCCCGGACCAGCCTGAGGTAGCTCTCAAAGCGGTCCTTACGGAGCTGTAGCTCCCAGACCCGGTCTATATTCCCCTGGTTCCTGCCTTCCTATCAGAACTGGGTGGACCCACATCCTCCTTTTCTGTGCTGCTCGTCTCCTCGTCTCCTTATTAGCACTATAGCCAGGACTTAATACACCTTCTCACAAGATCGTGCTCAAACCAACTGCTAAATGTTGTTACTGGTAGCTTAGCAACCTTGACACTTTGCCGCGCGGCACAGCGGCAGCGCTGCGCCTGGCTGCGCTGTACCTGGCGCAGTGCGCCGCGATTGCCGCGGTCTATGTGGAAGCACCTTTAGGGTTAGGGTTAGGTTTGGGGGGCTTAGGGTTAGGGTTAGGTAAAAAGTTACTTGAATTATATGAATATATATACAGTCCCCTCCAAAAGTATTGGAACAGTGAAGCAAATTCATTTATCTTTTCTGTGGACTGGAACCATTTGAGTATGACACCGCAAAACAAATATGAGACAAAAATTAAACATTTCAGCTTTGATTTCCAGGTATTTACATCTGGTTCTGATGCACAGAAGATAACATTATTTGTAAAGGAACACTACATTTCTGGGTGATCAAAAGTATTGGAACATGTGACTGACGGGTGTGTTTTGTTGCCCAGGTGTTTCCTATTACACTAATTATTCAAACAATAAATAGCACTTGCTCAGTTTCACATTTGGGTTTTGCCAGAGGAGACTGCATTTACAGCAAGAAGTGTAACAAACATGAAAACCAGAGAGCTGCCTATGATGGAGAATGAGGCAATTGTGAAGCTGAGAAAAGATGGAAAGTCGATCAGAGCCATTGGACAAACATTGGCCATAGCCAGTACAGCCATTTGGAATGTCTTAAAGAAGAAGGAAACCACTGGTGTACTAAGTAACAGACGTCAAACGGGTAGACCAAGAAAAACGACAGCAGTTGATGACAGAGACATTGTGAGAGCTGCAAAGAAAAACCCTAAAACAACTGTTAGTGACATCACCAACAACCTCCAGAGGGCAGGAGTGAAGGTATCAGTATCTACTGTTTGCAGAAGACTTCATGAGCAAAAGTACAGAGGCTACACCAGAAGATGCAAGCCACTCATCAGCAAGAAGAATAGGAAGGCCAGGCTGGATTTTGCCAAAAAGTATAGAGACGAGCCTCAAACATTCCGGGACAGTGTTATGGACTGATGAGACAAAGATTAACTTTTACCAAAGTGATGGAAAGGCTAAGGTTTGGAGAAAGAAAGGATCTGCCCATAATCCCCACCACACAAGCTTAACTGTTAAACATGGTGGAGGCAATGTCATGGCTTGGACTTGCATGGCTTCTTCTGGGATGGGCTTATTAATCTTCATTGATGAGGTAACACCTGATGATTTCGTCTGCCAATTTAAAGAAAAATGCAACCAAACTGATTGGGAGATCCTTCATCATGCAGCAAGATAACGACCCAAAACACTGCAAAAACAACAAAGGAGTTCGGGGGCAAGAAGTGGAAGGTTTTAGACTGGCCAAGTCAATCTCCAGACACCTGCTAAAGAGGAAACTGAAGGGAACAACCCCCCAAAACAAGCAACAGCTGAAAGAGGCTGCAGTGAAAGCCTGGAAAAGCATCACAAAAGAAGAATGCAAAAGTTTGGTGATGTCAATGGGTCACAGACTTGATGCAGTTATTTCAAGCAAAGGATTTGCAACAAAATATGAAGTCTTATTTGCTTTAATTATCTGTTCCAATAATTTTGAACACCTAAAAATGTGGTGCTTCTTTACAAAAATTTTTATCTTCTACGTTGTGTATCGGATCCAGATGTAAGTACCTGGAAATAAAAGCTGAGATGTTGAATTTTTGTGTCATAATCATCTTTTGGTGTCAAACCCAAATGTTTCCAACCTACAGTAAAAATAAAGGAATCAGCATCATTGTTCCAATACTTTTGGAGGGGACTGTATGTGTGTTTGTGTGTGTGTATGTGTATATATATATATATATATATATATATATATATATATATATATATATATATATATATATATATATATATATATATATATATATATATATATATATATATACACACACACACACCCAAAAGTAGTATTTAGTTAATAGTAGTAGTTAGTTAGTTAGTATTTTTATAAATATTTTATTTATTACTATTATTTATTTATTTATTACTATTATTACTTTAGACCGTTAACCACGGTTAACAGCAGCCGGCTAATAGTGCTGAGCGGTTCAGGACTCATCCGGGTTAATCACCCGGATCCTTTAACTGACTCATGAGTCATGAATCCGAGGTCTCCATTGAACCGGATCCGCCGGGTCCTAACCGACAGTAATGAGTGGATCCACTGGTTAAACACACCCGGGTCTGTAACAGATCCCGGTGCATTAATACGGATCCGGCGAGACCTGAGTCCTAAACCGCTAACCGACACTAACCCTGATCCGTGCGGATCCGGCAAATCCTGAGTCCTGATCCGCTAACCGACACTAACCCTGATCCGTGCGGATCCAGTGAATCCTAAGTCCTGATCCGCTAACCGACGCTAACCCGGATCCGTGCGGATCCGGCGAATCCTGAGTCCCTAACCGTAACCGACAATAATGAGTGGATCCACCGGTTAAACACACCCGGATCTGTAAGGAGAGGGGATCCAGAGTCACACCAGGCGTAGCGCATGCACGCAAATGAGTTCAATAAATTCGTTTTATATGTGCCTATCCACGAAAGATTTTATTTTATCCACGGAAGACATCATGTGATGTTAATGTTTTTGTCTGTGCTCGAAATGCAGGAAAAGTAGCCTACTGCATGATTTGGAAGCAATTTTCAGACCATGTAGTGTTAGGGCAATGCACTGATAATTACATTTGGTGGTGATCCGGGAACATTAATAATTAATAATAGTTTGTTTACTTATTTATTCTTATTCTCGGTTGCATTTTGCGATTTTGCTGTTATGCCTATGTTTAAGTTTTGTATTATTTTTGGTGTGTTGAAATAAACATTTCTCTTGTTTTTAACCTTAGTTTTATTTAAAAGTGATTCATTCCGATCACAAGGCACTTTCAAGTGACTCGCAGATCCGGATCAGTTCAGTGAGTGACTCAGAGGGATCCGAATCCTTAAAAGGATCCGAGTTTCACAGCTCCACCGGCTAACGGCCGTCTGTTAGTGGACCGGATCACATTAATACTGTAGATATCTGCGCCCGTAATATTTTGAGCTCCCTGGCACTGTTTAAGCATTATCATCTTACTAAATCAACATGTATAGATATGTTCACCCACTGGTTGTAGGAAATAGATCTTTTAAGATGTTTGATGAGTGTAAATGATGCAACAGTTATCTTTTGGTAATGAGTGTATATATATTAATCTATAAAATGAATGGTTTTCATCTAAATTACATTGATTGAGTACAGTAATGACTTTGATATAGAAATATGATCGTTTTATAAATAACTTGAGTGTTTTGCAGTATTAAATCAGATCGTTATTGGTGCTATTTGTTACTTTGTATAATAATAATAAGAATAATAACTTTAAGTATGAATGTTGAGTATGTGGTTTTTTATACAGCCAACAATCTATTTTTAAATACAATGTCTCCATGTTGTTGCACTATTTAGTCATAGTGGCCTTTTATCACCATTGGAATGTGTATAAGTGTGTGTTAGTGTGTTAAATAGGCATGAGTGTTATGACAAGACAATATGAATGTATATGTATGAATTACATGAATGTAAACTTTTGACTGATGAACAACAGAAAGAAAAAAAAAGAGGAATATTTTATTGTGATTGTTTGTAAATAAAAGAGATGCAATCTCGGCGAATGAGCTGTCAACGGCAACCAGTATCATCCCCTCGCTTTTCTCCACCTGTTTCCAGGTACTTAACATTTATTATTGTGGTACCATTCTTGGGACCCGTAATATATATACTGTATATGTATATATCCTATCAAGCAACACCAATGCCCTATAAGCAATACTCAGCTCTGCTTATTGCTTGCTCTTGTTTGATTTCCCAAGTTCCCCAAATGGAAAAGAGGCTATGAGCAGCAGGTAATAAACAAGAGACGTCAGGCTGTACGCAGGGGCGGAGCTACAGGGTGGCCTGTGGTGGCCTTTACAAAAGGCCACAGGCAGTTGGCTTCTAGAGATGTGAGGAAAACTAGAAAAATAGCACATCTGAGAATTCATGTTGAGAGGTTGATTGGAAATACATTTTGTACAATTGGAAGTACAAAAGATTACCTCGGGCCATAGCCATCAACGGGATAAGGTGAGAAAGTCACCACTTTGGATTAAATTGTCACTGTGCGTTGTGCACTCACAAACCAGTGCCCAGCTATAGTTCAAGATATGACAGCAAAATCAAGTAAAACTTTGAAAATGTATTGTTCACACAGAAAATTTGTCTCATGTAAAAAAGAACTAGTAGAGTAAACGACTTTTAAACGGCAACAGTTTTTCATTTGGTAAAGCATTTGAACCTGCTCTACCAATGAAGTGCGTAACATTTCACGTAACTGTAGCTTGTTTTCTCTTTTTTTTTTCCTTCTACTTTGGTGCCGCGTCAATGGGTTGTTTCCTTTTTTTGTTATTTTGTTCTTTAATCCAATTATTTTACTTCAGTGCTGCCTCTTTCACAGCAGTTGCACTGCGCCAGTCTCATTGTTCTTGGACAGTATCATTGGTAGAATTTTAGCAGTTGGGAGAAATAACAAACTTTAAGAAAGTGATTCACCTTGAACTCACCTGTAGCGTGTCACAGATGCCTGCAGTCTCACTCAGTCATTCATTCTCTTTAAATGTATTCCATGTTTTTTGCCACAGCGTCTGCCGAACTGATCAGGGTGGTGAGGAAGAAAAGAGCAGAAAATTGCCTGAGGAGGTTCTTAGAAGTTCTTGGCCGAGTATGAACGATCTCAAGGCTGAACGTCCATCTTCAGAGAACATTAATGCTCCTGTGTCCACCATGCACAATGTTATCAGGAAGTTTTCCTTGTGTTACTTGTGGAATCATTCTCAGTGTTAGTCACACAGGTATCAGGGATGGAGCTAACAAAGGAATCTTTGATTGGTGGCGAAAAGACCTTGGACAGCAGACCTTCAGGGAGCTCAAGGTGCAAGCATCCCACCTCCAATCATGTGTCACCAACTCCATGAAAGTGGTTTCTACTGTGAGAAACCCTGAAATACATGGCAGCCGTTCCAGAACAAGCAAGAGTCCTTTTGCACATATGCAACCAAATTAAAGCTTCCCTGCAAGTTACACCGACCCAATGACAATGACATTTTCAATAAAAAAAGAAAACAGAGTTGAAGGAATCCTAGTAAAGTCTTAAGGCTGTCTACTTGCTTTGGAATATTTGAAAAGCAGAAAAGTACATTTCTATTTGACTGTCAGCATATTGCATTATTTTAGCTTATTTATTCATACAATTGACTGATTCACATCAACCACTGTCATGCGTGTTGAGCTGTGTGGAGCACAACTAATAGGTGTTATTTGTTGGTCAATCGGATTTTTAAAAGAAGTTTCCATATCTTTAAGACATATACACACACATTTTCTCATCTCATCGGCTCTTCCTACTGTACGAGGTAGAGAGTAATAATGTGAAGCAAGGTCCAAAATAAACTGATTTTTTGACAGTGAAAGACAAGCCCACCATGACACTTGAGGCACTCAAGACCAGTAAGAGAGCACTGATAATAAGCCTGAATACACTCTGAGGCACAGTATTGTCTGAAACCGCATTAAGCATGCATGCGCTTTAAGATATTAACATGCATGTGTTTGCAACAATAGCCCGTTTTTTTTGTTTTCTGCATCTTCATTAATTCTATAATTGTTTGCAGCCAGTCATTTACTGCCAAGTTCTGTCAACATCAAAGCATTATTCTCTTCTATTTTTTTCTGCAACCAGACATAGCCCATTAACTTAGCATGCATATTAGATCTTGAGCTAAATAAGTTGCCTTATTAATTGTGAGCGGCAACAACAGCTCCTGGTTGTTATGGGTATAGGAAGTAGTTTGTCGCTCGTGGCTTGTTTGGTCATGGTGCGTGTTCATCCTGCCTTACGCATGGCCAGTGTGTGTTGGGCATCATAAATGAGGACAGCGGGGCGTATGTGATGGTAATGCAGCCTCCAGTGCTCTCCTTGCCCATTAATAACCAGGTTGTCTTTGATGTGGCCACGATGGGCAAGGTGGCCCCCTCTTTTTTTTTTTGCATCAGTTACGGCATGTAAATCTGTCTGCTGTGTTATCTCCTTAACTGCTCAAGGGTCCACCTGAGTTTGTCCACCTGACAGAGAGATTAAAGAACCTACAAAGGCTGCATTTCTTCTTTTTGATCAGTGCATAGCGGCCCCGGGAACATGACTGCGGCCCACCTTGCTTTGACAATTCTGCAGAGGGGCACGGAATATTAAAGCACTGGTAAATGCAGACTGAACTGATTCAGTATGCAGTGGTCAAAGGCCTTTCGGTGTGTACAGTCTTCAGATGTGTGTGGATTTTCCCAACATGCCAAAACCACCTAGAATTAGGCAATTTGAGAAACACAATTTCCCCTGGTCTGAAGTGAATAATTTTGTCGCCAAGGTTGTTCCCTGTTAAAAATGTCCAGCAGATTGATTGGGGTTACTGCAACAAACTTTCGAAGCTTCTTCTGTCACAGAATACATTGTATAACTTAACTTAACATGGAAAACTCATGAAAGCCCTTTTATTACACATTTGTTAATGTCGATATACTCAGTGGTTTAATAGACCAGTGACTTCATGTGATGTCAAAGGGACAGACACATAGAAATCACCAACACTCTGTAGCCCCTTTCAGTGTGTTTCCTTTTCAGAGTGTTTCAACATCTTTCATCTAATTGTTTTGGTTTTGTGGCTCATTCTCACTGTTTTGGCTCCCATCGGCAGCCGCAAACCTGCTGTTGTTCTATGTCTGCTGGATCTGTAACACACCTCAAATGCATTCACCTTAAAAAGGGGGACGTTGTCATTTGTTTCTGCTTCACCAGTGTTACCAACCGCAGATATAAAAGGTGTCAGCTATTTTATTTTATTTTATTTTTTATTCCTAAGTGCTTGAACATCCATTTATCACAGGCATCAGGCAAAAGAACCACAGAGAAAAGGGAATGGTCAAAGTTTTCATATTCGCATTTACGCTTGGTTGGTCCACAACATTGACCAAGTGACACTCGAGAAAATAATCGAGCCCTCTCAAAATTGCAGCTCCACCACTCCTCGAGAAATTTGTAACACATGGAGCACCACTCTTGACCAACACTGGCAGCCACTAACCACTCAGTGGCACAGTGGGTTAAGACATTTCTATAGCTGACATTAAATAGTCACTCTTCGGATGGATTCTGTATTTGTGACGAAATTTCATAGAGGCGCCACAAAGCCACACTTGTGCTGCATTAACAATGGCCACAGGAAGGGAAAGTCTCCGAAGTTGCATTACAATAACCTCGCCTCTTTGATGAGCTCGACCTCAGCAAACAGCAAATTCTGCTCAAACAGAATATTTTGAATGTCGCTTTATTCACTTTTGGGGGGCTGTAAAAGAAATCGACAGGAACAAAAGCAACTAACTCCATGTTATTGTCCGGTATTTACATGTTTGAGCCCAGACTGGCAGACCAACATAAAAGTATTAATAATCATGAATGACAATCCAACGCCTACAGGAAGGTAAAGCTAGTGTATGTAGTGGAAGTGTTCTGAGTACTTGAATGGTAATGAATTGTGCAGTACAGAAAAGGTCTGGTTCCCCTTTTTCTTCTGTACACATAAAATGCAATACAACCAATTTTTGCATTTTGAAGGTTGTTTAAAATAGTAATCTGTTGTGCTGGTCACAGAATGTCTCACTGGCCTCTAAAGAGCTCTTGACCTTGAGGTGAATGGTCCCCACACTTTATTATGCTCTAAATCCAATTTCCTCACAGATGTATTTTACATCTGAATATTTCATCTGGAAAAAATAAATAAATAAGTAAATAAATGCACACAAGGTAGATCAATCAATAAAACTGTGCATGACATTGTTTGAGTGTTTTTATACCTGCTTCGGGATATCAGATTGGATGTGTATGTGTTTAACTGTCTTCTGCTGGCTGCATATGGGTGGATAGCTCATTACCCATTGTCCACGGGCACAATGGCCTGGAGGCCAGGCTATGCTGGCCAAACAGCCCAGAGCACAATACCTGTAAACAGCGAGCAACCTAATTGAAAACACAGTCTAGCATCACCATGTTGTCTCACAATGACCAAGCTGATGAATAGGGAGGTGGGCTTTTAAAAAGACAAGCTCCATGCAATCAAAGGTGGGAGTGTGTTCAAAATGAAAGGCTGCAGCAGAGTCTCTGTTTTAAAATGTTGATTTCATTTTTGTTATTTCCTCGTCCTGAAATTGCAGGTGCTCTTGTCAATATTGGTTTTGATGTGTATGTTTGGATGCACTGAAATCAGAATAAATAAATAAACAAACAAACATGGCCAACAGTGATTCAAGATATCTGCATGGTCAGGACATGTTGGCCAACTTGAATCATGCAATGCATTGATTGCACAGCATTGACTTCCTAGCTTTTAAAATGTTATGCATCGACTCACTAATGCATTTAACCCTAGTGCTGATTGGTTACAATGTTACTTCATATGAGCCTCTGGGCACTTAATTCAGAGATATAATCATCCTGTACATTCCAAATGAGGCCTATACGTCCTTTGCATGACACACACGTGTGGAAACGTCCTTCATCTAGGTCAGCGAGTCTACATCCATCCATCACCTCCACCCGCCAGGATCTTAAACAAAGCGAGGGAGAGAGAGAGCGAATCTAAAAAAAGGAGCTCTGCGTTACCCATGCTTGGCTGGATGTGGTCTAAGTAACAGTAATCCAATCAGATAAAGGACTAGTCAACATACAAGTTTTGCTGGATATCTCAGCCGCTGCATGCCCACCACAAATTCACTAGTTCCCTGTCAACTTGTTGGCTTCCATTACACCGCGCTCTGATGTCACGGACCTAATTCTTTTGACGCTGTTCTTTATGTGTGTTTTGCGATTAGGCTCCAATTTCTGCCTCTGTTTCCTCTCATGCGCAATGAAGAGCCTCAGCTGTGTCGTTCTCTTTGTCTCCCTATATCCCTTTTCTCTCTCGCCACTTGCTGCGCCTGCTCTGATTTATCCTCATGAATACAGTGATACTGTAACTCAAAGCCACCATATGCTTGTTTTGTGTAGCATAGTAGCAGACAATGAAGTGATGTCCTTTGGGGTTTTGGGAGTCTGGCCCTGTCTACACCTGATCTAAATGTTCAGTGATTAGAAAGTGGTCAGTGGTCTCTGCCTGACCACATTGCATTGGGTTGGATCTTGAGTAGGTGGGAAAAGATCTGTTCCACAAGCTGGTATCTGTTAAACAACGTTGCATCTGTTCCTATATTTATTGTTGTGCCTTTGTCTGAGTGGATATACAGTCTTCAAGGTTGTATTTGAGAATTGTGTATCTAACATGAGTAACTATAGTAACGGATGAAGTTGAGGTCAGTGTCTATGGTTTATATAGGCACTGGCTAAGGAACTGAAGATATTTAATTCATAAAATGGAAACTATACAAATATTTTATGTTTTTTTTTTCTAAATTCCATAGATATATGTTTATTCAGAGCACCAGCAAGGGAACTGTAGATTATCTCTGTCCCTTTCTCTGCGCCCCTCCCTCAACCAGTGCCGTTCCAGCCATGCTCCCCGAGCTGCTCGTACTGATGCTGCCCAGATGTTCTTTACTCCAGATCGTTGTCCACAGAAAACAGGGAGGGGTCATCACGTGTCTGACCGTGCTGGTCTTTCTGGGTCGGTCAGCCCTGCTCTTCCTCTCTGCTGCCGTTATTTCACTTCCCCGAGGGTGTGGAGTCTGGTCAGCCAGGCCACATGACCTGAGGCCATGGGTAAACTCAGGCAGGTCTTGGGTCCAGAGGTGCCGCCTCAGATTTGCACTTAGTCGGCCTGAAGGGTCTCTGTGATGGCCTGGATGTGATCATATCTGAGTAGCACTAATCCACTGGGCTGGTTGGGGCGGGTTGGAACTCTGGTGTCCCATTAAGTTTGGCCTGGAGGATCATAAGTCTGGACTGGCCTTGAGTAACATGATCCGAAGGTCCACAGCGTATAGATACAAGTAAGGCTAGCAAGGAAGATACAAGCTTTTATCAGACTGACAGGGAGGAGAGAGAGTTGAGATTTCCAGGCCTGAAAGTACAGCTGGGAATCATTCATACATACAATACATGGTCTCACTTCCTGTTTGTTAATGTGTGTGCAAGAAGGAAGAACACAGCTTTAACGTGCCAGCGACAAATGTTTGAGTTTGTTCATTTCGTTTGAGGTTTGTGTGCCATGTTGTCAGTGGTGAAGTAGAGAACATATTGTGACTTTTTCTCCCTTAGTAAAAGGATCGAAGTGTATGCAACAAAGGGGGATCTTGTTTGTCCTTGAGAGCAACTTGAATAAAGACAATGCAATAATTTGCAGAAGAAAGGATTTTCCTTTGTTCAGTCTCGTTTGACATGGTGGTGAACCTGCTCCATCCTTCCCACGTGACTGAGCCTTTTGAGCACGGTCCTTTTATGAACCATCATGATATTATCTGCTGTCTCCACGGACCTGTTTTCCCCGGGAATGTTCTGTACAGCTATTTCTGATGCATTAAGCACCTTTTCATATCTTAAGTTGCCTTTGTTCCCGCCTCTTTAAAATGTGACACTGGCATCAAGTTTAGAATAATCCGGATTTTAAACAAAAATCTGTCAGATGATAGGGTAAAGCATTAAAGACATACTTTTTAAAAAACAAGTGAGTAATGCCATAATGATCATAATAATAGTGGTGTTTTTCTCTGTAGTTTCCAGCACATGATAGGATAAGCTCTGACTGTTCCAGTGACTCTCAGTGGGAACCAGCACACATGGTAAATACCCCAACAATAATCATCCTTTTAATGCATATATGTTTTTGCATGTGTAGAGTATGTTTACGGGCTCTATTTCAATGATATTTAGGTGAGTGGTTCAAAACATAATATGTATGACTCTTAATACAGAGGGTCACGAGTGGGAGAAACACCTAATGAGGTGAGTAATTTAGGATCAGAGGATTTACTTTACCGCACAAACTCACACCCTGCAGGCAACATTGCTCAAATTAAAACTGATTCAATCAGATTCAATTATGTCCCGAGGAGATGCCCCCGTTAGGTTCCCGTTTTTCTTTTCTTTTTGAGGGTTCAGCTCTTGATATTAATTGGGTCCCGTCTCGTCTCACTTTATTGAACATGACAGTCCAAGCGGTCGCCACGAAAGAAAGTGGAGGAGTCGAAAGAGGGGAAAAAACGGAATAATTAAAGTGAAATTACCGACCAGTTAATTTGCCAATTATGGCCAATTAGCCAGCACGTGGGGAGGTGTGAAAATTATAACAGGCTGTGATACTCAAATGAGCATTTTGACACGGTGACCTGTTTTGGCCTTCAGGGGGGGACACATGGATATTTAGAAGACAACAGTGGTTTAAGACAGATTTGGGGTTTCCTCACAATGGACACACAGACAGAGAGCATTGATTCGAATTTTAAAGTCTAAGGCGCTTGATACTGCAAGATGGCGGATCGAGGATGATGTCGCGTTGCATTGTCCTGGTGTTTCTTGACCAGAAGGAGTGAATTTGCTCGTCTTAGCAGCAAAAACAAAGGGAACGAGCGCAACCCTAGTCGTAGCTTGAGCTGGCAGCGCCAGGGGAGCAGAGGGCAGCAGGTAGCAGAAGGGCAGGTGAGCAAGGAATTACGCATTAACACAACAAAGACACCCCCAAGGACCGACCTGGCAGCATTCCTCTGGTTTGTCACTCAGTGCATTTTGATTATAGGTCGGTGGGGTGTTGCCAAGTTTATTTTATGCTCTACGAGCTTCAAAAAAAGTGGGAGCACTTGTTCAGTGGGACGAGAAACGGAGGACTAATGAAAGTGCCCTCAATGTCTGCCATGACTGCAGAGTCGGAGCAGAACAACCTGCCGTGAGGGAGTGTAGTGGCACTCGTGCTGTGCTCCGTTCCAAACGTAACAGTTTTCGTATGGCTCAGAGGTTATCGAAGGGATGAATGTTAAGCGCTTCGCTTCCCAGCAGTAATAAGCGACGGCGAGCAGTCGCAGATGAGCCGTTGATCCAAACAAAAACTCTGCGTCAGGGAAAAGGCGCCGCATTAATTCCTGCTGGTGATTCTGGTATCCGGTGCATCTGAGTTTTCTCCTCTCGCATGTCAAGCCGGCGAGCAGGCAGACAGAGAGCCGCGTCTCCGGGTCACGTTCAAAGTGAATAATTTCTCTCTCCTTCTTCTGCCTTGAGAAGACCTGAGAGGAATGAAGTCAACCATTAGCCCCATGTCTCCTCAGCACAGATCTGCAGGAGCGGGGACACTCACTTTGACACCAGCTAAACAGGGAGCTGCACTCTTTTGTTCCTCTATTTGTACCAGCCAGCCAGGTTCCTCCTTTCGCCAAACTGGGAGGATTAGGGAGGCGCGGTATATCAATTAAAGAGCCCAATATGTCCCCTCAAGGGATGCTGGGTGTTCAGGTTCAAATATCTGGAGGAGGGGTGGTGATTTGGTGTGGCAGAGAGGCCATTAGTGGGGCTAAGTGACCAAGAAAAATAGTAGTGGCATCAGCATAAAATCCCCCAATACTGCAGCTTACAACCATGTTTACGCAGTCTTTTCTGTTCCTCACTGGCACTTTTCATCTTTGTGACACGGAGAAATTAATGTATCTGAAATGCTGCCAGGTTAACTGCTAAAATCTTTGCCTGTGGTCAAAAGTAGCATGCCTGAATGTGCCATTGTTGTAGTTTTCTCCTGTGGAAATTTTGTTGTGGCACAAACCTTGAAGCGGTGGTGAGCTTTATTTGCTGTTAGATAAAGGAATACTTGTATCCCAAGACCGCAGTTTGACCTCCTTCACAGCCCATGAATTGATTTCATTCAGAAGTGTAGAATTAGCAAGGCCAGTGTCAATTGTTGGAAAAGTTCTTTGAGAGAGCTGAAAAATAATCAACATAGCCAATTTGCCTTGCAATTTCTTAATTCTTAAGGAAATTTGTCCATACCACCGTACAATGCCTCGCACTGTATGACACACTTCAATGGGGATGAATGTGTTTACATGATTTTTACTGCTCCTGAGGTCATTCGTATTACTTGGTGCCAATCCTTTCAGCTTCCAGTTCAGCGAGATTCAATATTTCTTTTGACAAGACATTTGATATCCCCGCAGCCCAGTGATTCCTCGCATCGAGCCGTCACATTCTTCCATACATGAGGTGTGAATGAGGGGCCACGGTGACGGACACAGGGCTCTCAGGACCCTCGTTACAGTGAGCAACTGTGTGAGGCTTCGGTGTCCTGACCTCGCCGACCCCTGCCACATTCATCAGCTGTGACTCCTGGAGCCCCGCAGGCAACACACAAACTACACAACACACACTGTTGACAGAAATACAACTTAACGAAGGATTACATTGTTCAAATATCATTTGACTTTTTGATGCGACCCACCGCCGCGTGAATAAAAATAAGATAATGCTCACCTTTAACAATGAAACAGCAAGATTAGAATTTATTTTCCTGTTTTCAAGGCATTTGTGTGAGAGGTTTATTTAAAAAAAAAATAGCGCGGCTGTTTGGTGCACAGGAACAAATCTGACGAATATTGGTAAAAGAAAGTACACCTCAATGCTGCACATCGAAAAAGAAAAAAGGATCAGTTGAGTAATTATTGTTGTTGAGATTTTTTAAAATCTGCCTTCATTTACATTTAAAGAAGAATTTCCTTGTTGTTAATGTTAATATCGAAAAGTTTCATCCTTCAACTAAACAATGACATGGAGTCATTCTCTGTGGGGAAAAAACTCAAAAATTCAACAATCTTTCTTTACGTGATCAAAAGGTCAAATTCTTCAGCTCAGGGCAATTTTCTAATTCTGTTATTTGAAGAAAAAAAAAAAGAAATTTATTCAATTAATTCAGTCTGTGTCCGAAGACTTAACAGTAAGGACAGTCTGCCACGATTCATCATCAGGGCACTGCTGTCGTCCAGTCAGGCTGACTGAGCAGCCAATTACAGCAACGAGACACAGGTTGCAAAGCTGGTCAAAGTTGGAATTGTGAAACACTGTCGTGTTTTTAAAATTCCTGCAAGGGAAAAGACTGAGGAACCAATTATGATAACAAGAATGCCTCCTCAGGACGGCAATGGAAATAATGAAAGACAGGCTTTCCATAGATTTATTCTGCTTGATTTGGTTGCTTTGCTGAGGCCAAAGATATTCAAAAACAGCACTTATAGCCTTAAGCAGCATTATTAATTCACAATAAAGGGAGAGAGAGAGAGAGAGAGAGGGAGAGGGGATAGGATTCAAAGCAAGGGGGAAATGTTTCCTTGAACATGCACTTGAGTCCAGTCCGATGCGCTTTTGCACACGGTGTGGTATGCCTGTCTGAGTTCACAAGGCAATCCTCCCTCCAGGTCTGAGAACTGCTCTGGCCCCCACAGACCCCAGGGCACCGCATTCATATGGCGGCCGGGCCGCGTATTAGACACATATGGTGCCGCAACAGATTTAAGAAATAAGCTGTCATCAAATAATCAAATCATTCATGTTTCAGGGAGCAATAATGAAGGTATGTGAGCAGACCTTGTTCCTAGTGGGACGCCTTTGTGTGTGCTTGGTGTGCCTGTGGACAAAGGCCTGTCACTGTCTCCTCTCCTCGCTTCTCCGTGGTCACACACACACACACACACACACACGAGACATGCAGACCAGAGGAAATTATAGCAAACAAGCCGGGTCCTGATGAGGACGCCAGGCAGCCGACTGATAGAAATTACGTCAGTTCTATGGCTGCATTAGATCTGTTCATTAATGGGATTGATCTGATTAGGATTTCTCCTTTTGCTGTCATTTTGATTTCATTGAGAAAGTATTCACTTTTATCTTCATGTCATTTCTCGCTGCGGCTTGGCGAGGCCCTCTCTGATGTCTGATCTGGATAACAGCCACATATATAAACCATCCTTCATATCACCACTTACTCTAAAATTAATGAAACACCCAGTGCTTGTTAGCCCCGGTTATTCTTAATCAATGGGGCAAAATGCACAGCTTTGTTCCAAAGTTTCGCTTAATTCTGTTTCCAAACCCAAAAGAGGAAAGGCGTGGGAGAGGGTATTCGCGGCAATGCGTGGCTGAAACTCCGTAAGTGCTGGATGACTAAATGTTTGTCTTCCAGTCAAAAGTAGTAGCTAACGCGTCCCTCGCTGATAAGATGACTGCTGATCAATTCCCACTGGTCCAGACAGGCGCTTAAATTAATTAATTAGAGCCTTTGCAGAGCAGTAGCTGGATATGATGCACACTATGCAAGCACTAGAAAAGACAAGCCGCTGCTTCCTGTGCCCTGTCTGCACGCATCCCATCAACGTCAGCAGATCAGCAGCGTCCTCGCTGGGAAAACAAGCCGGCGCGGAGGGAGAGGGGGGAAAGAACATGCACCACTCCGCCCACCAAACCCCAGGCTCTGCTTTTTTAAACCCGCGCCTCGGCTCCAACCCGCGCCCCGCCCGCCCGCCTGCCTGCCCGCCTGCCCGCTGCCGACCCCCCACCCCTCCTCCCTGCGCTACTCATCCACCCTCCACTTGCAACCCTAGGCCATGAGTCCAGGCTGTGCATGACAGCTCGCAACATCCCCTGCCACAAATGTTTTCCCAAAGCATCCACTTCCGTGACCCTATCAGCAGATAAAACCTCCCCGCAACCCCTGACGGAGTGCGCCTCTCACTTTTCCGAATGTGTCAACAATTTCTGGCTGGCTGGCCAGACACTGCATCCTGGCTATGCCTGCTGTGCGTGTGTGCGTGTGTCTGTCTGTGTCTGTGTGTACTTGCTCATGTATGTTTGAATATATTTATGTCTCAGTATTTTTTTTTCGTCTTTTTCTACATGAAGCAGGGAAAAAAATGAGGAAAAAAAAAAGAAACGGCCATGTCATTCTTCCACAACTTAATCAGGAGCTACACACAGGAGAGGGCTGCTGCAGCCCGGACCTCCCTGATCATGTTAATGAGGTCCCCTGGCTATGCAGTCATTGAAGTATAATTGACTTGTTCGTCTCTTATCTTCCTAATAGACACTCTGACCCAGAGCACGTTTATTTCGCTATGAGAAATGTCAAGAAGGATTGGAAGTTTCCTCAGCGTGCCCATTAAAACTGAAGGCATGCCACCCTGTCTGCAGCCGGCCTGCGCTGCCATTGGCTCCCCGCCTCATTATGCAGATGCCAAATGTAAATAAATGATTTGCAGATCACTGCTGCCCCCACCACTCTGCCCCCCCCCACTCCACACACACCGCCACCACCACCGCCCCCACCGCCTGTACCCTCTTCCCAAACTGTGGTCCTCTCTGCTCTTCCAGGACTGCAGAAAAGAGGGCAGGAAAGGAGGGAGGAGGAGGGCAGAGGAGAGCAGAAAAGCACACAAAACCGTCCATGGGAGCACCATGACGATTTGTCTCTCTGGAGCAAGATAAATAATACATAGGTAGTAATTATAATAAGACATGTCCCCGACTTGAAAACCTGGCGAAGCGCATTGATGTTGTTACAGCCACGTATGTCTCCTGGCTTTCAGGACCCATCACAATCAAAACGTGGCCACGTGTAATGTGGGGGCAACACTGCGTCAGCGGACGCCAACCAGCGGCTGCACTCACACGCTTGTGGATCTGAGGGGGAACATCTGTGCACATCAGCAGCCCACACACCGCCTTGCATGTCCACCACGTCCGCTTGGGCCCGGACGCAGAAAAAAAAAATTGCAGGGTGCTCAGGGTGCTCGAAATCCTTGTGATGAAACTGAAGGCGTGGTTCTTTTACATCCCTCTGTCACCAGAACACACAATAATAATAATAATAATAATAATAATAACAAAAAGAGTAGAAGAAAATGAAGGAGTAAGTAAATACTTTGCTTTAAAAATCAATTCATATTTAGCTAAATAAGTCATGTCATGGAAAATTACATGTAAACACAATGCAGATAATATTCAGTCAGCTACCTTCTCTATTAAAAAGAACTGTTGTAACAATCCAAATAAAAGTGTTTAATTGCACGTAATGCAGGACATTAAATTAGCATTTGACACATTGGTTGGCAAATAGAGGACATGCCACAATGTCACTCAACTGATATCTGACATAATTCAGTTTCATGTGACACCCTCCCATTTGCCAAACTGTTTGGGCTAAAACAGAAATGCATTAGAGAGCACATCTTTATAATGGTCACGTTCTAAACACTTTTACAGCTCCATTATTATGTACTTATTATAAAATGTGTATATATCACACACATGGACATATAATAGAATGCTATTATAACTTGGCTTTGTTTATTATGTATTGTGCCAACAATATATCCATTCATTTAGAAAAAGGGATATGATGCAATATGAAACAATAGATCTGCCATTTATACAAAAACCCGCTGGAGAGCTTCCTCTCATGTTTTATTCATTCATTTCACTTTTCAGTTCTCTATTCTTTCCCCAGTGTGCTCAAGTTTGTGCTGTGGTTAAATATCCAAAAAATCTTTTATTTTAATTTCCCTCAACTGCTCAAATCAAATATGGTCAAAATCTGTGGGAAAATACCCCCCGCCCCCCAAAAAATCCTCTTTTAGTTATTAAAATCCTGGGTACTGAGGTACACTGATTAGATCCTCTGATTAGATCCTCAGATTTTATTTGGCAAAGGCGTAAAAAATGTTTGAGATTTTCAACACGTAACAACCCTAAAAAGCTCAGCGTCATTTATGGGAGCACAATAAGAGCAGAGCTGTCCAGCTCACTTCAGATTGTGTCCAACACTGATCCTTCTGTCATTTCTCCTTATTTAGCATGGATTAATGAGATGACTGCATACGCCCCGTGAGCCCCCTGAAATTTTTATTTTCCGATCGGCTTCTGTGTGATCGTGGCACTGGCTGTGCCTTGACTTGGAGACATCATTATAGTAATTACCACAAGCTCTAGTAGTTGCAGGCAAATAATTCTGCCGGCTCCATTTTTTCTCCCCCCTTTGCTGCAGCTCGGCAGAGGAGGGGAAATTACATTTTTCACCAAGCCTTTCTGTTGTCTGTATTGTGACAGCGGTCATACTCCATCACATAGGCCCTCTCTCAGCTATGAGTATCCCACAATCGGAGTAATGGTGATAAAAGAAAAAAAAAAAATCAGAGCAGAGGAAACAGCCTATTTGCTACACAGTGCCGTAGCACCTTTAGCTCATGAATAGAAGAATAGGTTTAGTTCGGTGACTACCTTTCATTTGCATTCGTCTCGGGGGTGGTTCAGAGATCAGTTTTAATTAAAAGAAACGTGGATTCATTAATTTGCAGCATGCAGCGGTTGATTCTGGAATTGAGTTGATTTTTGGAGCTGAAAGCAGCCAGGTGTGCGCCTGGGATGACCAGTGCCTGTTTGTGCTGTGACCATCGAGTCCCTGTTCAACTGGCAGACAGCCAATTGTGTAAGAAAACGCCTCCGCTGATGTAGAGAGGTTTCCCACAGAAATGTTTCATCGTTTAGAAATTACCTGTCGAAGCAGAGCGGAACAAACGTCATTTTTTCTGTGTTCTACGGTCCGACCCTGACAGGATCCAAGCCTCCGGGCAGCTGCAGACTGTTGGATTGTATTCGTCCCAGACATTTCAAGGTGCTGCATTGTATGCATTAAGATGGAAACTCTATTTATTAATCAATTTCTTCATTGTATAGCCCAGTAGTTCAAAGTCGTGTGACCTCAAAAGTCCAGCTTTTAGGGGGGAAAAAGTAAGAAAGCCAGTGAATAAAATGAAGAAAATTAATTATTTTCCATCCAAGTGGCACTGAATTTAAATGCAATATGGTGCTTATTTTCCTCGTTCTACTTCAAGTTTGCGTTCATCTGCTTTGGACTCGACGTCTCCCCATTTCAGTGACCAGCATTATTGAAACCAATTGTTTTGCATGTAAAAACAAACACAATTAGCATATCTTTTTATCTTTGAAATGATTTTTGATTAAGCACTAAAAACTGCACTTTGTCACTGCTCTGAAGTGTGCTCGAGCGTTAGCTTGTGTGCAACATTTCTGAAGTGCCATTGTCGTTCCTGGCGTGTTGTGTGTCACGCTAACTCGGCAACAATTAAGCGGCATGCAATTAATGCAAAACAGATAAAGGCGGACTGGTGAAAAGAAAGGCAGGAAGAAAGCGTAAACAATGGAGGGATAATGTCCATTGAAAAAACACATTATATGGAGCTGAATATCAGCAACCAACACACACACAAACGTTAACTTGGGGAGGGACTTCAGCGTGTGCAATGTATCAGCAACAGAACGGTCTGATGGTCTGTCCCCCCAAATGTCCAGGGCGGGAGCCTGTTTGTTAAACCCAACAGTAATTTTGGAGCGAGAGCCAGATCATTTTTCCACTCTGTAATTAGCTATTCAAGCCAAGGCCGAGCTGGTCATTCTCTTCATCTCCTGTTCTAATTAGCCCAAATTGAACAATTTGTTTCTCCATTCAAACCCTGAATTATCCCCTAATCTAACACTCGTTTATGCTCAGGCCGGTGACAGCGAGTGACACTGACAGACGTCTTGCTGCGGCTCCTCCGAACACATGAGTGAACAAAAAGTCGGCGTCAGAGTAGAGCCGCTTCAATTAAGAGTCAAAGGTGGCGTGTGCAGCAGCTCTCTTTTACTCCAACCACATTCCCTGTCAAATAAAAGTCACTGGCATAGCCTTGCCTCAGTCGGGTACTTCAAAATAAATGTGAAAAACTCATACTGCCCACTAACTCTAGTCTGTACATTCACAAATATGTAAAATGCAAGGATAAATGAGCCCTGCAAGCTCTTAAACTATACATTCACCAAGTTCAGTAATTAGTTATGGATGGATGGATGGATGGATGGTTGGATGGATGGATGGATGGATGGATGGATGGATGGATGGATGGATGGATGGATGGATGGATGGATGGATGGATAGATAGATAGATAGATAGATAGATAGATAGATAGATAGATAGATAGATAGATAGATAGATAGATAGATAGATAGATAGATAGATAGATAGATAGATAGATAGATAGATAGATAGATAGATAGATAGATAGATAGATAGATAGATAGATAGATAGATAGATAGATAGATAGATAGATAGATAGATAGATAAATAGTCTCGCGTTCCCCGGATTGTCCCAACCTGTTTCTAGTATATCTTTCCACCACTCAGCATCATTCCCACCTATGTCTTCCTGGTGATCCTGGTGAGTTCAAATGTGTATTTCAGTCCTGTCTTCAGCTATTATTCCCTGTTTTCTGTGTGCCTTTGTCCCCACATCCCTGCATCCCTGCATGTCCCTGTTTTGTTTTATCACTCTTTTGTTGAACCTTTCATTTCTAGTTTCAGTCCTGAGTCTTGTTGGATATCTGTTTGTCCCCTGCTCCTTTTCTTTTGCTCTTCTTGTTATCAGATTTGGACATGCGCTGTTTCACTTTAGGTCCACTAATAAAAAAAAACATTAAGATCTCTCAGTTCTTCACAAATGTGCCTGCAGACCTGAGATAAGCACTGAGAGGAGAAACTGGGAGGTCTAAGAACTAATTCTACCCTGACTGAAAGCACATGGAAATGGAAATGTAGAAAAAGAGGCAACGAGAAAAATTCCCTGAATAGGGACATTAATGTTGGGGGAAAAATTGTTCATATCTTCCAAAATTGCAAAGTCAAAAAGTGGTCAAAACTAACCACATAATTATCAGTCACAGGTGAAGATTACATCACATTATAGATGTTATGTTGCATGGGATTTATCCAACAAAAATCCAAACCCTGACGTGTGTGACACAGTGACCTTTGGCCTTTCATTGATAACCACACTGGTGTTGGTAATCTCTGCTCGAACCCTCTGCAAGTGCTTCTGTGTGAGGAGTGTGTTTGTTTCTTTTTGTGCATCTGTGTTAGTGTGTTTCATTTGTGTATGAATAGATTATGAATGTGAGGTTGCACGTGTCCTTGAGTGTGTGTGTGTGTGTGTGTGTGTGTGTGTGTGTGTGTGTGTGTGTGTGTGTGTGTGTGTGTGAGTGCCCGTGTGTGAGCGGCAGCGTGTGTTGAACATGTGCTGGCGTTCTCAGAGGAACAGCAGGGCTCTAATAAGGACTAGTCCTGGATGGCAGCTGGTAAACTCTGTTCTCAGAATAGGTGTCCTTTATTCCGACACAAAGGAATGCAAATTAGTCCCAGTGCCGAGTGGACACTGAGAACAGATCCACATGGCACACACACTCACTCTGAAACGTGCATTGAGAGTTGCACCGCAATGCAACTTCCCTCAATCAAAAGAGAAACAAGCAGGACGAATGACAAGGCCCACCCGCACAGCTGTTTTTTGTGTGTGGGTGTGTGTGTGAGTCAGAGCACGTGCGGTCACCCGGTCATTTTTCTGCTATAACAAAAAAAAAGAAGAACTCCAAGAGAAATCTCAAAAACTCACGACCCGACAGCTCGTTCTACAGGTTTGCATAAATTATCTGGACTCCCAAAACCATCACCTGATTCCTAAACCTGACACCTGGAAACTGGATCATTTTGATCACTAAGGTGTCTCCTCAGGACATGATTTATTTTCCATAACATGAGCAACACACCTCACCAGAGAGCGAAGTATCTGCGCATCTGCTTGCTCTTGTGGGTTCCTCTCTTCAGCTTTTTGCTTTTAGCTTTTAGCTCAGCGGCTCTCACATGGCAGATGAATATCTTTTACTGATTCAAAGAATACAGCCGTGCTGCTTCAGCTCTATTGTCAAGTTCATATAAATATCAAGGGTGCCACTTTCTCAGCAGGTGATATTATTCAAAAGGCATTCAAAATGTTCCCCTTTATCTCATTAGAATTTTTCTCACTCAATTGATTTTATAAACATGAACACAGCTAACAGCACGTTAAGAACTGCAGGCTTTGAAAACAAGTTGATTGGTTGTAGGAGAATTCATAGATACCTGTTGGCATGGGAACAAATGAGCTCTTGACAAGACGCATGTTTTAGTGTACAGTACATAAGCTCGTATGTGCACTTCAGGGTTTATAAAGATGTGTCTTGGCATTTTCCATTTTCCCAACCAAGTGTGTGCGTAATTGAAATGTTTTCCGCATTATGTGAAATTGCACTCATGAAAGTACTTGAGTGCAGTAGACAGCACGATCACAGAATGCTGTGGTTTAGTATTTTAGCTCTGCAGAGCTCAAATTTTAATTAAAAAGTCACAACATTATTGTTTGGTTCACTCTCACCACTACAGTATTGTATGCTAGTTGTCCATTTCCCATCAGACCAACAGATACAGTTTAAGTCTAGCCACGCACATCCAAGAATCCTCATGAAGACTTCAGTCTTCAGTTTTAATCTGGCTATGCTCTGATTATTACCATGTTTTGCTTATACTTTAACGTTTCTAGCAAAACAAACATGACATCAGAAAGAGATGCTGTATAAAACATGGAAATCCCTTAGTCTGTAACCACCTGTTTGGAACCTTTCAGAAATAGGCAGGATCATTGCTAACAGGCAGTTGCTGACAGGCAAGGAGGCGAGGTTCAACAATGCAAAACATAATGTCATGATAGACTGGAATTAAATAGAGTTGCATTCTATTTTCATCCAGCATCACATTTCATCCAGCATCACAGTTTTTTCCTTTTCTTTTCTTTTCTATCTTTTCTCGTTTTGTCTTTTTGGTCAGGGTTGTAAGAACACTGAACTCAACCGGTAATTACCTAGTGGAAGTAGAATAGCACTTAGCAGAGCATAAACCTCCATCAAGGCCAAAAAATTCTCCACACACCTGTCAGGCTGTGGCACGAACACGCACAAAGCAGAGACAAATGAACAGTTTTTACACACATGTTACATGCTCACTCAATGCTACAGCATGAGACAATGCTGTCGTTGTTACATACTGTGCTCGCCCCAAGCATCTGTCTGTCTTTGAGCTTTGTCAACAATGGAGTCAACAACAGTCTGTTCCTGCTTCAGCTTTACCTGTAAATTGTGTTATTTTATCTCCCGTACTTAAACCAACTCAAGTGTGTCTTATTTCTCCAGTGTTAAGTGGCTGATTGATGCAATAAGTCAACACACAGAGTTGGAGGAAGTAAAATGGTGACAGGAGATGTAGCACAGACTACTCCAAGTTCAAAATAAGAACACAAACAACTTTTTTTTTAAAACATCTTCCAGTTGTGTGTGTGACGCTCAATGTTTTGTGTTTGTGCTCTGTGATGGAGTGGTGAACTGTCCAGGATGTATTCTCTGCCTTCAAAACTTAAGATTGTTAACAATCTTTCACCGTGTCACATCACACATTATTTATTATCATCTTGCATACTAATAAAAGTGACAACCTCAAAAAAAAAATACAATCATCTCGCATCACTGACAAAGTGAGAATGAACTGCAGCCTCACCTCCGATGTACAGATTATTTTAGAGGATTTTTTCTTTCTTGGGAATAACCTGTGAGTCCTTTTGGCCGATGTGGAAAAAGATACTGAATAGCAGTCAAAGCATTTCTGTAATTTTGGTCTCTAGGTGAGAGCTACCATTTTTAGGTGTCATGAAGCAGTAAAGGAAGACCGTGATAGGTATTTGCAGCATGGTGCCATATAGAAAATGATTCCAGCGTCCTGAGAATAGCGTGAATAGATCCAACTGTCAGATGCAGCAGTGACGGTGACCCAGTGCGAGGCCAGTCAGACATCAAAGGGTGCCAGCTGTTTTCTCAAATCGAGGGGGGGGTTGGAGGAGACGAACGAGTAGTGCTGAAGAGGAAGATTGAGATGACACGTCGGATCTCCAGGAGTGTCACTTTGTGTAATAGGTGAGTGGCGGGTATTCATCTGCCTTGAGAGAGAGAGAGAGAAAGAGGGGAGGGAGGGGGCACTCAATATGGACTTCAATGAGACTTCAGTAATTACTTATTGCTGCACATATGGATGAGATGGGCGATGAGAGGACTTGAGGCGAGCGCAGCTCTTCCTCCATCTGAAAACCACCTCCGGGGTGACTTCAAGAACATCCCTGTAATGCTCCAAGACAAAAGTCTCATTACAGGTAATTATGGACTGCCTATATCGGTACCACCCCCTCCTCCCCTCTCCTTTTGGGCAAAAGCCCTCTGCCTCACCCTTACTACTTTTATTCTCTCATTCAACCAGAGCAGTAGCCTGGGAGAGGGAAGCAGGAATAGAGCCGGGGGAGGGGATGAGGCTATTACCTGGGAGCAGACAGTGATCATGGCCGCTGACGCTTTACTGCACTTCCATTCATGTGGAGTGGCTCACTTGTGGGCAGCAATTATGGACCAAATGATCCAAACTGGGCCTTGTGATGATGTAGCCGGACTGGCTGAGTGACTGGCTCCACTGCCTATACTTGTGTTTAACGCATTGTACTGTGTGTGTTTGTGTGTGTGTGCGCGCATGTGTGTTTGAGTGTGTGTGTGTGTGTGTGTGTGTGTGTGTGTGTGTGCACATGTGTGCTTGAGTGTGTGTGTGTGTGCGCGCACATGTGTGTTTGAAGGTGTGTGTGTGTGCACTCTGCATCTACTCCAGTCTGTTCAGGTTAGAAAGGATATTCGGGGAAAGCAATGAGAGAGCTCAAAAGAAGAACAAGAATAATTCATTAAAATTAATCATTTCCCATCAATGGAAAGGTTTGAGAGGGTTTGTATCCAATTTTGAGAAGCTCTAAACACCAAAAAAAAAGAGCCACTTAACCCCAGGGAGCCCAGAATAGAATGAGCTGGGACCTCCACAGTATTCCAAATTGCGCAGGTAGAAACAGGCAAACCAAGCCAATAAAGTAAAGTTAGCAATGTGGCGTTTATTGAGTGATGTGGTATACATGAAGTATGTCAAAGCTACTATATACATTTTTGATTTTTGATTTGGCTAAAATAATTTTGATTTCAGAATTGGCTAAAATATTTTTTTCCAGTGTTTCAATCTTATATTTGTATTCTAAGCTGAGGTTCTTACCAAGATGTTTCAATGCTGACGATTATAAAATCTGTCAAATACTCACAGATTGTTTTGTTTCTGGCAAAAAAACCCACATAAAAGCAGCAGACTCACACCAAAGGGCAGCATTGGTATTTCCCTTCTACAAGCCACACTGGCCAAACCTGAACATGTCCTGTTCACATCCCTGCAGCACGGCCTGCTCCTCTCTCACCATGAGCTCGCCAGTGTGGAGCTGGTGCAACAGGCAGGGCTGTCACCCACAGATCAGTGGCAACAATAGTGCCTTCTTCAGCCGGCTTTGAATATGTCACTGTGGGAACAGCATAATCAACCCCGTGTCACCACCAGCTGCTCCATCCAGGACACATTAGAATAAACAACGGGCCAGGAAGACGCGGAGGTATAAAGAGAGTAGACAAGTGGGCCGGAGAGAAAGCAATACACTTGTCTTGTCCGCTTCCAATGGAAAGATGATATTGTTCTGGGTTATTTGGCCCTGTATCAAAACTGTGCTCCATCTGTGGCCGCTGGTGAATGAAGGAGGCATGAAGTACAACTTGAGCCAGCAAATGAAGTGAAGAGAAGCATGATGAACCCCGTCATTTTTGATTTGTGGTGCACCACGGCCTTTAGCAGAGGATACTGCTCATGCTATGTTCAGGGACAACCCTTATTCTGTTTTTCTGAGTCCCCCTGTAAAGCTCAAGCGCTTGGCGCCTTATGTTAGTGGAGGTTTTCCGTCACACAGCCGTCCTCACTGGTGGTTGAGTTTCTTGGTGCACATACATGTGTGCAAGCAGTTTGGTTAGTAGAACAGCAAAACATTTACCAGTATCTCCTTGGAATATAATGAAGACGGCAAAGGAAAGATGGGTAAAAACAGTATTCCAAGCACCATGACCACAAGAGCTGCCATTGTTCTTTATTATGAAAGATTTCTGGCAGGGATATGTTTCGCAACAATGGGATGTCCTTGGAAAACTCAGGCAGAATATGAATGGAGGTTTTGTCGTCATGCTTAACAAAGGACCAGTTCTACCTGTGCAGAAGAGGCTATGCTTCCAATTTCTCTTCGGTCACACACAGGTCACCCTCAAGGCAAAAGTATAGCTCCAAGACACCCACCACGTACCAACCCCCAGAGAGGAAATACATAATGCCTCCAAATATTAAAATGTGCTGAAGTCACTGTGAATAAATATCAAGGAAGTAAAATTTCCCATATAAGACCAATTACATTGGATATAGGTTGTGCAACGCATATATCACACCCCATTCATCCACACTGAAGTGCCCTCTCACTAGCCAGGATCTCTTCTCATCTCTTGTACCTGTGAATTATACAAAATGATGCATTCGCCATTGATTTTATCAGTCCACTGTAGTTGCTAGTAATCCCATTATAACATGTCTGTTAGTACAATAGCCAGATATGGCCTGAATAAAGGAAGCCTTTCTCTGCCTTGTCAAAGGTAGGCTGTCTTCCAAATTACTTCTTTAGAAGTTAAAAGCCTCACTGCCTAATCAGTCTATTATACAAGACTAATAGATGACCAGTAATTGCAACTAATAACTTGTTACTCATCTACACAAATATTCTAATAGCTTGTATTTAGAAGCCATTTTTTTCAATGGACATAGTAAGAAGGAGGAGAGGGGGGGGCTCCTATTCACAAGCCAGACAGACAGCAACACAAAGAAATACTCCCACAAAGGAAGCTGAGAAAGCAACCTGTAGCATGTTTTTTCTTCTTGTAGCTGGATTAATACCTAACCTTATTCATGAGGATGTGAAACCTCAGCTTCGTCTTCGTCTCCGGAGAAGTCTAGCAGCAGGGCTTTGTTCAGTGCCTGGGCCCCTTTTGAGAGAGATGGTGCAGGGAATTATAGATAATGTCCTCCATCCTCTCCCCCTGCTAGCCTGCTAGGCCTCAGACACAGAGCTCAGTGGGGACCAGAGAGGTGGACACACTGTACATGATTTGAGCTACAGCAGCCATTGTAGTCCCGACAGGGCTCACAGGTGGAAACGCATTCAGTCACAGCCAGGCAGTGAGGAATTACCTACATGACAAAATAATAAAGGCTGCACAGAACACAGTGCCCATGTTTGTTTTTCTACGCCATCCATTATGATGGGACGATTATTTTATGAGCCATAAAATGTCACATTGCGGCATGTCACACAACGTGGTGATAATGATGAATTAAGTTCAGTGTACTTTAAGGAAAACCTCCTCAAACACATGTAAAATTATTTATAAGCAGAAATTAAATTGGGCCGGAGCCCTCTGGAGCTCTAGCTCCACCTCCTCGCCTTGTCTCAGGTCCCTCTGCTCCAGTGTCTCATTGTAATCAATTGTAATCAACTTTTTAAAATCATTAATTTGATAAAACATGTGTCAAAATATGTATCAAGCTGATGGTGCAATATGCAGATCATAGGAAATATCTATATTTTGGGATATAATGGCCATTACGTGAAGAAGCGCTCCCTCTCCTTACAAAAGCCAATTTAACCACAGTTTACAAGGTTTGCAGATATAGAAAACAAGGAATCCTGCTTTTCAAGGGTACATTAGCATTAGTTAGCGACTACACAACAGACACCTTGCCCTCATGGTGAAATTTGGCAGTGGTACACAACATAAAAAAAAACCAACAATGTGCACCAGAAATTCCATTGCTTCTCTTTTAGCTGCTGCAGCTGCTGTAGCCTGCATGGCTGGGTCCCATGATGAATGAGAATAGCCAGGGAGACCATTGGTAAACAACTCTGCTGGTTGCCTACTGGTCACTTCACATTACTGGCCACGCTTCATTTTTTTATCATGTCTAAAAATAATCCTTTAACTTGTAACTAATCAATGTGTCCCAGTGCTGCTTTAGGTGTTAGCACTCATGGATTCAAAGTTTCAGATTTAACACACATCATGGTAAGCATCATGGTAAGCATGGTAAGCATTATGTAAACATAGTTTGAAGTGAATCTACACTTGGGAGGAAGCATCATTAACAAATATGTTTATTGACCACAGAGCATTGAGGACTGAATGGGCAGAGTACAATGGCAGTAGTTAAAGGGGCAGGACACACAAAAACCCACTGGGAGTATACAGCCCCCGCTGATCAATGACCTCATCCAGAGTCAGTTTCTCTTTCAAAGGCGGCGAGACCAAAGAGCAGTGAGGCCTTTTCAGGCCTGCAGATAACAAACCAACACCAGACACCCAATAAAGAGACTTCCACTTCATTTAAAAGCAATTAATATTCTTGGCCGGCCGGCGTGATCCCTTTGGTGTGGCAGGTCTGTACACGCCCCCTGCACTGTAATGGAGTTGACTGGTTAACTTTGAGTCTGTGGCCACAGTGTTGGCTGCCTGGGTGAGAGCACTGATGCACAGTGGGACACAGTGTTTAGATCAGAGTGAATGGACCTGTCTCACACCCCACTGCACCCCAAAAGAGCCTCCTCTTCACCATCTCTTTCTCTATATACGTGTCTCGCTCTCTCTGTCTCTCCCTCTTTCCCGTCCTCTTTCTCTCCTCTGCGTCCTCTAGGAGTCTATCTTGGCTTTTGTCTCCTTTTTTCGTGCCTTTCTTTCCTTTTTTAAGTTCTCTTCTTCGGTCAGTGTGAATAAGCTTTCAATAGGAGCAAGGGTTTAAATAGTTAGCCTTTGTAATGTTTGGTAATGATTGTTCTACCAAGGATGTGAAAGACAGGCAAAGAAGAAAAAATATTTAGTTTCTTTAAAACAGACACACACACACACACAGACACACACACACACACACACACACACATAGACACACGTGTCCAGTTAGAAGAACAATATATAGACTTACATTCCTTTCTAGGGACTTACCATAACCACTTGTCCCACCCTAAACCAACCATTTCCTTGACATGATTTATGTCACCACAATGTGAGCAATGAATATTCATATACAGGCACATACACACTCACACAAGGTTATCAGAGGCAAATAAAGAAGTATGTGTGTCCATACACATAACCACGGTATTCGAATGTTGGATGGAATAATAGAAGAACACAATCCATCACAGCCTTGTAAATCCTTTGATTATTTACATTGAAAATGTGGACTTTCCTGTCTTCATTCTGACTTTTTGTCAGCAGCTGCTGTTTGTATGCAAAAACCTGGACCTTTCCCAGTTGAGCAACAGAGAAAAATGCAATTTGGATTGACATGGCAATGACACAGTGAATGACTGACACAAAATAGCGAAAAACACACTTGAAAAGAAATAAAAATAAGGTGAAGTCACTTCACTGTAACTGAAAAGAAAGAAGCCTTGGCAGTTTTAATGTCTTCCATGGAAGTTAACCATGAGACGCTGTTCGTCTCCTTTCTGTAAATGCTTAACATAATCCAAATCACAGGCCTGGAGTTTGTCACAGCATGCATTTACTGAATACAACGCATTTGAACTTATAGGTATATTCACTTAACCTTCATCTCTTTGGAATTTGTAAAATGCTTGCGTCAGAGTTGCGTCAAGTTGCTTAGATTCGGCCTCTCGGTCCAATGAATTACTTTGAACACTTTGTTCCAATCCATTTAGCAGATAGTGAGGTATGTGTGAATGTGTGACACTAGGGGAAAAGTCGGTGAAGTTGCAGGGATTCACAGTCTGAGCATGGTGGTGGGAGCTAGAATCCACATGGTGGCTCAACTGAATGCCACTGCTGTCGGGTGAATCCATCCTTTTTGTAAATCCATAGCAAAATTGGTGCATTAAGTCTTAATGAGACCTCACTAACCTCTAACCAGCAACATGTTTTCACACTGTACCACTGAATGCAAATGCATTCAAGCGAAGCACTATTAACCGCCTTCCAATTACAATAAAATCATTACCTTAATTTCCATTCTTTAATGTATTCCATACACATATGGTAGAAAACACAGAATTGAATGTCCTTGGCCTTGTGGAGAGAGGTTTGCCTTCAGAGACCTTGTCCACTATGTTGAATGGTAATGACCAGTGCATTAGCAGTCGCCTGGTTGTTTAGTAGGCTGAGGCTAATGAAGAAATCAATAGACCACATTCAACGCATTTTATTAACACATTCACAGCGATGAATAATGTAGAGCTTGGCCAGCAGCAAAGTTTATTCATCCCTATGCTCTGATATGATCACATATCAAACACCATACACAGCATGGAGTGATTCAAGTCTGCAAGCCTTGACATGGTCACACGTCAGTTATGTCAACAAGGTTGATAAGTTGACCGGTTTATAGACCAGAATAAGCAGCCTGTCGATAGTTGCTTGTAGCAGCCTGTGGGCTCCAATGAAATCCAACTTTTAACCGGCCAGTTAGTCTGTGAGAGCTAGACCTGCCACATTCACTGCATCACACAGTTCTCCCATGCTCCACATCCATAAAGGACTCATTTATTACACTGAAGAGTCGCTATCTAACGCTACAGTACAGCCCGACAAATAAAAACATTTTCCAGCCATTTGTGTGTTACAGAGGGTGAAAGCGCTGCAGATTTTGAAGTTAATTACTGTCAATGCAGGAGTAGAGCATGGGGTAAATAATGAAGTCTGTATCTGGCCAGAGGAATTAGCCAAGTGGATGAAAGCTCAAACTCCATCTGAGTGACACAAGCAGAGAGCCAAATCAATGTGTACATGCAGAATATGTGTGTGTTTTTGTATATATATATATATATATATATATATATATATATATATATATATATATATATATATATATATATATATATATATATTTGCATGTAAGTTGTATATTGTGTTATTCGCAGTTTCCAACATTTTTATGTGGCTAATCTATGTTGCGTAGTTTAGTTTGTTACAATAGAGTGTGACTGCAACCTCCCTGAGAAGATGAGTTTCCCCTTCACCTTCACTTTGTCAGAAGTCCATCATTGCCAGGTGGTCCATAGGTCTACCTCATAAATATCCTTCACATGCTCGCATACTGAATCTAACACTGAACTCCTGTACCAGTGTTTAGTCCTACATCAGCATATTTATTTTACAAACTTACAAGATCTCCTTGTTAACATGTAGATCTGAAATGTCTAGGTTGGTATGTAACTTGTACATGAATAGACCCTGCAGCACAGAGACCTGACTGCTTGATGTGAGCTGCCCAAACAATAGGCGATGCAGTTTTCAGAAACCTGCGCAAATGAAAATTCATCCTCATTATTCATGACATCAAACGGGGCTGAGGCCCGAAGCGGCCTCATTTGCAGCTGAATGTGGGAGCCAGTGGAGACAGTGGCCTGTTTAGCATGTGTTTGTGTTGCATAGGTGGTGGAGGGATGGAGGAGGAGAGGGTACCAGTGGGCCACAGCTGGTGTGCCACAGTCTCAACCTTTTACCTGCTGCTACCACAGCTGACAGGCCGGGCCAGGCGAGGACTAACAGCCTCCCTCTGACTCACGCACAGGCTGTGGGCTGCACCAGCACCCAGACCTTGTTACCTTTGTGTCCACTTCTTTATCCATCTGACTCACAGTTGTCAGCTCATCCCCTCAGTAGCCGTCTCTCACATCAGCCTGTAATCACTAGTCACACTAGTCTCCCTCAATCAGTGACAAGGACCAAAAATTCCAGTGCATCATCCTCCCCAGCCTAATTCAGGGTGGTCTCCTCTGTAATTTCCCCCTTAAAAACCAGTCAGTCTTACATTTATTTTACAGGCAGTGAAATGCAGAGGTCCAGCTGTCCATTGTCTTCGTTACATCTTCTCCATACCTCTGAATAAATCCCGACACTTGCTTCTCTGCATGTCAGCATGTATTACAATGTCTTTTTAAGGTCTTTAGTGCGGTTATTTTGTTGCCTTTTATGTATGTGCCTTGTCCTTCTCTGTGAGACCAGCTATGTGTGTTTACTCTACCTGGCTAACCTGCTCCAGGAGAGCAGGCAGCCAGCAGCAGCCCCGTCACTTCACATCCAATCCGTCCATCCTCCTCCGTAACTGCCAGGGGGACAACACATGTACCTCAGAATTTGCAGGACGTGGGTGTGCAGCCAGGTCACAGGCAGTTGAAGTCGCTGCTCTCATGTGGAGTAATTTGTTCCATCTCTTTCAAGCTCTGTCTGACCAGTTCTGCGTGTTGACTCTACCTGCATTCATCTCCTGGTCTTACCTGCTCCAGGAGAGCGGGCTGCCAGCAGCAGAGCCGTCACACCACGTCAGCTCCTTCAGACCCAGAGCAGGCTGAGCATCTCAGACAAGCAGTCGCTGCCTCTCTGTCAGCCTCTGGTTTACCAACTTCACTCCATCAGATGAAGAGATCCACCAGTCCTTTTTTTTCTACATCTTTGCAAACACTGAATTTGGACTTTGGCCTTGTACTAAAATCCTGATAACATTACACCATGTTGAGTTGTTCTTCCCCTCTTTTGCCACATTCTGTTGTGCGGAAATAAAGGAGCTGAAAAAAAGGATTGCTGATGAACAAGGATTTTTCAGTCTATTTCTTGATAATCAGCAGTGATAGATATTGTACTCTCTAACGAGTGGCTTTGTCCCAGTCCTTCAGTGCATTTGTTTATTGGTCCTTCTATCTGGCATGTACCTGGTGTCCCAGCAGGTTTCACTGAAATAGCAAAAGCATCACGCAGTTTATGACCAGACTGCCGCATGCAAAGCCTGGAGACACCAGCAACTGGTCAAAGGAGTGAAGGCTGTCAGTATTTGTCAGTAATAGATAGTGACACTGGGTATTTCATTGAAAAATATGTTGGGAGCAAAATAAGCAAAAACTTTCCAAAGTATGCCTCATGAGCCTCCGAATGAAGAATGCTGACTATACAGCATTTATCCTGTAATAAACCCTTGCTTACCCCGATCTGATTTCTGGGTCAGGAAATCAAGAGAAGCTGAGAAATATGGGCCAAATAGACAAATTGGAGAGGAAAGAAAATAGCTAGGAAGGAAGATACGCTGAGGCAGGACAATATCAGAAAACTCTTGATGGGCCTTTAATGTAACTCTGTCCATGAGGAGCCCAACGAGCTGTGAGTGTCTGAAAGAGGGCGAAGGGAGTCGATGATGTGCTGAACCATTTCCATCTTTTACTTACAAAAAAAATTGAATGGATGCCTCATACTGCTAGATAATGTAAGCCCCACACACAGTTACAGTTACCAGATGTTGTGCAGGGTCCATCATTCCAGTGTTATGGCCATGCGGGACGGATTGGGAGGAAAGAAAGCATTTGCACAACAAGAGTCACTGAATTCTGATTGTAATCTGTAGGAACAGACCACATTCGTCACATCATGACATGTTGACGTTTTAATTTTTTTGGGACTGTCAAATCGAAAAATAAATGTCTTCCAGTGTGCTAGGGTAGGTAGATGACATGTCAGGAAAAGAAAAAAAAACAACAATAGATATTTGCAGTGTCTAATAGGTGTTTCGTGATGTGTGCTTCAACAGAAAGTGCGGAAATAAGGATTAACCCAGCTGGCAGAGTGAGACGCCTGCCAGCCTTGGTGCAGCGTGGCACATTCTCCAGCCATGATAAAAGCTGAAACATTAAAGTGTTTCAGCTGTGTTCAAAGTGTTCAAAATATTGATCAATCAGTGGAGAAAAGGACTGAAAATTACTGCACCTGCCAAATGATGAGATGGCTGTGATTTGTAGAAAAAAACAAATCCAGTTGCTGTCAAATTACAAGAAGACTGATTACCTGTGGTTTTATGCAACATTTCTGTCTTGCTGGTGTAGTGATGTTAGGAAAAGAGCTCATTTGCGTGATTATGGCATAATTTGTTTTAAATGTTTTGATTATTGCATAAGAAACCTGGCAGAGAAATGTGTATCACTACGCATTCTGGCAACTGGCACCCTGTAGTCTAATCTTTCCCTCTGCCCACCACCTTCCCTTGTCACAGAAGAAAAAAAGAACAACCACAAAAAGAAGCTAGGTTTTGATGAAAAAGCAGGCCAAAGAGGCTGGTTGCAGGGAGGGTAATCAAAATGTTCTCCAGTGCTGTCTCATAGTAGTAATTATAGTAATTATGTCTGATCATCTTAATCTAACACAGTGCCACACTGAGTAGCGTTATTGCTGTCACCTTGTAGCGACATAGTCAAAAGTTTGACTCCCAGTGAGATCAAGGACCTTTTCTTTGTGGAGTTGCCTGTACAGTCAAAACTATTTTTAAAATTTGCTTTAAAAACAAAAAGTATAAATCATGTATGGAATTTGGTGAAGAGGATTCATCCGATGAGTACCATGAATGGCAGTGAAGTGAATGAAGCTCCACCCTGTGTTTGACAGACAGAGACTGGACCTAACAGATCACAATTTTTGATTTGTTAACCCCAGCATTTCCTAGTTCACCCACGATAAAGAATCTGATATTTTGCCTGGTCCACCTTCTCTCTGCGGACTCAGCCTGGAGGCCATGAACATGATCTGGCTATGCAAGTTTAAAATCCCAGTTTTCTATTAGGTCCCAGAGGAGTCACCTGGGCTATTTTATTTCACTGGGCAGTAAATGAAGGAGTTGTTTTGTGTGTGTGTGTGTGTGTGTGTGTGTGTGTGTGTGTGTGTGTGAGTGTGTGTCCCAGAGAACAATCATAAAACAGCAAATGCTAATTTGACCTGAATACATGCTTGCTGTTAATTTGAACATTCAAACATGCAATAAAGCTGTCTGTAATTGAAAAAAAAATCTTTGTTTTATATTGGTTCTCACTGACAAGACACACATGCAAACATCGGTCTGTCCTCTATGAAAATCTCTGTCTCTCTCTGTGTTTGCTTGATCCGTTATTCACTGGTGCTCCGCTGTCAAGGAGGAAATAGATGAAATAAATAAAGATAAGTTGAGGAGACCTCTGTGTCAGTGGATGAGCACAATGCGAAGGTTCTGAGCCATTCTTGAACCAGGTCTGGGTCTGCAAATTGCTCTCATCAGAAAGGGAAGAAATGCCTTTATTTGGCAAACACATAGACACAGCATTGTGTGCAACTGTGGCAGAGTCTCCTGACATGCCAAACTTTATTTCTGATGTTCTGAGGCATTAACCTCGTTTTTTTCTCACATCAGATGCCACTGAATAGAGGGCAAATGATTCCCCGGCAAAATGCAGATAAAGGCACAAGGTTCATCTGATCTCTGCATCTCATTTGAATGTACAAATGTGAATTTCCATTTTCTCTTGTCATTTTGTCTTCACTCTCGTTCAGCCATTTAAACCATATGAATGACTGAATGACACTGTGGAATTCATTTTTAGCTTCCAGACACCCTCAGACACATGCTGGCAGTCACATTTGAATTATAGGTTTAACAGTTTACGACCTAATGTATGCTGTCAGGCGTATCTTACAATGGACCCCTCAGTATTTAAACCCTATGTACTGTATAATCTAACACTGAAAGGTTGTGGCTGAAAATGCAGCAAGATCTCTCCAAAACTCTCTACATTCTTTCAGTTTCATTGAAACAAGTGTTCTTGCAATACCAACATTTCTGTTGTACTCTTAACAATAGATGACTTTGAAATTAACTCTCATACATAACTCTGTCAGACCTGACGTGATAAAAAGAGTTGCTATGATCGCAGACATCCACATCAGACTTTAGAAGAGACTGAATTGTAACCTGGAAACAAGTCAGAGTGGTGCTTGGCCTGACAGCTAAGTCTGGTTTGGATCGGATTCTAGGCTGGGAGTCAAACTCTCTCAATTAAAGTTTCTTTTTTTCTCCCCAGTGTTTCCACTAATGAACGGCACTAATTGATTGCAAACGCTGGTGGGAGGGGATGAGCGAGCAGGGTGTTACAGTGTGGGAGAGTGAAGGGGGTTTGAACACAAACGACTGGCGACTGGATTGCATCCAGACTGATGTGGGGGCCCACAGCACGGTGCTCTGAGTATTGTATACACTGGAGAGGACAATACTGGGTACAGTGAACACAGGGGAGGAGACGCATAAAGAAAGAGACAGCTTTGACCCTCTGAAGCCCATCACCTGCTGAGAATGGAAACACTTTGGACCACATTACAATAATTCCTATGGGTTGAATCATGGCGTGCATTTGTGGCCAATTAGAATGAGAATGCATGTTCAGTATACAATGTGGAGCAGGACTCTATGTGCATCACACTGGCCTTTTCTTTCATTTAGAAAGGAAACAAATCCTAGTGACTGTGAATGTAAATGCATCATATTTCACTCTACTACAAACACCCACTGGTCTTCTTTCGGGGATGATTTCTTGCAACCAAACTTTCTCAGGAATGTAATAACTGAACTCTCCTATTGGGAGGGCTGAGGTCACCATCCCTGCAGATAAATCTGATTTGTTGCTCGTAGGTGCAATTTCCCTCTTTCTTGCACAGAACACAAAGTGCACAAAGCTTGTGACCAGTAGGTGAACAAAGATCAACTGGCAAAGCCTCGCTTTGTAGTTCAATATCGGCTGTACCGTCACCAGCACCTGGCACACACTCAACCCCACCACCCATTACACCCCCACTGATGGAAAACCCAAAGGTATCCTTACTGCTCCACTTTGGACAGTTGTTATCTGGAAGGAAAAGGCCACGTGTTTCTGAGGCTGAGTCAAAGCTTCCACTCAGATGCATTAGAACCAAAAGGATATGGAGTGAATTGGGGTGGTGGATGTTGGTATGAAATACCAGCACATTATTGTGCTATTGTTGTGTTATTATTATTATTGTGTTATTGTGTCAAGTAAAATAAAGACATGTCCTTCTCCTAAAAGCCAACAGCAGCAGTGAGAGGCACAAAATCCAGTCTTGTGGCCACTATTATTCAGTTAGGTCTCATTTAAAGTGTATGTTCATAACAATGTCATAGACTTACATTTTGACCAAAAAAGGCAAAAATAGGCTACAATGTATACAATGTATAATGTTAATATTAATAATGATATTTTGACATTAATATTAATAATATACACCACAAGACAGATGAAGCAGAATGAATCCATTTAAGATCATTTCATATACTGTTCCAGAAATACCATTTCATACAACTTAACAATAGTGGATTATGTAATAACACTGACAAATACATCCTTTTCAACATATAGTTCAGACATTCACAGGAATCTCAGCAATCACTTCCCATATCAGAAACACACACCAATATCTAGAATAAGGTGGGACACAGGATGCCATTAGAAAAGGCAGTCTAAGAAGGCACTACTTTCCAGCCGTAGATTTAGCAAATACCAACATTCTGCAGTCTGCCCGAGCTGTGACATACAAGCTCTTATCTGCAGAGTAAGTGCTTTGCCTCAAAATCCATTTCATCTCTTGGTTTCAGTGAAGTCCATTCTTTAGCAGCCTTGACACTGCATGAAAGTGTCACATGACAGGGGCACTGCATTTTACTACAAAGAATCCACATGGTGTCTATATTAAACATGTACTGGATTGGCCAGAACAGTGGAATTAACTCTCAGTGCTGTACATATATGACAAAGGCATCTCGGGCAGCATACTTGACATTGTTGAATGATTGTTGACTTCATACGCACTGTTAGTGGCATCGCCTGGTCACCACGCAATATGTCTTTGCAGGAACATCAGCGTATTCTTTAGGTGTTTTGAACATGCCGAATTGAAAACAAAGTACGGCAGAAGATTGATATGATTCCTTCAACAATTCTAGTGTTACTCCTCTGGTGAAGGCCATTTTCCAGTCTTGATCAGTCAGATGAATAATTGGGTATGGGTGTTTAGGATCACACTATTCAAAATCAAAAGGGAAAAAAAAGAAAAAGCTATTAAACATGGTAGCCTTAGAATTTGGTGTTTTTCCCCCTGTACATGCACACAAAGTCTAGCATAAAGGGATAGTTCATCCATGATGACATATTATATTATTATATTATACTATTATATGTGAAGCTGTGATGCTGTTCTTGTTGTCCTACTCTGATTTACTCTGATTTCTCAAACTAACTGGGACTTTTAAAGACTTCTAAATACTGTGAAAAAGGCAGTAACATTTGATTATTACCTGGTATATCCTCACTGAGATCCTCCTCCCTTGCCTCCAGGTAGAGTTGAAATAGAATGAATAGAATGGAATAGAGATAGATGAAGCACCTTCGGTACATTATCATTTGAAGCCTACACCGAGACACCCTAACTCATCACACAACTACAAATAAAATAAATTTCAGTTTTATTTAGTTCAGTTACTTGTTGGAGTTAGCTAGTGGGGTACCAGACCATAGACCATATAAATACAGACACATATAATCAATTAGCGAACAAGTTCCCTCTTTAACTTGCATTAGCATTTGCGCTTGCTAGCATTAGCTAATGCTTACATTTAGAGATGACTGGATTCATGGTATCCTTACATTAACTGTTACCAACTTTAAAGACTCTGACCTCTGCATCTCTGAGCGTCAACTTCTGTTACCTCTATGCCTGCTTCAGCCATCTTCGTTAAGATATCCTCAGTCAAAAGGCCTGCCAGCACCGTGGAGTTCAGTCGTTTCTTTAGCACTAGCCAAAAGAGAAGTTGACCAATAAAAGTTAGCAAGCCCACGGTCGTGGAAGAAGCCAATTGGTGGACAGCCTATGATATCCACAAACTCTTGAAAATTAATCAATCCAGTCAGTCCAAATGGGCACACTTTTTTTTCTGTGGCTTGAGACTTTACATGTAGCAGACAGAGAGGGGTGCAGCTTGACAGGATATATACAGTACATATATTTTGTTTGTTTGTTTGTTTTTTGTTTGTGTGAGAGCTGATTTTCATTCATTTGCAGTCTAAGGACATACGGTCTCATGGTTACAATACTGACAGTCCATAACTGTGATAACTCATGTTCAGAGATTTGTATACAAATCTTTTATTTATTTCATTTCAATGCCTGCCTGTTAAAATGTAACTTAAATGAAAAAGAAAACAAGAAAGTCTTGGAATTCAAGAGTCAAATACATATCTTACTTAACATATTTTTTGTAGTCTCGTCTGGTCTGTGTCTGACTTTGCAAATCCAGTCTAAAGCCAAACTATGGAATTCCTGTTTCCTCTCTGGATTCTGTTTCCACTGTGTGCACTGCCAAACTCGTCGCCTCTGCCATGTTGTTTACATCCATGCTCTCCTAGCGCTGCCGTAAACAAGTCTTTGGAGGTGACATACCACAAAGTAGTCGCGTTGCTGCAGTTACATTAGCCTTCATAAATTGTCATTTAGATAAAATATTTATGTATATATGTAAAAAATGCAGGGTTATGTTGAACAGTAGACATTTTTACACCGCACTATGATATATGTGATAATATCGCATTGCACTACTCTGAGAGTCTGTACCCCATTTCTAAGAGCATACGTTGATGGAGGGTTAATGTCTGATTTGTCTGTGTGATCAGCTCTGGTACAGGCCCAGTTCACGTGTGACGTGACACAGGGACAGAGGATGCAGAGCTATCCACAGCCTGGCTGTTCTTCTTTTAGCTACCCCGTGTTAAGGGTTGCCACAACAGATCATCTGTTTCCATCTCACTGGAATCCGGGCGCCAGATGGAAATCAGATTTTCATGATCCGCATATTTGATGCAACCTGACTTCCTTATGCAACCCTCCCTGTCTATTTGGGTCCAGGCCCTAAGAATGGCACAAGCACAAGAATATGTGTCCAAATATAACAAAATACATCTGTGCGGCTCCTTTTTATATGGGCAAATTGACAGACTTATTCTAACAGCATCACCATTATGGCACAACATATCCAACAGATGAAATGGGGACAAAAGAGAATCCCATACTATGACACTATAAAAGTCCAAAATGGATGCAGCCCATCAAAATCAAGGTCAAACCTATCCTTACTGCTTTTATATGTTGTAGAAAGGACTCTGCCACTCACCAGCAACCAGTTTCAAGTATCAGACTGGCAGCATCCAGTACTGTGGGTCACTCATTTCACCTATTTTACTTTGTCACACCACGGCCAAGCACACCCAACAAAGCACATATGTTGTAGGTTGGGAGGAGGTTCCATTTTCAGACAAAATATCTTGCATACGAGACAGAACAGTCGAGCAGAGGCGGAAATGTCACCCCAAATATGTCACATTCAGGCCTGTGTCCTTTAGGTTTTAATTTTCTCCACACGAGTAGCACACGACTGAGGTCGCAGCCGGAGCGGCTGCGGTTGTTTTCTCAGCTCTTCTGTGTGAAGTGGAAGGTCTCTGACTGGTCAGCGCAGTGCAAGTGCGCGGAGGGCAGCTGCTGAAATGATGGCACAGTAACCCTGCAGGAGTGCAGCACATCCAGACAAGAGGTGGCAGCCCCCATTTTCGCTACTTGAAACATAACAAATGCCACAAACACATACAAAGGACCTCATCTTTAAGAAACACAATTCAAACACGCAAAAATCTTTGGAGGGTACTGGAGCATTTCACTACCCATGATACAAAGAAATTCTTTCGTTAATGACCACCTGAGTTGCAATCCTTTAGGAATTGAAATTCATACACATCTTTGGGGAAAGATTTTATCTTTACAATTTGCAATATATAATAATTATAATTGTTATAAATCAAATATATAAATAATACAAATAATAATGGTATGAATTCTACCAGCAGATTGCAGAAATATGGTATTCTTTATTCATATCTTAAGACTGTATATTGCATTCTTTACCTTATTTTTACATGCAAAATATGACAAAGACCGGGCCAACGTCATATTAAAAAATCAAACTAGCTGCACCAGCCCCACAGAGGTTGATGAGAACTGCACGAGGTGGTCATTGCTAAATATTTCAATGTGCCATTTTATTTCTTCTAACAGGTTTTTTGTAGCTTCCCTCACTTTCACTTCTTTCATCTTCATTATTCAATGGATTTGAATATTTTATAGATGCGCGATTCTGCAGCTTCAGCAAGTGGGATTATTCGTTTTGAAAAACGAACAAAGGTGGTCTCTAATGTTTTTTTATGAGAGGAAAAAGAAAACAAGAGGAAAAGTTGCTCCCTCGTATATGCTCTACGTCTTATCGAATGCACATTAAAATATCCATGCAGGCAACATCCTCGAATGACAGAGTATCGCATGTATTACTGCGCAGTAATCTCTATGTTATAGATAATCACATAAAATTCAAATGGATAAAAAATATTATTGAGGATGTTTTTTTTTTATACAAATCAAAGCTGAACGAATTCTGGAGTGTGAAATCAGCGAGGTCGTGCCCTGCATTGAAAAAAAGGCGTGGAGAGAAGCCATTAAAAAAAACCTCAAACAACTTTTAACGATATTTTAAATTAAATTTATTCAAAAAAAAAAAAACAACGATTTCATGGACGGGAGTAAAATATTGTGCTCATAGACAACATCACTTATAAACAAACGTATACAACACTTTTTCCACTGGAAAGTGAAATATCATACTTTACACTTCTTTTAACATAGGCTCTAACTGCAATCAATACAATTTCCTTTGTTGTAGAAATAATTCCTTAAATAAAGAGGGCGCAGCTGCTGCCGCACCTCAGCTACAAAGTGCAAATTTCAGTCGGCCTGCAGCGAGTGGTCCAGAAGAAAACGATGGTAAAAAAATCATTATGCATCTCTTTGTGTTCTTTCGTTGCGATTAAATGCCCATTGTTTGATATTTAAAGTGCAACTGTCGGTTTAATAGGAGACGTGGGAATGTTTCGATTTCTTTGCCAAATCGGGTCACAATAAATAGCAAAATAAAACAGAATTATTTTGCTGCTTGACAGACTGCGTCTGTCTGATGGAATGCAGTGCTTATTTTCCTTATCCTTGTATTTTTTATTTTTCGGACAAGACCTTTAGTTAAGTAGCTTTAAACCAACTCATCGATCCTCTCTAGAGGGTGGGGAGGTGGGGAATGGGTCACAGAAGAGTCTTGTTGCTGCTTCCTTTTTTTTTTTTTACACCGCAAAAATATAACAACGCAATAAGTCAGTCTCGTGTGGGCCTGATCACCACCTGGAAGAACAAAATATCTGGAGAACACAGGCTGTCTTTGTAGTCTTTTCAGAACAATATTAATAATAATAATAATAAATCATTTTCTCTGGTGGGGAACCAGCACTGAGGTGATCGGCCCTCAGTCGTTGTTTTTCGTGGACTCCTGGTCGCTCTGCTCGTCGGTGAAACACACGTCCACGTCGCTGTCGTTGTCGCTCTTGGGCTCCGGGTCCTCGAACAGGCCTCCCGGTTTGTCCTCCAGCTTCTTGACGCTGTGCCCGGGGTGCCGGGACTTGACGTGCCTCTCCAGGTCCCGCCTCCGCACCAGCACCTTGCCGCAGAAGTCGCACCTGTACGGCGTGTTGCCCTCGGCGTGCAGCCGGATGTGCTTGTTGAGGTTGCTGGGGTCTCCGAAGGGCCTGAAGCACACCTTGCACTTGAGCGGCTTGTAGCCGGTGTGAGTCCTCATGTGTATTTTCAGGCCGTACTTCCTGGAGTACAGCTTGCCGCAGTACAGACACAGGTGGCCCTTCTTGGGTTTGCCGGAGCCGGCGCTGGAGGCGCTGCCCGCGGGCAGGGCGTCCAGCCGGGTCCGACTCTTGTCCGCGGAGATGTCGGACAGCTGCTGCGTGTGCATGGCGATCTCCCGGTCTATGTTGGTGATAGAGCCCAGGTCCTGGCCCAGGGAGGGCGCCCCGAAGTACGACATGGACTCCGGGTACTTGAGCAGGTTGCTGAAGTGGAACTTGAGGGGGTAGTAGGGCGAGCTGTAGAGCAGCTCCCCGTTGTAGACGGTGAAGGGCATGAGGGGGATGTTACAGTCCCCCCCGTAGGTCTTCACCCCGTCGAAGTGCGGCAGGGAGAACCTCTCGAAGTGGAGTCCGGGGGGCACCTGCGGGTACCGGGAGGGGGACAGGCCGGAGTGCATCCTGCTCTCCACGTGTTTGAAGGCTGAGGTCTCCTCTATGTGCGGCAGCAGCGGGAAGCCCCGGATGGTGTTGGCGCAGGGCACCAGCGGCGCCGCGGAGTCCAGCAGTGGAGGGGCGCATTTGGGAGGGTGGCTCCCAGCACCCTCGCCCACGTTGCGGATAGGCTTCATGTTTCCGAGGAGTTTGCTGAAGCCCAGGCCGCCCAGCTTGCCGTCCTCTCTGGAGGCGTCCGCGGCCGGGACTTTGGAGACGCCGGTGGGTTTGAAGGCGGAGCGCACCCCGGAGTGGAAACCCATGGTGCTGAGCACCGAGGATGGGGCGCCGAGGCCCAGGAGGTGTCCCTGGTTCCTGGCTGAGGTCACACTCATGTCCAGGGCCCTGTCCTGCTCGTCCGAGCTGCTTTTCTTAGCCAGTTTGTTGAGAAAGGGTGAGGAGGACACGGCCCTCCTGCCGGAGTCTGACACCGAGGAGCTGCTGCGGGGGGAGGTGGACGTGTTGGGGATGTCTCCAGACTTTGGTGACCTGCTGAAGGTCTCAGTCCCTCTGCTCTGCTCGCTGCTCACGAACCCCCGGCCGTTGCTCAGGGCGCAGTGGAAGTGGACGTGGGCCTTGAGTGTGTTGGGGTACTTGAATATCCTCCAGCAGTACCAGCAGATGTAGCGCTCCTCACCTGCGCACACAGCACCAAACAGCACGTTAATGATCCGACCGTGTAGTCATGTGCCATCACAGTTCAGAATTAATGCCAGTGCGTAAAATGTAATGAAAGGACAGTAAAAAGTGTTAAATCTACACGAGAGTTTGGTATCTTTATTTTGAAAAAAGAAAAAAATATATCTGAATCAGTCTGGTTTAGGTGGGATTACATTTTAGTTTATTCATTAAAACTTGAGTTTTATCGTATAAATCTTGGTCTTATTTGTGCGTGTCACTTGAGTTTGGATTCCGTGTGCATTAAAACCTCTTAAATATTTTTTTTTTAAATTTACATCATAGTCATTACAGGTTTGGCAACCTGTGGAGAAAAGACCTGTGGGTGCCCCACCGCATAGACACCCTCTACATCTTATCTCCACACACACCTAGACTGAGCCGGCGAGGGGATACACGTTTTACTCTGCGCTGACATCAGAGTGGAGGGATTGTTATAATAAAACAAACGGTGGATCACTTAAAAGTGCTTCTTTAAAGAGCATCATTTCCATCAGTCGCTGCTGCTCACATCACCTGAAATTCAAATCTGGGCCTAATGGACATGATCCTGCTCCTAAGATCTGATGCCAAACGGTAATAGACCCGGGAGGCCATGTCAATGGCCCCCAGAGGAGCTCTCGGAGGTTAATATAGATGTAATGATTTTGTAATCCTCATACGGGCCATTGTTTACGCACGCCATCAAAAGAGCAAACGCCCTGCCCAATCTGGCGCTCCGGAGCCGGCGCATTGAGCTCGGCTCTGCGCCTCTCTCTGCGCTCTTTCCCGTGGAAGTGACAGCAGCTGTTGCTTGAAATCGCAAGTCCCCAGAAACAATGGCGGCGGCCCATCTGTTGACGCCTCATAATGGGAGCCAGCGTATGTCCAGGAGCGCACACGGTGCGCCGGGCCGCACAGTCAGGCCAATATACAGCCCACATAAAAGTTAGCATTCATTAGGCCACAATACCTTGACGCACCCACCTAATTCGCCGTGAAGCACTTGTTTTTGAATTTATTTGCTTTTGAATACATGAATATTAACGACGCGATGACATTTGTTAACCTCCATCAGCAGCCTCTTCTTCCTCCATGGCCGCGGAGAGGCGTCACTTTCTGCTTCTAATTGCTTTATTATGCTTTACCCTTTGTGCCGCATTTCAAGCACCCAAACTGTTCCATCGCACCTATTTTTTCTCCTCTCTCGCTCCCTCGCTCTCTCTCTCTCTCTCAACACGTTTGATATCATTTCCCTCCCGCATGTTTACTGTCTTTCGTGAGACCACGAAAACCGGTCCCAGTGAGTTGTAGGCCCTGTGATCCAGACTCCACTTGATGGAATTCCCTAATCGGTGATGATAATCCCATTTGTAAACGGATTAATTCCTGCCGATCTGGGGTTTGGCCAAGATTGGGTTGTAATCCCCCAAGCGTCAAAATGAGATTACCATAAGGAGCCCAAACAGATTAAAATGTGTAACAGAATATCTCTCTATTATTAAAGGTGACAGAGAGCTCCACACTTAATCTGTTCCTGCAATCTGGGTAATTTCTATTGACCAATTTTTAATAAACTGTGCATAATTTAATTTATCGTATTTAATCGTTTTTTTTTCTCCTGAATAAATCGTTCGTGCGGTTTTTTTTCTTTTTGTATGATAAAATGTTTTTTTTCCCTGCTTTGTTTGGATGACAAAAAATAAATATCAGCCTGAGGAAAAAACAACAAAACCAAATATGATCGATTTCCATGTGGGGCGCATCACGCGTATTGGCAGACAGTTAGCACTGTAGTGATGGAGCCTCAACATGTCGATGCTATCCCACCTAACATCCAGGGTAGCATCCAATATAGTATCATCATTATTATAATAATAATTATTATTATTATTAGTAGTAGTAGTAGTCGTAGTACGAACAGCAGTAGTGCTATATTTTCGTTCTGCCTCCTTCAGATTGATGGGCAGACAATAGGCCGTGTAACTGGTTAACATTCACCGGCCTTTACCTTTCTCGTCGTGCGTGGGAGTGGCCGTGGTGGGGATGTCGTACCACTGGGCCAGGGCTGTGGAGTACCACACACTGAGCTCTTCTCCTGCAGGGATCTCCCTCAACACTCGGTAGAAGATCTGCAAGTACAGGAACACAGGGGTTAAAATCTGTCCAGTAGCAAGAGGGGGAGGAGGAGGGTTTTGTCTGTGTGTGTGTGTGTGTGTGTGTGTGTGTGTGGGACCAAGAAGCAGGGAGGAGGGGGGGGGGGGGGGGATGAATAGTCACCTGTCCACCAGGTAGATCCGACACCGCTTCCAGGTTCTGCTCCTGGCTGTTTCTGGCGGCCCGGATGAATCCGATCCAGTCCGGTACCGGACAGCCCGACTCGTCCAGGAACTCCCCCCGAACCAGGCGCACCTGCAGCAACAGCCAGGGAGTCAGCAAGAGCGGGGGTCCAGCAGCCTTTGATACACACCCTCACAGACCACTTTATTGCTCTTAATTTTCTGGCACTAATCGACGAGCAACCGCAAATTCGTTTGAGGGGGGAACGAAATGAAATACAAGGCGAAATACTTTATGCACTGACTATAGTCTGGATGCATCATCCCTGAGAAAACGGTGAATATATTATTTTACGAGTGCGAAACCATTTCTTCGAGATATGAAATAAAATCAAGTGTATGTAAAATCCCCCTTGTGCTCTGTTGTGTTTTTTATTTTTCTGCCTTCTCCCCCTCATATTTATTTCCCTCTCCTCTCATTTACTTGTTGTTTCTGTCCTCCCGGGGATTTGTAGGTATTTTATCTGACAGGCTCAGTCGGCGGTGCCGCGGGAAGGAGCTGAGGGCGCTGAACGCGTCTTTATCCGCTCTGCTGATAATTCACTGAGGAGGGCGACGAGGGACACTCGGGCCTAATTGACTTGATATGGGAAACGAATTTGAGGAGTGTCAGAGCGTTTCTAAACTGTTCAGGGACATTAAAGATCCAAGCGCGACATTTGACACAGAGACTGCACCTGATGATCGCCGCGGCCCGGGGCCACGCATTTAGCCGCATCAATCAGCGCCGCTGACAGCCGCAACAATAACAGGCTGCGCCAGACCTGCCTCTGGATGCGCAGCTACGCGCCGACCTGCGCCTACAAATACATCTGCGCCACTTGACATTTGTATTTTATTCTAATAATTTAACAATCCAGTTTTTTTTAATTCTGTTTAATGCGCAATATCTATAAACTTTTGCACTTCTTCTCCCTGCTGCGGGATTTTGGGAATATTATGCGGAATATCATGCTGATGCTGATGACCTGAATAATCCCAGACTGGTAATTCTCATCATTTTATCCGTCTCCTCTGCTGTTATTATTATATTTATTGAGTCGTATCATTTTTCCCTGGCCCCGGGCTGCATGGGGCTGTGTGTGCCGGCCATGCAGGGCGGCATCTTTCCATGGCCGGGTCACATTAGAGTTAAACGGCTCATGCGGGGCCACAGGCCCGGCAGGCAGGGACAGCGAGGCCGGGAGCCTCACTGTGGAGCCCATTAGGCCGGATAAGCAGCAGCACGGACTGACAGCCCGGCCACTAATGGGCCGCAATTATTCCCAGGCTGACAGGACAGAGCAATTAATAAGAGCAGGCCCGATGGAGACTGACAGTGCGGTGTTAACATCCCACATCCTCTCTGCTCTGCAGTGTAAAGCCGGGCAAAACGGACTGTAAAACTGCTTCGATATTACATGCATTCATATTTAAAAGAAAAATGCATTGCTAGTGGTAGATTTGTGCACAATCAGACAGTATAATTGTTTAAAATTAGTTTTTGAGTTTCTATTTATATTCTGTATCAATAAAATGAAAAACGGGACTTTTAAGTCTGCATTAAAATAAAATAATAATAATAATAATAATACTAAAGAAATAAAAGTAAAAACAGTTCAAGGAATATTTTCAAAGTGCTGTTTGAACTCACCTTCTTCTTGGGTCCAGCCTCCTTGCGATCGGACACGTACTTCCCCAGTTTGAAGAGCCCCGGGACGGGTCCCATGCGCAGCCCGGCCGGGATGCTGCAGTCCGCGAACACACTGAGGGTGGTGGGCGCCCGGGTGGCCTGCATGGCGTGGGCTGAGATCAGAACCATGAAGACTGATGGAGCCCGAGAGGAAGAGGAGTGCAGGGAAGGAGGAGGAGGTGGAGGAGGAGGAGGAGGAAAAGAGAGAGAGAGAGAGAGGATGAGGACCGGCCGATATCCGCCCTCAGAGTGACGCTGTGGCGTTATGCTGCCCGGCTTTTCTAGTGGTGGTGCAGGCAAGGTAGCCCCCGCTCCTCCCTCCCCTCCACCATCACAAACATCACACACACACACACCCTCTCCAGCCCAGGATGCAGGGAGGAGGGGGTGGGGAGTGCAGAGAGGTGATGCTGCGCTGCAAGGTGCTTTAAAGTGGGGGGAAGAGGAGGGATCCCGAGTTTGCAGCAGTGTGTATGTGTGTGTGTGTGTGTGTTTGTGAGGGAGTGTGAGAGAGTTGAGCTCTCCCAGCAGCTGTGAGGACAGGGGAACGGGCCCTGCCTGCTCACATGGAGACTTTCCCTCACCCCGCCGCATAATGAATTGCTCCAAAACGGTCAAGAGACACAAAGGGCCCGGCGACCTTCCCATCCCCAAAATCCAATTTGTCAAGGGCAGAGAAAAGAGGGAGCAGAATCAAAGGTCCACGGCGACCATTAATCCTCAGCATGTGGCTTTGTCCCGCAGACAGTTCCGATATTTTCACTGACAAATCCACTGTATAATTTACCCATAAATCCTCACCCTTTTCCATTCTTCCCTTTCAAGCCAGGTTTTGGAAATCAGTGGCTACTTTAAATCTACTTGGCTGGCATTCTTTGGGTTTTATACACTTCAAAGCGCTTTCTTCTGCCTCCTCCTTTGTGTCCCTAGAGCAACAAAAGGAGCAGAAAGTTTAGAGGACTTGTTAACTTCTATTGACTCTCGGCGTGTGCCGGGCTGAGATCAGGCAGGTACTGAAAAGGGAGAACCACCAGCAGGAAGAGAGGGCGAGAGAGAGCGAGGGAGAGAGAGAGAGAGGAAAACTAGAAAATAACCACTGTCTTACCAACACACGAACACACACACGCACACAATCACACCCGCAAACAGGTTCAGCACAGGTAAGGTGTTCATGTGCAAGGACAAGACACAAGAACAGAATTATATAAAAAAGTTTGAGGATTGAATTTGTGAGATTTTTTTCTTCAGATGCAGGTGATGACAGAAATGATTAAATATAAAATATGAAACGCACACAATGGATCTGGAGTATTTTTTTTAAAATATGAGTAACATTTCCATTTCTTTTTTAGCTGATGTTGAAGCGACAGCGAGTTAGGAAATATTAGCAGTATTAACATTGGAATATTTTAATTACATAAATGAATAATCACTGATAGAAATAGATTGTTGATTTGAGGCAATGATTTATTGATTTTCTTTGTCTGAGAGGCAATGTAAAAAATATATGATTTTTTTCATACCAGCCGTTTTAGACCGATCGTATGCGGTGTAAAAAAAAAACAATTTTTAAAAATCCAAAGCATCCGTATTTCACGCATAATTATGCTGAATTGTGACCTCCCCTCTTTAAGGAGTATTGCATTGGATTTATGGCTCTATCCATCACCCTACCACTGAAAGCAGCCCTCATTCGATGGACTAAAGCATGCGGCGTTGCAGGCAGTCGTATATGCGTGGAAGATGCTGCAGAAAACGGGCCAAGAAATGATCGGCTACAACGTCTGGTTGACTTGTTGCTGTACAGACAGCGGCTCCTGCGCTGATGGGATCCGATCATGCAGCTCTGGAGTGATTGGAGAGGGGGGGGGGCGCAGCCTGTTAGGCTGGGGCTGTGACTGGCCTCTGATGCCGAGCAGGAGACGAGATGAGCGAGGGCATGTGGGCGACCATCAACATGCTGACCTCTGACCTGTCCAACTGGGACTGCGAATTCCCTCAGTCTAAGCGATGGCGGATAAAGGGAGAGAGAGCTTTTATTCTTGATCTGCACTCGGCATTGATTTGAAGAATGGATCGAATAAATAACGTAACAATAATGATGATGGCAGATAAACACAATGTTGGGTCATTCATAGACCGGCTCACTCTGCAGCTCAGATATCAGTGCAATAAAGCTCAAACTAACACCCATTAATCTCTCCCTCTCCCTCCCTCTGTATCTATCTCCCTCTCTCCTCTCTCCCTCTCTCTCTCCCTCTCTCTGTCTCAGCATCCCTCCCTGTCTGCGCTCCTCCACGGTCAAAAAAAGGGCCTGAACGACACGCGAACAATCTCATCAATGGGCGCAATCGTTTGCGCCCGGCTGTGCGGCGGGGTTATTTATTAACGCCTCGCCATTTGCGGCTGGTTCCCATCCACCCCTACGATGCTTTTAAAGGCCCGCACTTTTCCACAGTCAAATTAATTATTCCCGGAGAAGTGGGGTGGGTGTGTGTGTGTGTGTGTGCAGGGGAGGGGAGAAAGGCGGCGGGGGGGTCCTTTCTGTTTGCGGAGAAGAAGTCAGTGTGCAGCTCCGTGGAGCCTTGAGGAGCAGTCAAAAGCCTGGGTGTCAGAGTGAAAGCAGCGCTGGGAGCAAATGGGATGGAAAATGAAATGAAATGAAACGGCTCGGCCGGCGCTATTGTTCTTCCTCCTTCTTTAGCAAAGAAGACGAAGGAGAGAGAAAAAAAAGACACATTAATTACATGCTCGGAGCTTTATTTCGGGACAATCTTGCGGAGTCAATCAACGGCATTCCGCCAGTGCGCTTCTCCCAAATGAACTTGGTGCGTCTTTAATAAAGTTAAGTAACGACCTGAGGAGAATCGGAGCTGCGGGAGGAGGAGGAGGGGGGGCGGTTTTTATGGGCGGCTCTGTCCAGCTCTTGCCAGCCCTTATTCTTCTTTTTCTCTCGGGTTTTAAGTGTCTGAACGGTGGGGCTCTGATTGAACTGGTTGGCCATTAATGAGCCATGAATATAGAGGAACAACCTGTCTGCAGCGCGGCGCAGTAAATACAGAGAGCAATGCCCCACCAGGGATCTGCATTCATGCGCCCTGACTAAACTTCAGGGGTGCCAAGGGTTCACCACCACCTCTCCTGGACTGGTTTCAATGGCCGAGCATTTAGGACCCCTCCGAGCCGCGAAGAAAACGCATTTTTTATGTCGACCCATAAACTTTGTTTGGCTCCATTCAAAGGATCCCAATCATTGTCCCACTTAGCGATGTGGCCTATTTCTCACACATTCCCACGTTTGTGTTTGTCCACATCCATTTATTTCTCCGGCGCGCAATGCCCGCACCTTTCGGCACCTCTCACATTTATTTGGTCACACGTCTTTAAAGCAAAAACAAGGAGAGAAAGGGAGAAAAAGTTAAATCCTCCTGCCTTTGGGCGCAGGGGACAGGCTGAACTCACAGCGACTCAAACTTGTTATTATTCCTTTCAGCGCCGTGGGCCCGCTCTGCCACAAAGAGCCGAGCCCTGGACAGGCCCTGTTTGTCTTATTCCTCTCCTTTTCTGCTGGCTTTACAAAGCGGCCCGCCTCATATCTGAGGTGCTCCGGCCTCTCTGAGAAACCCGGGATAGGGCAGCGGGGCTGCGGAGGGGGCGGACCAGCTGCCTGGGTGCGGGTGGGACATTAGCGCTTCCTTTGAATAGTAATGATGCTTGTATGGGACTCCCACCAGATGACATGATTGGGTTTTAACCCAGACCAATATTCAAACTCGCATTAGAGAGGAGCCGGCTAAAGCGCACCTGATTGAGCGCAGTTCATGCGTGATTTCATTGAAAATGACCCCCCCCCCCACCAACCCTTAAAGTGGGCTGCGCCGTTCCCGTATTCACGCTCTCTACAAAGTTTCTTTTCCTCCCTTTCTTCTCCAAGGCCGCGTTTCCCCTCGACTCTAACGCACTTTGTCTCGCATGAGCTGACGCGGATAAAAAGGCGTGTGAAGTTGCGTGAATTGATATGTTTCGGTGTACCTTATAAATTCATACCTTTTCTCAGTCGAGCGCCTCAGAAAGAGCGTGTCACACGGTGTCCTCTGTGCTGTCCGCCGCATTTAGCAGCGCGTCTATTTGAGCTGTTCATTCCTAGGCAAATGTATGCAGGCCCGGCTCCGCCTGAATAGAGCGGCGTGTCAGCCGACCCTAATTGGGATTTAGCCACCCCAAAGCATGTGCACAAAGTGACAGAAAGTCACAGGTTTCAAAGAGAGTCGCAACTTTTGGCCCTTCTGGGTGAATATGCCGAGCTCCGTCCCTCAGCGCGGGATAAAACGGCATTTTTCCCGCAGGATGGAGGTGAGTGACCTCGGTGCATGTGTGCAAACTGAAATCCCGGGCAAAACAAGTGGAATGGCAAAGAGCACATTTAAGACACGCAACCTTGACTGCGTTTGCAGAAGGGCACATTTTATTTAGTCCAAGTCACAGTGATTATCCGAACAAAGATCCGCTCCGTTTTCCCTTTCATTTCCCCTTGGTATTTTTAATTGCTGTCTTGTTCTTTGTTCCTGGCATTTTGCAGTAATTATTGATGATTCAGTGAATCACATGTCAATGAACACCGCTGTTGGTGTCATCATTGTGATCAACCGATTAATAGTTTAGATAAAAAATACGTTTGTATTTCGATAGATCCGTTTACACTCTCTCTCTCTCTCTCTCTCTCTCTCTCACACACACACACACACACACAAATATTTATATATATACACACACATATATGTATATATATATAGAGAGAGAGATATAGAGAGAGGGCGAGGGAGAGAGAGAGAGGAAGGTATTTGCATATTTATAACTTTTATTTATTTATTTATTTATTTATTTATTTATTTATTTATTTTCCATCTTGCCAAGATGGAAAATTAATAGAGACCTCTTTCACAGTGCTTCCCTTCTACTCTAATCACGAAGCACCATGGAGAGCTCCGCTTTCTCTCTCTCTCTCTCTCTCTCTCTCTCTCTCTCTCTCTCTCTGTCTCTCTCTCTCTCTCTCTCTCTCTATCTCTGTCTCTTTCCCATTGTGTGTGTTTGTTTAACCGGTCTGTTAATCATGCTGAGAAGACTAAAATGATGCAGTAAACTGATGAACGGCCTGCTGACTCATAGAGAGGATCTTTTAACCTGATGTCTCTTGAATTTCTTTAAAATGTGAGTTAATACAGTTTTGTAGTTACAAAATTCAACCGTGCTTATTTTGCTCGGTTTCATTTCTGTTTTGTTCTACGGAAATGTTTTTGCTTTGCAGTATTTGATATTTCAACTCCTCAGGATCAGAGCATTTGTCCAGTATTATCCTAAAAGGCTGTCTAATCAGATTTGAAGGAATAAACAAGGGCATTTTCCTCACCATTCCCCAACTGCTCTAAATAAAAAATAAGATTAAAAAATAAAGAAAAAAAAACAGTATGGGTTTTATTACTTATTGTCACAGTGAACCATGGTCAGATGTGTCTCATTATAATAATCATACCCCAGTCCTGTTATAGCTGCTGCTGCTGCAGTGTGTGTCAGAGGAGTGGTGTGTTGCATGTCTCTGCTCTCCGGCCTGCAGTGGGACGCTGAGCGTGTTTGGCATCTCTTGGCCACATCCGATCACTCCCAATCAGCTGCAGCAGGAAAAGGTGTGGATGTGGATGGAATGAGGACGGGAAACGGCTGTGTGCCGTCACTCTGCTGCAGAGGAACACTCTGACTGACAGATTCCTCCGCCCCGCAGAAAGTGTCAGGCCAACTGTCTCGACCCTCAGGTGACTTTCTCTCTGCTTTGCTGTTCCCTCGCCGTTTCTTCACTTTGCTGTTTCACTTTGCATCCTTCAAGCCAGAGCGAGCAACATCTCTCTCACTTATGCAAATGTGGATCCTCACCAGCATTTCATGAAAACAGTACTAGATAGCAGTTTGTGTCCTTTACGAGACACCAAAACACTGAAAAAAAACACACTCACACAAAATGAAAAAGACAAGGTAATTGAATGCTGATGGCTTTATTTGCAACTAGTAGAAAAAAGAGAAGGGGGGGGTGTAAGGCATACAAAAGTTTACAGACCATGGTGAGTGTTCCTAGTGAGGCATAGATAAACTCTGTGAAGTGAAGTCTTCATTCGGCCGCAAAAGTGTCTGTCATGGTCTTCTTGTCCGGGGTCAAAGGGTAAAGGTCAGTGTCCAGACATGGGGTTGGTCAGTGCAAAGCTCAGAGGGGCGTGGAGGTCTAAGGGTGACGGGAGGTCACTTGGGAATTGGTGCTGGTCACTCCACGTCAGAGTCATCGGCTGCTCCTGTAATGGTGTAAGTTTGCTCCTGGTGGTCCATCTCCACTACATCGTCTTCGTTTTTCACTGTCCTGTGAGGGAGGAAGAATCATGGAGAGAGTAGCCCAAAGAGGGGCTTTGTCAAGGCTGGTTGACTGCATTGCCTTGTACGAAGGAGCGGGCGAGGACATTTGAAGTTGTTCTGTTTGTGAAGGTGTGAAGAGGATACCTGTTGTTTACCTAATGAGCACGGTCCTTCGTTCTGTCAGTTCCACAGCCTGCTCCGCGAAGGCTTCACTGCTGCCGTCATACCCGTTGGCTCCATAGCCTGTGCTGGCACCTTTTCCACCAATACCCGAAAGGGCACCCACATCACCTGCCCCCATTTCCTCCCCCAACCCCCCACTGCTTCCCCCCGTAGGACCCACTCCGCGATCTTTACCTCCATCTCGAGCTACGCCTCCATTTCCATTGCCATTACCCGTCCCTCCACCAATGCCACTGTCTCCTCCTCTGTATCCCACACTACCTGAGTCAGCAGCACCCCCACCTGGACCTATTCCAGCACTGTCACCTTTGCCTCCAGCCCCAGAACTGAGCCCGTTGGCCCCGGAATGACCATTCCTTCCTCCGACACCCACTCCTCCACTGCCTCCACCTGCAGCCCCTACTCCAGTTCCAGCACCCAAGTCTGAACCCCCCGACCTACCGGCAGGGCCCATTTTGTCTCCAGGACCACCAGCCCCCATTCTTCCACTCAGTCCTCCAGAAGCACTGCCTGCACCATCTCCAGTTCCTCCCACGCCCAAGCCTCCATCCATTCCTGCTCCACTGCCCATGCCTCCAGCATCGCCACCTCTACCTCCAGCCATCCCACCACCCATACCACCAGCACCACCCATACTTCCACCACTGAAGCCCACTGCAGCACCCATGGTGCTACAGCTGGTCAAGGACAGCGTTTGCATCAGGCCAGAAAGCCGCAGATCCTCCCCTTCAATAAGTTTTCTATAAGAAAGAAAAAAATACATTTGAAATGGGACCAAATCTTCACTAATTTATGTGTATTTCACAGTGCATTCACAATTCTCCTTCACCTGTATGTTGTAATCTCAATCTCCAGAGACATCTTGATATTCAGGAGCTCCTGGTATTCTCGCAGGTGCAGAGCAATTTTCTCCTTGGTGGATTTCAGCTCAAGCTGCAGGGCCTCAATCCGAGCCTGGGAACAGGTTAACAGAGAATAAAGTGGCTGTGGTGTCACCAGGTGTGCTTCCCGGGGCTGCATGATTTATCCTAACCTGTAGGTCTTCCAGTTCCTTCTTGTTCTTTTCTTGCATTTCTCGAATCTGGGCCTCAAGTGCTTCATTCTTAGTCCTCAGGGCATCCAAGTCACGCTCTTTGCCTTGGATCTGAAGATATTTTTAGATTGTCATATTCGGGCAATATAATACCAATTCTTAACTGAAGGTTATGTTTGTTTGTATACTTACATCCTTTTTGGCACCTGCTATTTCTTCTCTTATGCTTCGAACCTTGTCCACATGCCGTGTTGATTTACTGGTTAGGTCTTCAAATTTATTTTTGTACCATGAATCCATCTCCTAAAACAATAAAAGGAGGAAAGATTTGCATTATTGTAAATTCCCTCCCCCAATCCCCCACTGCTTTTCCCCGTAGGGGAGACAGAATGACACATATTTCAGACAGAGCTGATGTGTGTTTACTGTACCTGAAGATTTTTGGCTGCGATGTCGTCATACTGGGCTTGGATTTGCTTCATGGCGGCTGCCAGGTCAGGGAGGCTGAACGCACTCTGAGCTGTTACTTCAGCTGCGTAGATCTGTTTCATGAGCTCCTCGATTTCCTGAGGAGAAAAAAAAAAGATATGACCTCGGCAAATTTGTACATAAAAGGCCACAAATATGTCATTCTTACAGAAAGACAGCCCTCACCTGTTGATTGACGCGCTTAAGGAATTCAATTTCGACTTCCAGCTGTTCCAGCTTCTTCTCCAAGGTGATGCGTGAGGAGGTGGCATTGTCCACGTCCTGAAGAACACACACCCTGACTGTCACGCAAACTTGGAACTGTAAATTAATTTGGCGATGAGAGACATATTTGCCATTTAGATGGAACCCACTGGACGGAAGGCTTCAATCTCTAACTCAGCTTTCCTCCTCTGCTCCACTGCCTCCTCATATTGGATCTTGATTGCCGCTAGTTGAGCAGCTGCGGACTCCTTAGCTGCCAAGGAGATGTCCTGAAAACCGAGATGCCAGAAGTAATGTGGTCATGTATTAGATTTGAAGGTGTGAGCAAGGGCGTGTGTAAGATGTAGACTGGGCTCTTTTGCATTTTATATTTTCACTTCATTCTTGCATGTGTGTTTGCGTGTATGTGTGCATGTGTGCTTGCATGAATAATCAAGGCATCTCATCTGTGCATAGCTGAAGACAGCTGTACTCCATGACACCTTAACACACTCAGGCACCCTTCCATTTGCCTGCCAGAAATAAGCCTGTTAGCAGGTAAGGAACCTTGAAAGCACCAAGTTGACGTCTTGTATCATTGCTTGGATGGATTCTCTACAGCTCAGTGAGGTGTTAACCTTGCCTGAAACAAAGAATCCAGTCTTAATGCTCTACTGAGCATCTGAACGGTAAAAAAAGAGGAAAGAAACAGGCGATGTGTTGCTCAGAGGATTAATCCTCACCCGCTGAACTTTCATCTGGTCAGCAATTTTTTTCAGCTCCTTCAGTTGTTCCTCATACAGGAGACGCAGACCTGTTGGCTTCTCGAAGCGGTTTTGGTAGGCCTCAATCTCTGCCTCCAGTAGCTTGTTCTGCTGCTCAAGTGATCGAACCTGTGAGTACAAGAATAGTATTTCAATAACCCTGTCCACAAAGGTTGAAGTAACATGGCCCGGTTATACAGCCCAACGCATTTTTAGACTGGTTTGGTGAATCTAAATATCAGCACTGGGGGAAGAAGTAAAATGTAACTAATTTTAGAACTGCATTACCTTGTTGATGTACACAGCCAGTCTGTCATTGAGGACTATCATCTCCTGTCTTTCACTGGTGCGTGTGCTGAGGAATTGTTGGTTCTCAGCCGCAGCTGCATCCAGATCTATAGCAGGTTCTCCACCTGGCCCAACACACACCATGGCTCCTGCACTCACTCTGAAAATTAAACAATGGAATAGAAGTAAGGGAGGCGCCATAAAATGAGAAAGTTTCAATAAGACATGTCATTGTCCTCAGACTGTTCACGTCTTTAATCCAAGGATACAGTGTTTTTGTTGAACTGAACAATAGAACTCTCAGAGCTACCACACAAGTAGCACAGTTTTATCATTAGAAAGTCAGACTGTTAGAAAGAGCTTGGAAAGAGGTGGCGTTCACTTTGACTTTGAGGCTGAAAATGTGACCGGTTGGAAATACTGACTTGACTGACTTAGTCCCCCCCCCTTCACTTAAAAGCACCGCAACCATATGAAGTGGCCGTCAGAGCTCACCCTGCTCCAGCCACTCGAGTCTTGCGTGCAGCGGAGACAGTCCTCCGTCCCACTGATGCCACACGCATGCTGCTGGACCCCGCTCGGCTGGAGTAGCCAGCCGAGCCATTGCGGCACTCTCTCCTGGTGGGGGATGGGCTGGACACCCTGACTTGGTAGGACGAGCTGCTGCTGTCCTCAAAATGACGGCGGTAGGAGGAGATCCTCTCCGGGCTGCGGCTCATGGTGGCGGCAGCTGCTGTAATTCCTCTGTGGTGAAGGACACACTCGAGCAGGGTCTGTCTGCGCTTCGCTGCTGTTGCACCTTCTTCTCACCCCTTGCCCATCAAGCCTTGGGTTTTATACTTGGCATTGGGAGCCTCTGTCAAACACTGCCCAGCAGCTCATGAGCCGACACCTGTGGAATCTTGAACCTCTACACCAAGTGAGGCTCAACCTGCCTCTCAGATATCTGTCAGCCCGCTGTGAGGAGCAGAGCAGGTCTGGTATAGAGGCTGACGGCATCTGAGGAGGCGTCACCCATTAGGCTCTCTGCAAATGCAGAGCGTGATCGTAAATCAGCGTTTGTTTTGTCGGAGTTATAATGGCTTTTGCCAGGGTCATGGCACATCCACCACCTCGGTGCAGCAGCGAGCGGCAGACAGGCAGACAGGCAGACAGGCAGGGTGCGGTTGGTCAGAGCAGCCAGTAGGTGAAGGAGCTGACGTGATCTGCTCTGATGGGACGAGGGACTTTTAATTGAACACTGAGCAGAAGCTGGAGGCCGAGCTGATGGGGCCGCAGAGGGACAAAGGAGCCTGGCAAGATTTGACACAAATTAGTACTTATTAGTCTGGTCTGTTTTCAACATATTAAAACCCACAGTGTGTAGGGGAAAAAAAGAAATGGAATTAACTGCTTCTGAGGGAAAATAAGGAGGCAGAGGAAAGGAGGGGGAGGGGGAGGGGGGATTAGTCTGGAGTTTATGGTTGACATGGCACAGTGATATGAGAGGAGAAAACAATGACCACAAAGACTCGCCATTGACACCCACAAGCTCACTTGGGTAGGGGTCAGTAAATGCAGCACTGCCCTTAATCACACTGCAAACAACTCAACAAATCAACTTTCAGCAGCAATAACCCAAAATGAAACCCTCGTGTTTTACACACTTAGACAAGCATGCAATATTATGACCTGTCTAGTTTGCTAAATCCTATTTTATAAGCACATTTAATGCAATCGAGATTTCTCAAGACCGCTGTCGCTGTTCTTGTAGAAGTGTGTCTACATGTTGTGAGCAAACATTTATTCTTTCCCACTGACCTCACATCTCACAGCGACATGGGACTTTTGGGAAGAGGTGGAATCAAATATGTGAACAATCTCTCTCCACACACCTGCTGTTCTCGTGTTGCAACTAGATAGCAGAATAGTGTTCCAAATGAGCAGAAATAGTGTTAACACTTCCTGAGCCAGGTGATTCAACCCTGTGTAAGAAAAGTCAATCAGAGGTCAGTTTCCTGGTATGTCTCAGTGACAGTGATTCAGTGTCAACAACCTGTTCCTAACCTTTGTGATGCGCTTGTGTGATTTATAATGAATCTTGAACTGCCTGATTGAGAAAATATAATTTGTACGTTCTGTTTGGACTTTGAGCTTCAGCTGTAAAAGGAGAAGTAATTACTGCCGAGCAAGGTCCACGGCCGTGGTCTACACGCTCAAGTAAAGGCATTTTTCTCAGGTGAAAAACAAACACATTCATTATCTTGGATGATGAAGGAGCCTGTTAATGTTCCCTGGAGAGTGGGTGGCAAATTCAACCTCAGACGCAGTGGATATTAGACATGTCTCTTCAATACTGTAGATCACTTTAGTTCCAGCAGCTGTCACCCTGACAAGCCATTCAGTAACTATTTCGATCCCGAGCAACCATCTTTTCGTGTTACCGAGTCATTTATTATGTCTCTTTTAGATGAGACAACACTAACGAAAAAATTTAGATTATCACTAGGTTGACATGTATAATTTCACAGTGACTACTTTCCAGGTAGAAATCTAATGTTTTTGCTGAGGGATAACCTTTACAGTGGAGTGACCTATAGTGTCCTCGCATGCTGCGACAACTATCACCTGAAGCTCACAATCAGCTCAATCAATGAGCATGGGCTCAACTTTAAATACAGGTGTTGCTGCAAAGAATCCACAAAATGGAAAATATGGATACCTCACATATCTTCAACCTGGTAGCACAGAGGCCGTGCGCAGTCAGCACAGTTGGGCACCCGAGATAAGTGTCAGCAATTCAATATCTAACCAGTGTGGAACACGGGTCGTAGTGTCCCACACTGTTCCACAAAGTGCACTAGACTGCATTCACTGGCTGGGTCGACTACCTGAGCATGTCACTTGTGGCTGTTGCCAATGACAAAATATTGAAAAAAAACCCCACAAAAAACAAACCAAGAGTTATTATTGATCAAAACTATAATTTTATTTATTGAAGGTATTTTGGCAACAATTGCACTGACGGTACCATCTATGAGCACCAAGCTATTAAATATTTACATCAACTCAAACTGTTCATTAAATGCAATGAAAGACTTCATTGTATCCCACAATCCTACACGGTTGTCATTTGCATAGATAGTCTGGAAATTAATAGTCTTCAACACTTCATAGTCCATTCACGATTGTACTGAGGTTGAGAATAGTTCATGTGTGTGTATTAGTTTAGAGGTTACGGCGGGTTTATAAATATTTCCACAGTGAAACAACTTAGCAAGTAACTTCAAAGTAACATGACAGTGGATTTGGAATTTTTAAGCAGCAGTGATGTGCAGTAAGCCCTCTGGTTCGAATCTTTGGGACACTCAGATAAGTAAAAAGAACGAGCTCCGACAACAACAGAAATGTTACTCCCATATTCAAAACCTCTCTGAAAGACTCCTTGTTGTGCTTTCTCGCTTTCCGGACACTCCTGAAAGAGAGCTTTGAATGATGTTTATTTTCTGTTCCATTAGGCCTGGTTCATTTGTGTTGTTCATTTTTCACCCAGTCTTGCCATCCGCCCGGGTAATGCTGCACACTGTAATTGAGAGAAAAATTAAGAAAATTAAAGAAGTGCTGTGTCAAGAATTACTGAATTTGAGGGTACTTAAGAGGCATTACACTCTGCTTTTAACAACGTCATTGTTTGACTTAAGATACTGTAAGCACCTCTTTTACAATGCAATTCATTTAGACACGAATAGCATTGTGGGTGCCCTCAGAAAAACACTACTCTGGTGTCAATCTGACAGTCAGGTGTCTCAGCTGCATGCGAAAAAAAAATAGACTTAAAGTGTGTCTGTGCTGGAAATGAGACAAAAAAACTGGACCTATGGTTAAACAGTTCTGTATGGTTGAAGAGCTCTATAAATTGTGATCTCGACAGTGAGCCGAGAGCCAGTTTTCTGCCACGTGTGTATCAATGGAACATGTCTTACTCTTTATATCCCAGTGCGGTGGCTGTATCAAGTGCAGTCCTGCTCCTGACACCTGCCAGACAGCTGAACACAATGTTATCTGTCTGCTGGGGCATTTCACCACCATACTTCTCTTTGAACTCTTCCGGTTCCAGCTGGAGGGCAGTGTTCACCTGTCCTACTGCAAAGTCAAAGAAGCAGAGGCAGGTAAGAAGTACCGTACTGCCTTAAATATGGGCTTTTGGGTCATGTGGGTGGGTTGTGTCTTTCAGGAAAGTGCAGTGAGTCGCGTCACTGTGACTGGAAATGCCTACTAAGATTGTCCAGTGAATGTCCAGGGGTAATTTGGGTATGATTTGCATATGCTTTGTGTGCCAGACTTTATTGAATCAGGGTTAGGGTTACATTTAATTATGCTTGATAATTACAATACACACATGTTCGGTGACATATCAGACAGCAGTCATGACAGACACTTAAACAATCACAGAAACACTCAATGGCATATTTTCCATTGCAATCAATAACTGTGCATTATGTGATTTAGGACAATGCCTGAAGACCATCAACAACACCTCGTAAACCATACAGACTCATTGTTTTTAACACATCTGTTGACGTATCACCTACTACCACTTATGGTTTATGTCCTTGTACATAAACCATCTCTCACATTGTGAAAGTGACATCACCAATACATACAAATCCTACACATCGTATATGTGCTCGTGGGATTGTTTTGTTACTTCTCTGTCAGTGAATTTCAGAATATGTCATCACTCACGGGGGATGTTTATTGATCCGGGGATAAAGCCGTACTCCCTGAGCTCCCAGGGCTCTCGGACGTCTATTACGACAGAGTTGCGTCCCGCCAGGAGCTGCTTCAGCTGCTCATAACTCACGTCTGTGCACGGCGGTCCAGAGCTGAGGCTGCGGAGCAGCAGTCCAACACCTGGAGACACGACAGACAGGTTCGACGTGATGCTGATGAGTCAGTCACTAATCAATGACAGGAGGCTGGACAATCAAAACAAACTCACTGTGGCACACAGGGCTGCTCCTGTCAAGGTTGCACCCGGGGAATCGTCCTCCCGGCACTGGAGCACCAGCCAGGACCCTACTGTTCAACAAGAGTCGGGGGACGAGCCCGGAAAGCCTCCAACACCTCCTGAGAGCCATGGCGCTCTGTATAGTCACACAAAGCTGTAAATACACTTGATAGACAATGATAGACACAGCTCACCGTTCTCACTCAACCTGATGTGACCTGCGCCTGCGCAAAAGTACGGATCGCCCGAAGGACAAACCGCATCCCTTAACTTGTCAAACTTCAACACCAGTTTAAAAGTTATTGTTTTACTGTTTAAACTTTTAGGTACATTTATGAATAGAACGTGACATTCACTCACACTTTTGCACGCAAGAATGGTAAGAGGCACAAGAATGAGGCATAGTTTAGAACAAACTAAGGGTGAACATCTCATATAATTAATTTATGCATCATGCGAGCAATACTTTGATTGTAACAGCACTGTAGACAGCCTCTGTAAATCGACTATACAAACAAACGTCTATGCACCCATATACACGCATTAAATAGGCATTTGAATGCTTCTCTCCGCACCTGAGGGAGAATGTCCCATTGTTCTTGAACGCAGCATTGGGCATTTGGAGCTGCCGTAGTGCGTCACATGTTGACGGGCTCTGCTAGCTGATACGGGAAGCTTGACAAAATTCACAAAGTCAAAGCCAACAACCATGAAGAACTAAGACAACTATTGTTTTCTTTCGATAGCCAGAGCTTAGCCGTGGTAGACTGTACCTTCGGCGTGTAATGTCGGATAAAACGCTGCGGTTCATGATTTATTTATTCTGACTAGCTAATGTAGCTAGCCTGTTTGCTAGCCGACAGCAGTTGACGTCAGCTAACATTGTCAACACAGGAGCTGAATAAAGAGGTGAGTTCCCAACACTGTTTAACAATCGATCCATGGAAAAAGTTCTCAATTAACCGTTCACATGTGTTCAAAAACAACTCAGGCCTGTCCCTCGTACCTTTTCGGTTGAAGGGGGTGTTTGAGCCTTCTTAACCGAATTATTACTTCTTATTCCTATGTAATAAGTAGTTAGCTTTGGCATAGCATCAGCTTTTACCTAATAAGTAATATTTGTCCTTGTTGACATGCTGATTTCTAACTGGTAGGCTCAATTTCTTATTATGACAAAGTGCTTTACAGAAGGGAATTGACTGGGGTTAAGTGGCCTCATCTGGATGCTTAGTGCTCGCGTAGGAGTAGCACACCACATGTGAAACGCTGTCATGTCAACATTGCACATTATAGTATAGTTATGGGGCACTTTGTGTATGTCAAGGTGCACCTGTAAAAGCACTTTAAAGACTATAAAAGTGCTATATAAGACAACTTCAAATGATCATATGTAAAAGTACGGTAGTTCTTTAAGTATATGTCTACTTTGGTCCCTCTTGTCCCCCCATCCAGAGCTCCAGATGCGGCTAAAGGACCCCTTTTCCCTGAAAGCCGCCGACATGACCAAGCGGACTAATAAACCGAGGAAACCTCGGGATGAGGAGTCTTCAGATGAAGTCAGTGGTAAGTCTGTGAAGCTGATGCTGCGATGCTGCATTGGGGCTTTGTATGTGTGGATGGGATAAAATTTGAAGTGAGTTATTTAGTTGAATCCCACTGTACTGTGCCCAAACAATGGAATTATTGCTATATAGATATAAACAGCGGTCAAATAAGTGAGTAAAATAATTCACCTTTTATTATTTACCCACCTTTTATCATTAACAGCGGGTGTGAAGATCGCTCAGAAGTGACCTCCACCAAACGACTGGCACAAAACTGTAGTATGATGGCTGTTTGTTTTGCACTGAACCAGGGTTGACTTGCCAGCATGTGAGCAAGGCTGTGGACCTGGGCTCAGTGAAGAAGTCGGTGCTCTCCAGCGTGTGGTTGGTGTGCTCCGAGTGCCTAAAGGAGAGGACCATGATCGACGGAGAGCTGGCAGCATCCCATGACATCTTGGTGTGCCTGAAGTGTGGCAATCAGGTAAGGATAGTTGTTACGTGTTCCGTCACGATTGTTTCACGAGGATTTTGGACCAGAAATACGTTTACAAACGTTACTGCGTTCACAGGTCTGTAATCAGTCAGGGATCCAACACGCTGTCAAGCACCACCAGGCTTTCCATCCCGAATCCCACTGCATCACTATCAGCCTGAGCACCTGGAAGGCCTGGTGAGAAACCTCAGAAATGTGTTCAGTGTAAGCTGGTGATGGAGTCAAGATGCTGCCGGCGCACGGACCTCCATAGAGAATAACAGTTTTCAGGACTAATCCTAAACTGTACTGTGTGGTCTTGTGAGGGCCTTCTCCCTGAATGCGTGTTAATGCTTTCCATTTCAGGCATGTAATTCGGCATGCATGTACATATGTGTGTCTTTGTGTGTGTATGCTACTCACTAAATATGACGTTTTTTCACGCCTCAAGGTTTTTTAAATTCTGTGCTGAACTGAAGTCTGTCCGTGGCGCCCTCTCATTCTGACAGGTGTTTTGAATGTAATGAGGAGCTCTCCACTCATTGCAACAAGAAGGCTTTGGCTCAGACGCTGGACTTTTTACAGAAGCACTCAGTCAAGGCAACATCAGGTAAGATGTTCGGTCTCCCAGAGGTTTGGCCCCCGCCGTCAATGTCTACAAAGGCTCTTATTAGGTGCATCTGGTGTGATTTCATCAAGGCCAAGGTCTAGTTTTGCAAGCATTCTTTTATTTTAACTTGTCTTCTCTTCATTTAAAGTTGTGATTTGTGGTTTGCCTTGAACACCTTGAACACGAGAATCACAAATTAATCACCACGATCCTAGGTTTTTGTCACGTGGCCAAAGTATCTGTAATACATCTATAATCTATAATAGACATAAATGACTTACCTGGTCATATACAGTAGGTGCAAACTGTTTATTTGGGAAGAATTGGCTGCAGTACACCTGCTCCCCCTGGTGGCAGTGCTCATCAGAGTGGAACTGACTGTTCAATTTTCTGAACTTTGGACACAAAATGAACGAATAAAAGGCCAAGACAATGATAGAAATGTCTCTTAAGCTGCATAATAGTGACATTGTTTGTCTGCCCAGTGCAAATGATACCAATAACTACATGATGAGACATATTTTGCTGCCCAATTTACCGCACACAAAGTGTACTGAGTTATATGAAGAGCTGCTGTTATTTACATCCCCAGTCATGACAGGTAGTGGAATGTGTGCCATGGGCCGAGCCTTCCTGCTTCACCCAGTGAGGAAAATCTATAACATTTAGAGTGCGCATTTAAGTCTATCTCCCGGCAGGTTGTGTTCAGACCGATACTTTCCAGGCCGACTTAGCCCTACTTTCATTCTCGTGTCCTCTCACCTCGCTCTGGCCACCTGAGCCCTGCTGGCCCGCTCAGTCAACCGTACGGATATTGTCCCCGCACCCTCGTCCGCCGTCTGTTCTCTGTACCTCCCCTGCTCTCCAGAGGTCTCCCGACAGGCTGCGGCCGATCGGGGTGGTGAGCGTCACCACTCTGAGTCTGGCTGGCTGTCTCGGCTGAGCCCAGTAGCCAGTGGCCAGAGGCCAGCCGGGCCCAAGCCCAGACAGGCTGGTCAACCATCGGCCTCTCAGCCGCAGCTCCGGAGTTGTGGGATTGATGCCGCACCAATCCCCCCTCCCCTCCTCACCTCCTCCTCCTCCTCCTCTTCCTACTCCCCACGTGCAAACACACACACACACACACCCACCCTCACCCCCCACCCTGCACATCGCATGACTACACACATTAGAGGAATTAGGCGCTTGAACGATGCTTCCCGGCTGGGTTCCCTAAAGAACAAGAGCAGCTGCGCGAGGCTCAGCCACTGCTTTTGTCGCGCTTTGTCTTTCCATCGCTATCCGTTTCTGTCCCTCGCTTCCTCTGCCCAGCCGCTGTACGTCTCACCACCCCTGGGCCTGTGCGCTGCACTAGTGGGAGCCAGGGTCCTCAACAAGTCAGAGCGACTGGATGCTAACAGCTGGCGCGCACATACTCCCGGTGGACACGCGCTCGGCTACAAACACACGGGAGACGGGAGAAAACACTCGTCCACCTCTGAAAACACCTTGTTTGTTCTTCCTAAAGCCCATTATCCGGGCGTTAGGATTGATTGTGCGCTTCACGTGCATGTTCCGAGAGCAAGGCGACTGCATTGAGGTTCGCTCTGACACACCCGTCGGCGGCGTGGATGCGAAATGAGCCCGTGCTCTTTGTTTGCCAGGGTGTTCGCCGGGGTGTCCTTTCGTGGACATAATGCCCACCGTGGGTTGGTGGCACACAATCTGCAAAGCCGGCCAGTCGATACCTACAGCTTTCCCCTTTGCTGCTTTAAATTACCTGTCACCTCTCCTGTCACCCGATTGTTCCACACCGGTCGGCCCAATGGGTATAGAGGCGGGCGGCCATTGTCGCGGCAAAATAGCCGGTTGTTGTCTGTTGAGGAGCTTGTGAAATTGCATTTCAGCATGAAGGCCACGTTTTCAGCGGGAGCCGCTGTTGCACTGTTTTTTTTTTTTTCTTCTCCTCCCTATAGACCCCGCCACAAAAGATCCCCGGCAAGGATGTTTCTTTTTTTTCTTCTTCCCTCCAGAATCTATAATAATTTTGTGCAACAACAGGCCGGGGTAGAAAGAAAGTCGATTAACTGTGCTCTCTCACCATCAAGGCCTTCAGCTCAAGTACCAGAGTCCCAGTAAAAAGCGAATTGACCTCAGGGAGCTAGACTCCGGCTTGTAACACAGCTGGGGAGCCTTTGTGGCGCAAATTAAATGTTGGTTATGGTGAGAGTTAAGAGGGTTGAAACGGTGGTAGTGAATAGGCGTCAGAGCCTGTCGGTCCCGTCTTGTTTCGTCTGTCGTCAGTCCCGATGCTGTCATACCCAGTCGTACCGAGTGTTTTCATTCTCCACTCTCCAAACACTCCGGTTTGATGCTTGTCATTCACTTTGGGTGCAATTTGTGTCCGCGTGAACAAAAAATCTCGGATTGCAAGCAGCGTTTCGCTCCTGACGGGAGGCACCGTGGTTGGAAAAAACACAGTGAGCTGCGTTTGCGCGTCGTACGGGTGGTCCGTTGGCATGAAACGGAAAAACAATGGCTGTTTATTTTTTCTTTGTTTTTTTTACAAACAATCAAAGGAAGACTGAAGAACGGAAACGATCCCTCCGTCTGCCTGCCCGTCCGGCTCCTCTTAACGGGCCGCACAGTCGGTTGAGATCCACCGGCGATCGAATGATACCTCTGCAGATCGACCTGTTCTGAGAGCAGCCAGACGGCGTTACTACGCCCCCCCCCCTCCCTCCCTCCCTCCCCCCCGTACGATCGGTGCACCTTGCTCATCTGGCTCGCAGGCCGCGCTTGTTGTCTTCGTCTGTAGCTCACCGTCAGATCGTCTCAGTCGAGTCAGTGGCCAGCGAGATGCTTGTCCCCTGGTGGTGCTTTCGCGGAGGTAATCAAGGGTGATCCTGTCTTTACTCCCACCACCGCACATGAAAGTAGGCCAGATAGTGGGTAGCGAAAGCTGTGCGTGTGTTTGTGTGTTTGTGTGTGTGTGTGTGTGTGTCAAAGTAACATGGCACTGGGTTCTCTTGGCCTCAGATGGCAAGGAAGCAGGCTTTTCATGCCCCGCAGTCACAACAAATTAGCGAATTAATAAGACATTTGGTGTTGCCTGGCCTTCCTCTTGACTGCCTGCTCTGCATGAAAGGAGCTGGCCTTGGCCCCCCCCCCCCCCACACACACACACTGCTGCACTGTAAGCGAACACGGAGGCAGAAAGCCCACTGGCCATGCAATTCGACGGACTCTCGGGCCAACTGGGAACCCGGGCGCGGCGCGGCTACCGCGACCGAGAAAAATAATCGGAGAATATGCTCTTGGACGCCCCTCGTTTTCTTACTCGAACAAAGTTTGTCGGCCGTGGCTCCATTGAAACGAGCCCCGGCCGGGGGCCCTGCTTGGACCCCAGGGGAGCTTGAGCGCAACGCGAGCGGCGGATCGCACCTTTTTGGACGGATTTCAGCGAAGCTTGTGTCTTTTTTCTTTTTTGTTTGTTTTCTGTTTTTTTGCGAGCACTCGCTGTCCTCGGCGAAAGTAAACACGGCGCGCGCTTCTTTGCGCGTCTTCTTGTGCGAAAGCGAGCGGGGAGTGCAGGAGGTGTTGGGTGTACACACGCACACGCACGCACACGCACGCACGCACGATCCCGGGCGCCGTGCTGCTCTCTCTCTCTCTATCTCTCTCTCTCTCTCTCTCTCTCTCTCTCTCTCTCTCTCTCTCTCTCTCTCACCCTGGGGAGAGGCTCCACAGTGTCACTGCTGCCCACACTCGGTGGCTGAGCAAGGAGGGCCAGGTGGTGGTGCCGAGCGCGGCACAGTCAAGCGTGGACGCGGCGCATGCTGACATTTGCCTCCGCCGACCGCTGCAGGGAGAGGAAAAATCTGCTTTTCCATATGCTTGTGCTCGTCGCAACCCTTCCCTCCACCCACTGCTCCCCCCCCCCCTCCTCTCCTCCTCCCTCCTCCTCCTCCTCCCTCCTCCTCCCTCCTCCTCCTCCGCGGTCTCAACCAGATGGCTCCCTGAACATTGTTTACCTTGGGTGACGGTCCCAGATGCAGAGTGTGTCCATCGGCATCCCCATTCCGCCCAGTTAGTTTCCTCATTCCTCTGCTCCCTCTCAGCCCAAGTGCCGGTCGCAGCTCTCGCACTGGGCACACATGAAGTCTGTTGATTTTGTACACACACACACACCACCACCCCCCCCCCGCTCACAAATAGCACAGCTAGCGCGCTGTCTTCCGCTCTCGGCCTGACTCTCTCGTGGCGCCCGGCCCTTCGTTTTTCACACCTTCTCCTCGGCCTCGCCCAGCCCCCCCCCCCCCCCCCAGAGCGCGGTTTGCTTTCCCCGACGAGGGACCGCGGCCCCTCACCGTCCCGTGTTTGTGTTTTCCGTGCATTGTGCTGTGTCGCGACATATGGGATGTCCCTCATGGCTGCGTTATTGGAAGATGGAAATAGGCCTCCAGATGTTGCCAGCGCGGAGGGCCAGATGCATCGGGCCCCGGCGGGGCGGAGCGCCGCAGACCCACGCCGTCCCGACAAGCTGAACCTCGCCCCGCTCCGCTCCCCGAACTGCGGGACGAGCCCTGGATCAGGCCTGTCGCATTGCCACGTCCGCAGTTGCTGTCGGTCTGATGATGCCGCGCACCTGAAAGATGTCAAGCCCGTGCACGTTCAAGTACATTAATTCTGCGTCTGGCGCAGGTTTTTATCTCTATTTTTTTCTCAAATCGGCCTTTCGCCCCGCGTACCTTTGAGGTGAGATCCATTGAGAGTGTTAAATGCAAATTGTTAGGCCCGGGAGTGAAGGGAAAAAAAAGAAGAAGAAAAGCCCGCGGTTCACATTCCAGCGAGCCTGACCAGGGCACTCGTGCTAGTGTCCTTGGCCTTGAGGAGGGAGAGCCTGCTGGGTAGCGGCCAGCGGTGCGCTCGCCGTGGCTGTAGGTTGAATAGCCGCATTCAGTAAATGTCTTGTGCATAAGGAGTGGTTTCTGTCAATTGGATGTGTGCGCCGCGGGCAAGGCCATTTGAGTGCTGCGGAAGAGATGGGTGAGAGTGAAAGGCGCAGGTTGTTGTGCCGATTATGGCGCTCTCGCGTTCTGTCGCGTTCCTCGGCTCTGGATGCGAGCGGGTTCAGGCCGGTGACCTCGCCGCCAGCCTGCTCTCTTGACTGGCTCGTGCTCTGTGCGTGAAGTGCTGATGGACCAACCTCTTTTTGTGCTCTCCGGTGTCGAGGCGATGTCTCTGCGGCCTGCAGGCCTTGGCAGAACTGGCCATTCTGCGCTGGTATATGCCTGTCAATGAGCACAGGAGTAACATGAAGTTAATGGCCTCTTTTATGATAAAGCCGTTATCACTGACAATGGCAATCCCTTTCTCCGTGTAACATTTGAGTGTTCTTACAACGTGGCGATGATAATGTGGACAGAATCCTAGCAGACTGTGACATTATGACCCGCCCTGATAACCTCCCCTGTCAGGATCCCTCCTTGATGAGCGAATCGGTCGCTATCGGCATGTGTCAGTGACGGGGTTTTGGTATGGAGTCACCCTGGCGCTGGCTCTGTTGTTAGCTGCTGGCGCGTCATCAGCTTGCATAGCTGCACTAGCTCCCCCAGTCTGTCCCCAGTAGACTGCCTCCCTGCCGCCGTCAGAGCCCGGGCCATCTGTGCCCGGCGCTCCGTTTAAGGTTAGTCTTCATTGGTGATCAGGAGTAACAGCTGCCCCAGGAGAGTCGTCCCTCCATCCTCGCCCCCACCCCCCCGCCTCGCTAACCAGCGGAAACTTCTACAGCTGTCATCTGCCTTCCCAAATGACCCAGCTTTGCTTCCAGCTGCCGTCCCAGCACCCTGCTCCCAGCCCCAGTCTTGCATCAAGGCTAAGCCCTTTTTTTTTTTTTTTCTTTTTCCTCCCCTGTATCTTGCCGTCCCGATTTAACGGAGGCACACATTTTTCCAGCTGCAAGGCCGACCTCCACCTCCACCCTCGCTCACGACCGAGCTGTAGCCCCGCCACCACCTCGGCCGTGTCTTTGGGCTGGGCGCTGCCAAGTTCTGCCTGACCGCGAAGTCAAGGGTTTTCAAGGTTTAGATGTGCAGCCTTTCAACTCCAAAGGCTCACGATGTCAGGTTTCGACCACTCTGCGCACCACTGACCTTTTCTTGTTGTTGTTGTTGTCGTTGTCGTTGTCGTTTCAGGAGCATCGCCCAAGATCATTAAGTTGCAAGAGGATCTCTCAGATTACACTGACCCGCCCAGGGGCAAGAGCTCGGCCGCCAACAGCACCTTGGTGCCTGTCAAAGGCATAAACAACCTGGGCAATACCTGCTTCTTCAACGCCGTCATGCAGGTCGGTACGGCCATGGCCCCGTCCAAGCGTCAACGTCCTCTGTGTGCCATAAAAAAAAGGTCCCATCGAGTCACTGGCGTGTGACTCGGGTGACATGTGTGATGGCGTGCCGATAGAGCCCCCCCCACCCCACCTCCCTCCCTCCTGTTTAGTCCAGGAGGGAGGGGGGAGACCTCGTGGCAGAACGGAAATCCCTGTAAACGCAGTGAGGATACCGAGCCATAGGTATATTTGGGCGGGTGAAGGCTCGCGGAGCCGGCCCAGGGTTGTGGGGATGTATGGTCGGCGGGTGGAGGCGGGGCCCGGGGCGCGGGGGTCACCCTGAGGCGTGGCGGGCGAGCCGGGCGGCCCGGGCGCCGCAGCCACGCAGCCTCGGCTCGCCTTTTCCCGCTTGGGCCGTGTCATGGCGACTGCAAGCTGACACGCGCGGCGTCCCGACAATGAGGCCGTTTTTTTTGTTTATTTATTTATTTTTTCCTCTCCCCCTTCTCCGCCATTTTGTTAATCACCCTCAGGGCCTCGGCGGCTGATTGAAATTTGAGTGAGCGGGCTCTGCGTGCCTCCCCCGTCCCTCTCCCTCGCCCGCTCGCATTGTCTCCTTGAAAATTGCAATCTCTCCGGCGAAAACACGTAATTGTCAGGGGATGAGCTGTGTCTGCGGCGCACAATGCCAGCCCCATTGTGCCTTTTCCATAGCAACTGTCTTCATTGCCAGGATGTGACAAAACAAATATCTCCTGAAAGGGAAGGGAAAGATGTTTCTCTAACATGAGGGGACAATGACTGCTTCAGGCCGTCTCCTCACCAAGGATCTTCCCCGCGTTCCGTACTCGCGGATCATAGACGGATATGAAAGGGTTTTTTTTTCCTCCCCGCAATAATGGACTCCCCACAGGTTTCTTAAAAGTCTTCAAAACGGAGTAAACATCCCACAAGGGTGTTTTAATTGACCACATCGGATTGCCACAAGCTGAGCGTGACTCCAGTTTACACCTTTTTTTTTTGTTTTTTGGTCCTTGTCTCCTCATTTCGCGGCTAGTAAAATATGCACGGCCAGCTCGTTTGCTCACTCTGTCTGAACGGTCGCGCCGCACCTGACCAGCAGCTTCACCCCGGGTGTGGGTGGATTGTAAGCGATGCTGTGCGTCTCGTCCCCGACAGAACCTGTCGCAGACGCACATGCTCATCGACCTCATCCAGGAAGTGAAGGAGAAAGGCTACAAGCTGAGGATATGCCCCCCCGTGGAGACCAATCTGGTAAGGTTTCCGAAGCCCTCCCCAAACCGGACAGTCGGCTTGGATCCTGTGTCACACCCCGTTTTTGAAAAGCAACTCCGGAACTGCTAGCATCCCGACGCCGATGTGGGAATTGAGACCGTTCTTTCTCTTTCTCGTTCCTCCATATTCCAGAGTCCGCTGACGGTGACCCTGCCCGGTCCGGAGCCTCTCACCGCGGCCATGTTCCTCTTCCTCCAGAGCATGAAGGAGCCGGGCAAAGGGCCGCTCAATCCCAAGATCCTCTTCAATCAGCTCTGCCAGAAGTAAGACGCCATTCGCCCCATCACACCTCCGAGCTCCATCCCCCTCGGCCGGGCGAACCGGGGGGGGGGGCATGGCGGTGCAACCGTGAACCTTAGTATCGCTAACTGTTGTCAGCCTCTTTTTTTCCGATCGGCCCGGCTGCTGCAGTGACCACTTCTCTAGGCGGCCAGGTCCCGGCTGAATACCTTTGTGAGCCCCGCACATACACAAAATACAGCGGGGGAGGCAGCGTAGCTTATGCGCTGCGGCGGCGGCGGCGGCAGCAGCAGCTATTCTCCTTTGTGCTGCTCGCCACTCTGCGGTGCCACCTGTGTCGTATTTGATCCAGAGCAAGGTCTAGCAGACTGTGCAACAGCCGGGAGCGGCCCTGCATACGCCCGGCCAGCAGTTGTTTCGTTCTCTTTCTGTTAACAGCGCGGATGTTTGCGCGGCTTGGTTCTTTTTTTTTTGTTTTTTGAGCATGGTGCACTGCTGGTAAGCTCCACCATTTGTGTGTGTGTGTGTGTGTGTGTGTGTGTGTGTGTGTGTGTGTGTGTGTGTGTGTGTGTGTGTGGTGGTGGTAGTGGGGGGGTGGGGGGGGGGTCTTGCACTGTTCAGTAGTGCAGGTGGGTGACCAGGGTATTTCACGTCGGATGACTGGACACGTTTCTGGTGCGGCTTTGACAGTTATTCTGGTACCTAGCTTTCATCAGGAAGGCCTGTGTGTGTGCGTGCGCGTGTGTGTGTGCGTGCGTGCGTGTGTGGCCTGCCACCTCACCTGGTACCACCTCATCCTGCAACACGCATGCAGGCAATTGTGCATTCAGACAGTACACACACACACACACACAAGCACAAGCACACACGCACCCACCCACCCCTACCTTTATGCATTCACACATGTCTAATGTCAAGTATGTCGAATCCCTTCCACTGCCGAGCATTTGAATAGGGAGATCAGTCAGTTTAAGCCTCAGCAGCCATTACCCATATGGTACACTTGTTCTTAAAATGATCTTTTATTGAAGCCAACATACCACTGTTTGTAAATATCTACCAAAGCAGACGCAAAGGCGATCATCTGCAGAGAATCGGAGCCTTTCACACAGAGGCCCGCGGCTGCAGCTATATCGTTCCCGACAATCGGTGGCTGTTTTCATAACAAAGAATGTGGTGCTGAATTCCATACTTCGGCTCATTGTTTATCCTCCCTCCTGGCCAGAGCCGCACGGGTCCAGGTGCCCATGTACAGTGTGTGGGCAGTGAATGCTTTGAGGCGATTCACTCCTTGAAAAGAGTTCCTGATCCATATCGGTGGTAGGAACAACAGCACGCACAAATTCAATGGAGTCCAAAGCGCCAAAAAAAGGCTACCTTGGATCGGAAGCTCTGGCTGTGAAAATACCAAGAAATCGCCATCGACAGTCTCGGGGGGATTTCATCGGTTTTACAGTAGCAGACGCGAGGATTTGGCACTTTTCCGTGTTCATGCCATTGTGAGCTGAACTCGTTTGGACTTTTTTTGTGCGGCGAAACAAAAACATCTCAAAGGCTTCACCTTGGGCTCCGGGGAAACCTGACTGAATGGTCTCCTTGCACAGCTCCTCGCACATCTTACAGACAAATCGGCTCATTGAAAAAGCGAACGGACGGGTCAAGCCATAAAACACTGACTGCATTAACATCCAAGGGGCCGCAAAATTGTGTAGCCAAACACTGCACGCGACCTTTGCTGCTCATTCGGATTTCCACAGGTTATTTCTGGGTCCGGAGTAGTAAACCTGACTGGTCAGGCTCCTGTGGCAGGGCTGGGAATGTAATGCACTTTTCCAAGGCCTTACCCGGCTGTATGGTCTTCACTCCACCATCCAGATTGTGTCTGTTATTACAGCCAGGCTCCTAGCTTGTCTGTATGTTTTTTATGTTTCATTTTTTTCCGTCTGTGTGGAATCGGAGGGTCCCGCCGTGAGGTCAGGGTCGAGAACTGCCCCCCCCCCCACCCCCCCGCCCCTGCTGTTAACCGGGACATCTCTCTCCATTTGAGGCGACCTCTGTGGCGGCTTCTCTCTCCACATCCCGCCTATCATCCTCACCTGCCATTGCGAGCTCTTATCGCATAATGGGTGCCGGGGGTCTGCCCTTGGCCCGTGGCTGAGAGCGCCTCTCTCCCCATCCCTCCCAGCATGTTTGTGTCGACGGGCAGGTTAATAAGGCTTTCTGGCACAGGCCGAGGCCAGTTCCAGTGAGAGTGTGCAACACAGGAGCCCTATTCAGCCTAGTTTTGTGCCTTTCTGTGTGTGCGTGTGTGTGTGTGTGTGTGTGGGGAGGGGGGAGGGGGTACACGCATGCATTTGACCTCAACCAGCTGAGTATCCCGCTCTTCCTCCCGTCGCTGCCAGTGGAAGGGCTGTGGTCCAGGCTGCGTGGGTTGGATTGCCAGCACCACACTCTCTCTGGTGCCAGCGAGGATCCCAGCTTGTACCCAGACCGCGTTTCGCTACAGAGCCAGTCCATAGTCGGCACTCTGGGGGGGGGGGGGGGGGGGATGAGGGGGCATCCTGGTTTCACACGTCGTCCGTGGACATCGCTTTTGTCAGTACGGACCGCAATGCTTTTCACTGAATGGAGTGTAAGTAAATATGGGACTTGGTCTTACTGTGTTTCCAATGAGTGTTTTATCAGCGTCCCAACAACCGGCAACCGCTTTCGTTTAGTCAACAATGCACTTTTTGGGGGAATTGGTTTTCCTTTTTTCTTTTTAGCTGATAAAATGTCAGATCTCATCGGGTTATTCCTGAAATCACTGATAAACCGGAAACTCCGCCGTGCATGATCAAAACGATACCCTCCATTTTAAATGTGCACACTCGGGAGATGATGAGTTCCTCCAACTGGTCAACTCTTTTGTTCCGCTGGACTGGCCGCATCCTCGTTCTCTGGGGAATGAGCGTCCGCACGTCCGCAACTCTCGGGAAATTTGGTCACGGGCCTCGGCGCGAGGCCTCGCGTCCTGATGGAAATGGCGTGGGCCCGACAATGGATCCCATCTAGCGCCGCGGCTGGATGAAAGGGAGCACGTATCCATTGTCGCCCCCTCCAAAAGAAACACAGACTCCGGCTTGCGCACACAAGCCGAGCCAGGAACCGCGCTCCGATGATTAGAATTCGCTCACCTCGGTCCACCCCTGTGAATGAACCTGAAGATGGAGTTGCGGATGGTGCTTCGGCGTCCGAAAGGGAAAACTAAATGGGTCCCATGGGAGGGGGGGGGGGGGGGCGTTCCGCGAGAAACTTGTGTTTTTCCGCTCAGGATCCTCCTTCGAAGGCCGCACCTCGGATGGAATTCGAGAGATACTGGCGGGGAAGGTCCAGTCTCCTGTTTTCAAAATGCCGCGACGAGGTGAACAAAACAAAGACGATCGACCGTGGTCCTGTTGGGCACGTTCGCGCGCTCACTATAGACGGGTAATCGAAAAAAGGAAGGCCTTTCAGAGGAGCTGGAGGTCGTTCTTGCCGGCGATTTGCCCATCCATATGCATTCGCATGCCGCTAATAAACGGCCATTGAAATTGGGGTTCACGTTCGTGACTCCCGCGTCCATGCAGTTTGATTCGTCCTCTAGATGAGGAGAAGGTCACCGTCTCGCGCTACCCTAGCGTAGGGTGTTCGTTTGTGAGGATCAGCAGTGGCCGTTTTTAGCTCTCATCCCTCCCCGTTCTCTCGTTTCGTTTCATTTTTCCCCCACGCCAGATGATCGATTTCCAATGTCACCGGTCATCCTCTTGGCGCGGTGGCGCCGCAAACCCACCTGCACCCTTCAGAGCAGTGCGAGCGCCGCAACCTGCAGGAAGGCTGAACGGCTTTGTGCGGCCCGAGTCCTACATTTTATCTGACCCTGAAATGGACGGAGGAGGAAGTCCTATAGCTATAGTGATGGTGACGCTCGATCTGTTTCGATATGTCTGGACGGTTTAAGGCAATTTCGGGGACTTTGCCGGAAGTCTCAGTCAGATACAGTGTTGGCATGGCGCTGAGGCAAACCATCGTCTCATGCATTAGTTTTGTATCGTGTGTGCCTGAATGCTCACCGATTTTATGATCCGAGCTGCGTTGCTCATATGCGTGTGTCAGTATGTGTGTGTGTGTGTGTGTTTGGGGTGGGGTGGGGTGGGGTGGGGGGCTTGTGTGGCCTTGTGTCTGGTACTAACTCATCCGGCTATTAATTGTGTTAGCACCGCAGCTGTTTGCATTGGCCAGATTGAGAGCAGCGCTACAGGGCCCTTCTGCTTCCCTCCACCGGGATGAGCTTCCAGACCTCCTCATTCCCACTGATCCCAACCAGCCCCCCCCCCCCCCCCCCCCCCTCCCTTCCCTCCTCTCTCTACTGCCCTACCTCTGTCTCTCCCACCTTTGCATCACATTATCCTTTGTCCCTCTCTCGGGAGATGGACGGAACGAGAAGCGGGCATTCCTTCACAAGTTGTCCTTTTTTTTTTTTTTTAAATCACAGCCAATGGGAAAAAACAGACCAAAAGCGCGACGCGTGCGCCCTCTGTGCCGTCGCCATCCCTTCGCCCACCCTTCCACGCGCGTCCCGGTGAAAAGGGCGCAAGAGTCGGGGCTCGTGTCCGTCTCTTTGGAATGGGTGGGCGTGGCCAGACCCCCAGGTTGCGACCCGCATATTGCGGTGGGCGATAGGCAGCCTCTCCCCCAACTGTGGACGCCCATTCTCATCAGGCGCCGTGTCTCAGGATTGTGGCTGATGTCTGTGCCAGGAAGGCAACAATGTGGTGATGCATCATCATCACGAGCCATGCCTCTGCCATGTGGAAATTACAGTCGGCGCCCCCCCATGTTAACCCGCATCCAAAACGCCCCGCGCCCTTAACCGACCCTCCGCACCGTGCCGGGCGCTTCTCTGGGTTCGCATAGTGCCCGTCTGACCAACCTGTCCTCTGGTCGCGTGGCTGCCTCAGCCCAACAGGTTGCAGTAGCCCCGGCCGCCCATCTGCCCCCGTCATCTGTCCTCACATCTGTTTCACCGCACACAGTCGGGGGGGGGGGACAGACCCAAGGAGAGCACCGCCAGAGTACCAGGGGGGAGAAGTCAAGGTGGTGTCTTTAACGTGCCACTGACTCCTCCGGGGAAACCCAGAGGGGACTCCAGTGGCCTGCTGAGGTTAACGATTTACAGGAACACTGGTCGCCATTGGACACAAAATGCCCTCCTCGTTTTCCCGTTTTCGATGCTTCCAGAAGTTACTTTCGGCCTTTAGCGCGCGCCTCCCGGTGTGTTTGTGTGACGGCTATCGACCGGGAAAAGACCTTGAAAAGGGGTGACGGTACGCTCTCTCTCCTCCTCTCATCCGCCTCCGTCGACGGACGCTTGGCAGAGACCGCCCAGCCTTCTCGCCGGCTGAAGGAAGTCTTTTCTCGCCCGTTTTCCGCTTTGTTTCGCCCTCCTTTCACGCGCGTCTGCGTGCGCCGCGCTTAACGGTCACCTGTGTCTTCTGTCTTCCCAGGGCTCCGCGCTTCAAGGGCTACCAGCAGCAAGACAGCCAGGAGCTCCTGCACTACCTGATGGACTCCATACGCGTGGAGGAAACCAAAGTGAGCTCGCAACACGCCGTCACTCGTGGCTCGAACGGCACACAAAGGGCATATTCTTTGTCGCCCTCCGTCAGAGTCGAGGCTGTGGCTGGGTCACTGTATTAACCGATCCAGAAACACAACCTGAGTTTAAAGTTTGGCCGGCCGGCTCACGTGACCCCACGTCCTCGGCCGGCCGCTTTTTTTGCCCTTTCGCTTCATGGCGCCCCCTCCTTCCGAGGCCTGGCGGGGCAATTAGGGGACCCCGCAGCAGCCCTTTGCAGAGGCGAGCTGCCCCCCGCGGCCCCACCAGTGGCCGCGTGGAGCCGGCAAGGTGAAGCCAGCGGGTGTGTTTAGTGGTCAGCCCGGGCCCCCAGGGAGGTGCCGTGGGCCCCCCCACCCCCCCCACCCCCCCTGCTCCCATTCAAACTCGTGAACGCCGACAGTTGTGCCACTTAGGGGACTTGCAAGTGGCGCAACCGGCATCATTGTGTGATCTTGGGAAACCCACAGCTGCTGAATGAGCTCAGGGGCCGTCCCATTGTGCTTGAGGGTCACCCACACGGCCCCCTCCGACACACACACACACACACACACACACACACACACACACGCACACACTCATCAGCCTGGGTCCCAATCCAATCAAGGAGATAAAGAGAAAGGGAGGGGTGGGGGGGGGGGTACAGTCTCCTCTATTCATTCTCTCAGAAATTCATTTATCCTGTCGAGCACAATCACAGATACTGTAGCGTTTCAGCCCACATTACCTTCTAGGTTTTTAAATGAATGCAAACATGTGCATATGGGCATTGGTTTTTCGTTTGTGTTGATTATATGTCCTAGATGAAGAGTAAAAATGTCTCTGCTTTTTGTGTGAACTCGAATAAATGTATTTAGAAGCGGCAGCAAACTCGCAAATCGAGTCGCGCCTTTGCGAACGACGCACACTCTCTCTCGTGTATGCTCGTGTGCGTGCGTGTTTGTTTGTTTGTTTGTTTGTTTGTTTGTGCGCGCGTGTGTGCGTGTGGGTGTGTGCAGAGAGAGAGACTGGTGCTTTTGCGTTGGGTGTAACCAGCCTTTTAGAGGCCCTAAATGTTTGTGTTGATTGGCCATTAGTATCAGAGATCTAAATATGCTAATTCGGCCCCAGTCAATTATCACCAATTAGCTGAGACGTTGGTATTTCCCTCTCAGGGCATGGACTGTCCTTCTTCGCCCCGTCTTCATTTTAGTTTCCACCCCTACACCCTTGTACCAGCAACCCTCTACACCCCCCCCCTCCCTCCATAACCAAAACTCCCCCCTACACACACACACACACACACACACAGAGGCCGTCCTGTGTGGGACAGTGCAGGCTGTTCCACTGGGGAGGAAGGGTGGGGGTTACTGGTAATTAATTAGTAGGAGAGCCTGCGCCTGGTTGGGCCGCTCTGACTGAGTGGGGTGCAGACTGGCCGGGCTGGGATTAACAGGACTTTATGACCTAAATAGCCAGTCCAGAGCGGGGGTCCCGGGACAATGGGGGCCCCGACTGGTCTCGACCGCAGACACAGACCGTGGCCAATTATCTATTGATTGGTGCTCTACTGTTGGCTGTGCCTCTTCACAGCTCTCTCACCAACACACTCACTGACCATGTCACCTTCAATAAGAGAGCCCGTGAAGGACGGGCGCACACACACGCACACACACACACACACACACACACACACACACACACACACACACACACACACACACACCCACACACACACACACACACACACACACGCACACACACGAGATTTACATGTTAACCTTTTTGGACAAGCACAATAATTATTTTATGGTAATGATGCTTATAATAGGTATACCTGTCAAACTGAGCTGCAAGCTGGATTTTGATATTTCACTAATGGGTAGGATGGAGAGCCTTCAAGGAAAGAAGGGCCTCCGTTTGGTTTGATTCACGGCTTTAGTTTTGCACGCAGGCCTCTCGCTCGATCTGTGAATGTTGGAATGACTTTGTGTCTGTTGTTCTCCTTGTTGTTGTCGTTGTCGTCGTCCAGAGAGTGAAAGCGGGAATTCTCAAGGCTTTCAACAATCCCACCGAGAAGACAGCAGACGAGGACACCAAACGCCAAGTCAAAGGTTCATACGCGTGCCTGCAGTGGTCCGCTGGCCAAGACCAAAAGCCCCATCTTGTGGCAGTTAGCGGGAACAGCTCCGTGACCTAGCGGCAAAGGCTGTTTTGGTCTGCGACAGAAAAGAGCCTCTATATGACCTGCAAATTCCTGTTCATAGTCTCAAGAAAATCAATAACGTCACTGTTGTCTGTCCCGCTAGACTCTGAAGTTAGACTCCGTCCTGGTTTCAGCTGTTCTAGACCGGATTGGCAATTCTAAGATCAGAGGCTCAGTTGAGGCGCAGGGTTTATTTGGAAAATAAAGAATGAAGGGTTCGGTGGGGTTCGACACTGTTATATTACCAATGTAATCAGCTGAGAACGTGAATGCCTGTGTTCCCTCCAGCGTACGGCAAGGAAGGTGTGAAGATGAACTTTGTCGACCGCATCTTCGTAGGGGAGCTGACCAACACGATCATGTGCGAGGAGTGCGAGCACGTAAGTGTCCCAATGACTGCTTTGCATCTCTGCGTGTCGTGTGAAGCATAGACGTATCATAGGTGGAGCTAGACCGGCATCAGTTTACCTCTTCCTCGGGAGACATCCAATTCCAGGGAAACGCGGTGAAACCGCTAACCAGGTCCGAGAGACGATGAGGAAGCAGGAGTCGACGGGCAGGGAAAAAAAACCGAGAGAGAAAACGAGTAACAAAAAGGAGCTCTTCTGGGACCAGCTCCAACGGTTTCGCAGCGGGCCCCCGCAGTGAAATGTGGGCGCTCCGATTGGTTAACAAAACAACTGCCTCGACGAAAACTAAAGAATATCCTTGAAGGCAGAGAGCACCAGGTGTGGAGCTGGAGAGGAAAAGGCAAAGAGACAGCCGGTTCCCACATCTCATCTCAGCCTTGGCGGGGGGGGGGGGACTGCGAACTGCTCCATTGTCTGCAACCCGCTTTGATTACGACTCTTAAGGACGCCGATGAATATATATTTATGTATGCTGATGGCCGCTCCGGCTCCCCCGCAGATCTCCACGGTGAAAGAGGCGTTCATCGACATCTCGCTGCCCATCATAGAGGAGCGGGTGAGTGCTCCGGCTGTTCACACTGGGGGGGGGGGGGTTGCAAACTCCCAACCGCTTGCGGGTGAAGTGGCTGTGGTGTTTCTCTCTCCGCCGCGCTCAGATATCCAAGCCGTCCAACCCCGGGAGGCTGGGCAAGGGCGGCCGGGAGCAGGACGGCCACGCGGCCGCCCACGGCGAGCAGCTGCTGTCGGCCGCGCACGCCGCCAACCGGAACACCAGGAAGCTCGGTGGGCAGGTGTGTGTGCGCCGCCGCGGCTGGGGGTGGCGAGGACGCCAATGGGAGCCCCCGTCCGTGGCGAGGGCTCCCATTGGCGCCCTCAATGGGCGCCAATGGGAGGTAGGGGCGGTCGCATCCACGGTTCAAGTGCCCTGCTCGCAGGCGCCCCGGCCGTTTCCGCGGTTCTTTAGGCTGCTCCACGTCTCGTTGTCAGCCAAAACAACGTGCTCAGAGGTCTCTCAGGTGCCTTATTTAAACGTGTTTATGGATAGACAGTAATTCAGTCGCAAACGTGGGGCGGTTTCCCCTCAGCAGCCACCAGCCGCCAGTCAATGGCGAGGCATATGTAGGAGCCGCAGACCTGTCATTACAAGACATGATGTCATCGCTCGGTGATGTCGTCATGCCTCGTTGCCAGGCAATCGGCACGTATCGCATGAATGAACGTAGCTCTCGGCTCCCTGTAAGGAACTGACGAAGGCGTTTTCTCGACCCCACGCAGAAGCAGCCGGGCAGAAGGTCGTCCGGCTCCGTGGAGGAGAGGGGAGGAGCGGAGCGGCCGGAGGAGGAGGGGGGGGGGGGGCGTGGCCGCCACCTGGCCCGCCAAGACCACGGCGGCGGCGGCGGCGGCGAGCCTGTCGGACGGCAGCGAGAGGGACTCGGGCGCTCAGGACAGCAGCAACGACGCCGACAGCGAGGCGTCGGAGAGCGAGTGGCCCTCGCGCACCCCGCCGCCCTCCTGCAGCCACGCCGGCGCCTCCACGCCCTCCTCCGCCTCCACCCTCACCCCGTCCCCCGCGCCCGCCCCCGCCCCCGCGCCCTCGCCGGCCCCCCCCCGGCAGGCAGGGCGGCGCCGTGGAGCAGCTGGTCTCCGCCGTGTCCAAGGTCAACCTGGGCTTCGCCTCGGGAGACCCCGCCTCCCCCCTCCCCGCTACCTCCGCCGCCTCCACGCACTGCCCCCCGGAGGAGCAGGCGGACAACCTGCACCACCACCACCACCACCACCACCAGCACCACCAGCAGCAGCAGCAGCAGCACCTGGGGGCCTTCCAGGCGCTGTCCCACAGCTACACGCCCAGCTCCAAGGAGTGCTCCATCCAGTCCTGCCTGCACCAGTTCACCTCGGTGGAGCTGCTCATGGGCAACAACCGGCTGCTGTGCGAGAACTGCACCGAGCGCAGGCACAAGCAGCTGCGCAAGAGCGGCTCGGCCGGTAAGACCGCGGCCCGCGCATCTCTCCCGCCCCCGCTCATCCGTGATTTCGCGTCGAGAGGGAACCGACGGAAACGGGGCGCGCGAAATCACTGATTCCGCTTTTCTCTCTTTTGAATTCGTGTCGTTCGAGCAGACAGGAGGGCGGAGAAGATCTACACCAGCGCCCGCAAGCAGATGCTGGTGTCCTCGCTGCCGCCCGTCATCACGTTGCACCTGAAGCGCTTCCATCAGGTGGGCGCCCGTCAGGGGCACGCAGGCTGTCGCCGCTTTTTGTCCTCACTCCCTCCGAGCGCTGACACGCTGCGGCGCTGTGTTCCAAAGGCAGGGATGAACCTGCGGAAGGTGAACCGCCACGTGGACTTCCCGCTCGTCCTGGACCTGGCGCCGTTCTGCTCGGCGTCCTGCAAGGTACGGAAGCGCACGGGCTAGCATGCCGCTGGGGCGCGTCGGCACGCTTGGGGTGTGATTCATTTCAATGCCAAACGTACCTTCGTACGCTAATCCTCTTCTCCCTCCATTCCTTCGTCCGTGGCAGAACCTGGCGGCGGGCGAGCGTGTCCTCTACGGCCTGTACGGGATCGTGGAGCACAGCGGCTCCATGCGGGGGGGCCACTACACGGCCTACGTCAAAGTGCGCGCTCCCCAGAGGAGGACGGAGCAGCACCACCGAAACCTGTCAGGTCAGCCCCTCCCTCTCTCTCTCTCTCTCTCCTCTGCCTCCGTGTTTGTGCACTCCCGTGCGCTTGAAGACGCTCCCCCTGCAAAGCCCTGGATAAATAGCCGGCTTTGTGCCCCGCAGATCAATGTTGCTCTCTCTTCTCCTTTCTCCGCTGTGGTCACCCATGTGCTGTCCGTTTGACCCGAAAGCCCGCGTGCTTGTCTTTCAGGTGCAAGAGAGGCCTGCGGCGGCTCCCCGGGCCAGTGGGTGTACATCAGCGACACAACCGTTCAGACGGTACCCGAGTCCAGGGTACTCAACTCTCAGGCATACCTGCTCTTCTACGAGGAAATGCTGTAATGGGACTAGTGAAAGTGTCTTTCCCTAGGACTCTCTTTAGCTTTGTGTTGTTTCTGGCACATGCCTGTTGTACTCCTCCTCCTCCTCCTCCTCCTCCTCCTCCCCCTCCCCCTCCTCCTCCACCCGCGTGGAGGTGGGGGGGACGTAAAAGGGAAAGGCCTCACTGCACATCCACTTCGCCCGCACGCGGGAGGGGCAGTCATCGTGTCACCCGCGTAGCTCGGCCCGGGACGGCCGCGCACTTCAAACTTCCAAGAGTGCATCGTGTCGTCCAGATTTGCGCCCACGCGTCTAGATTTTAAGAACCCTGCCCTTTGAACGAAAAAATATATATATAGGTCAGTAGAAAAGGTTGCTGGGTTAGGGTTGGGGTTCGGGAGCTCCACCGCAGTGAGCTGCGGTGGAGCCGAGGCCCACTCGTCGCACGTCAACCCACGCTCGGCGACGACCGGACTGTTCACTCTCGTACGACGGAATGTATAAACGTGAGACTATCAGCGGGCTGCGTTCGCCAAAGACACGTTGCGCAGCCGCAAGTCGCGGCGGAGAGTCGGAACCAAACGCACACACACACACACACACACGCGCGTTTACTTCGTCTCGAGACTCTGCAATATCGGCTCGTCAAGGCCGTCGGGGTGACGCGCTCAGATGTTCATCAGACCAACAAAGCGCCTCGTCTGCCTCCATTGTGCTCCGGCTCGACTGTAACTCGTGTGGGCGCGCGCAAACTCTTTAAAAACAGGCTGGCTTCTAATTTCCCGACTGACTATCGGTGAGGTCGAGCAAAAAAACAAAAAACAAAGACAAGAAACGAAGGCAAACGGAAAGAAAAACAATACGTTTTGCTGTAGTGTGCATGGATTAGTGTTCCACTGAATGTATCGCCTCTTCTTCCGGACGCACATGCCGCATTCTCCATCTGTTTCTATGGAAAGCCGTTTTAAAGTGACGACTCTTACTCGCCTGTTGAACATTTGCCAAAATAGCGGGAAGGGGAAAAAGGGGAAAGGGACGAGCACGTGCAGCAGAGAGACCCGTTTCAGGTATTCAGTGCCTACGCCTCGGGTTTGTGAAACCTGTGCAAGGCGAGAGGGGGGAAAAAAGCGTATGCATAGTCCAATGCAAAGAGGGGACGTGTGGTTGCATACAGTATTTATGTACAGTAGGGGTTACTGTACGCGGGAATGACGGGCGCTTGTGACTGTACATACTAGAAAAACAAAACCATGGTGCTTCTGGTGTGCAGGGTTTTTCAGTCGAGACTAAATTGTTTCCAGGAGAAAAGAAAACTGTTATTTCGTCGATGAAATGCTTAAAAAAAAAAAAAGGATTGGAGTGATCACGACAACATACTGTATCGGAATAAACGTAATTTATGAACTGAATCCTCGGCGAGGCTCCCTCTTCCTCTCCCCCCGTGTCCGCAGCATTTTTCAGAGCAGAGTCGCGCGGGAGAGCGGCCCGGTGCCCGTCCCCGCTCTGGACTCGACGTCACCCCGTTTTTTTTTTCCTTTTTTGTTTTGTTTTTTTCACTCAGCGAGCGAGCGTGTGTGGGGGGGAGGGGAGGGGGGGGAGGCCGTCGTCGCCCGTGATGGGCCCTGACGGGTGCAAAGCAGCACTGCTTCAGAACATGTCGCGAGCTGGTGAAGAGGAGGTGGGTGTGGAAGCGGGGAAAAGGGCAACGTCCAAAAGCATCGCCTCGCCCGCCGCCGCGCCGTGACACCCCAGTCACGCCGGCGGAGCGTCAAGGCAGGTTGTCAGGCCGCCCGCCCGCCCGCACGACAAGAGCACGTCCCCTCTGAAACGCGTTAAGTCTATTTTTAAAGCGGGGTGGGTGAGGGAGGGGGGGGGGGGGGGGGGGGGGGGGGGGGCTGGCGTCTTGGCTCGGGGACATGCGGCTGAAGCATTAGATGTGATTTAATCTCACTTAATGAAAGGCGCCGGCGCCCCCCCCCCCCCCCCCCCCCCACACACACACACACACACACACACACACACACACTCACTGGCTGCGTGAGACAGTTGTAATGCTGGAATGCTCATTACTGTCTGCCCATCTACCAGCAGTGGAGGTTAAATCCCACTGCTCTCACCAGGCACGCCACTGTCACCGTCACTCTCGCCTTCGCTGACGCCACGCCACGCCACGCTCTCGCCACATCTCCACCACCCCTCACCCCCCACCCTCACCCCCATGCAGACGTCCACGCGCCTGGGCCGCACGTGTGCGCCTATTAACACCAACCCAGCACGCGGTCCTCTCCCTGGAACAGGGCATGTGTGAGGTGCATTCAGGAGGGCCGACGCTTGGCGGGAGCTGGGGATCGACTGTAACTGAGGCCCTGTGGGCTGAAAAGCCCCTGTTGTGGGTCCGTCATGGGTGTGCGTTGTGATTTCTGCTGTGTGTGAAACGTGGCCAGTGGACGTTGCTCAAGAGACGGCAACACAGGCTTGGAGTGTGCTGCCCTCTACCGACACAGACACGGCCGTGCTTGCGGCACCATCGGGGAGGTGAAATGGCTGCGGCACCAGCAGATGGAAGTGGACAACTGCCCCCCAGGCCGCGCCGCCTCGCGTGCCTCGCAGGTCTCCCAGCCCACCGCGTGAAACCGTCTGTGGCCTCGTCTGCAACGCGATGCCTCGCCTTGGATCTTGTGAAGTCTCCCCACCGCATGTCGGCGCTGGCAGCGGGAGGCCCCGTGTCAATGCAGTCTGCACCTCGGGTTGACTTATCCGGTAGCATTGAGATGTATTTAACTCTTAGTGCTGGTGGTGCTCTCAATTTAAACGCATAGAAGTGTGTGCGCTCCAGTTATCAAAGGTACTCGGCAGATGACAGAACGACCTTTGTTCAAGTTGCGCAACAGATCGTTATTGTTGAACAGCGTAAGCAGTGTTTTGATGAGCTCAGTAGTTTAAGTGGGGTCATTTCAAGCTGTTCTTCTCTCTCAGCAAGAAGCTCGACAGAGCTTGGTGGCTCCAGTGCTTCTTATCTTCATCAGGCCAAAGTTTAAAGGAAGCTCTGCTCCTACTACAGAGAGCCCGCTTGGTGATTTATTTTTACTCACTTTTTTTATGGACTGTTTTAATACAAGTATGATCAAAGTCTTCCTGTTCAGATTCCCACAGCTTTTAAATGGAGACAACCTTCACCTCCACTGCTCCTGTTCTTCAGTGCTGACGTGTCGCTGAGACGTGATCTCAGCCCTCACCTCGGATGGGAGGTGTTAACTGCTGGAACTACTACTACTCAACTACTCAATCTCTGACACCAGTTAAACATGGAGATCCCATGTCTCTGTGTCAGAGTAGATGCAAATGCACAACACTTCAACCCTACACGCACCCTACAGTGCACACTGCACTAACATGTACATTAAACTTGCATTTGGACAGTCTCTGTCCTGCTTCGTGCTGTTGTTAATTTACCTCAGCCCCCCTTCTTCTGGTTTCTGCAGCACCTGGACACCAGAGCATATTGTTTATAAATGTTATACATTTATGAATCTGACTCTGGTAACTACCTGGAATTGTAACAAACAATACATTACATATATACTGATAGATATAAATATGGTGTGTGTGTGTATATATATATATATATGTGTGTGTGTGTGTGTGTGTGTGTGTGTGTGTGTGTGTGTGTGTGTGTGTGTGTGTGTGTGTGTGTGTGTGTGTGTGTGTGTGTGTGTGTGTGTGTGTGTGTGTGTGTGTGTGTGTGTGTGTGTGTGTGTGTGTGTGTGTGTGTATACAGTATGTATATGTGTCTGGTGAAGAAGGGCTGCGTCGCCCGGATAAGCGATAAGCAGAAGAAGATGGATGGAGAGAGAGAGAGAGATATATATATATATATATATATATATATATATATATATATATATATATATATATATATATATATATATATATATATATATATATATATATATATATATATATATATATATATATATATATATTATATATATATATATATATATATATATATATATATATATATATATAAAAATAACACACACACACAACTACTAAGTTGAAAGAAGCACCCATTAAATATTGGGGTATCAAACTCGCCCTGTGTTAGAGGAACAAGAGCTTCCTTCTATAACCTCTATGAACTCCACTCTTTATTGCATTTCACAGAACAGTAAACCAGATGACGCAGCAACAGAGCGTTCAAGCACGGAGATGTGAATGTGACATTGTGGAGAATCATAGTACCTGGGATCACTGGTCACCAGCGTCTGAATCCCTGCTGGTCTCCGTGCTGCCTTCATGTGCCGCTCATAAAATCTGACTTCCAACCACAAACCGGAGGAAACACCTCAGTCCCGTTTCTGTGTTTTGTATCACATGTTTGAAGAATATCAGAGACTCGCAAAATATTGAAAATACTTCTTGATATCCGCAACGAGATTAGGGAAACGCACTCTGACTCCCGAACCGACTTGTTGGCCTGCAAAATTAGAGCGTGAAGTCTGCGAATTCCGGAATCCCCCTGAGCCCCTGAAGGCAGCAGCGGCTCCTCCGCTCACACTTCCTCCGAGCAACTCAATGCTGCAGCCATTTTGAGTAGGAGCCGCAGAGCTGGACGGGACCTACTGGAAAAAGGTGGGGTTATGTGCCTGGAAGCACAGTGTTTGTAATAGCTGCCCGACGTATACACAATATAAATTTTAACATACATTCACTGTCTCTGAGCAGGGATTAAAGCGACGCTGCTCTCGCCTAGCTTTCCCATGTAGCCTCGCTAACGCTAGCACAGTGCTAGCTTCACAGACGCATGAGCCGAGGGGGCTTCTGGGCTTTACCACACCGGCCCTAAACCAATGACTGTATTACAAGTAGGCAGAAAACAAGGCGGTGTGTGAGGTTGTATTAACTGTGTTATTGCTAAGCTGCGGCCAGCGGAGCTGGTGTAGCCGGGTGCAGCTCTACCTGCAGGCTGTAGGGCTAGCATGGGGCCTGGGCCCTGTCAGCAGCAGAGATGCTGCAGATGAACCCGTAAAGCCATCTGCTCTGCTTGCCCCAGGTCAGAGACGAGCGATGTGGGACCAGGGTGGGCAGCCCTGGCCTCAGTGGCCCCTGAGCCAGCAGCAGTGGATGCAGTCTTTTCAGCACCAGCAAGATCCAGGTAAGAGTGACTCACACATACACACATACCACGAAGAGACCCCCCCCCCTCCCCCCTTCCCATACAGATGAACCACCTGCACCTACTGCTGTCTTCAAAAGTACGTGGCTGCGCTCTCTGCTTTTGTGAAGGTCAAGTGGACTGGGCGGCCCTAGCACAGGCATGGATCGCCCAGAAGGAGTCGACCGGAGCGGAGCCGCCGAGCATCCAGCCCAACGGTCAGGACATCCCCGGGCTGGAGCCCGTGGGACAGAGCAACCACGGTGCTTTCCAGGGAGAGCCTGCTTATGGCAGAATATGGCAGCCAGGTATTACTGCGCCGACCCAAGGTAGATGTGGCGCCAAACGCTGCGTCCCTTTCATTCATTGTGCTCTCTCTCTCTCTCTCTGACAGAATGGGGCATCCACAACCAGCCCCCTCCACCTCCTCCTCCTCCGCCCCCGGCCCCTGAGCAGCCCTGGATCCCCCCGGGCTCCGGACCCATGGAAGTGGTGAAGCCTAGCGAGGACAGCAACAGCCAGGACAGCGTGGAGTTCAACTCTGAAGCCCACCATGGGGGTTACCCCCAGAACAGCCATGGGTATGGGGCACAGCCCGACAGCTACGCCATGGCCCCACTGGCCATGAACCAGTTTGATTATCAGGTATGCAGATGCTACGGTAGAAACTGTTGACGCGTTTGGGTTTTAGTGTGACAGCCAAGTAACACAAGAAGGAGCAAGCCAGGCTACCTAGGTGTACTGCTTTCTTGATGCGCTGCACCAGTGTTTCTTTAGCCATGTCAGTGGTGATGGATGGGTGGATGTCAGCTAATCTAATCTGAGGAAAGACGACCCAGGCATCCCAGTGCATGGCAGCTGCTGGCAGGGAAGAGAGGGACCTCCGGCGTCCGGAGTCGTGGTATTAACTCTCAGCTCGTGCCGTCTCCTCACAGCACGGGGCCGCCACGACCTTCCCCCCGACGCCGGCCGGCTTCCCCTCCCCGTACTGGCAGGGCCCGCCGCAGAACAGGCGGGAGGCCAGGCCCCCGGGCTTCAGAGAGAGGCCCAGGTCTCCCATCCAGCTGCCCGTCAAGCAGGAGGCCCCCGCGCCCCTGGGTGAGTGCGCCGTCTCCGTTCAGTGGCACGTCCGGCGCGCCGCCGCGGCCCCCCCGTGACCTTGGCATTTCGCCGGCAGACGCCGTGAAGAGACGCACGCTGCCCGCGTGGATCCGGGAGGGCCTCGAGAAGATGGACAGGGAGAAGCAGAAGAAGCTGGAGCGAGAGCGGATGGAGAAGGAGCGGGCCAAGATGGCGAAGGATGGCGGCGGCGAGCACGAGGCGGCCGAGGACGGCGACGGGCCGCGCATCCCCCACAAGAGCAAATTCGTGAGCGCCGCCGTCTCCCGGCCTCCGTAGCGACGCGGCCGCCCGCTGGCGGCGGCAGCCCCCCCGTGACGGCGCCTGCCCGTGTCTCCACAGGACAGCGACGACGAGGGGAACGACGAGCGCGAGGATGAGGAGAAGGCTCCGGCAAAGAAGGAGTTCCCCGGCCGCAGCCCGTCGCCTCCCGTGGAGGACAGCGAGCCGGAGATGACCGAGGAGGAGAAGGAGTTCCAGCTGGTCAGTCCGAGCGTCCGAGCGTCCCCTCTGCAGGCCGCGGCCCGGGCTCCTCCACGGGCTGATCGATGTGTGTGTGTGTGTGTGTGTGTGTGTGCGCGCGTGTGTGCTGCAGATGGTCATCACCAAGACGCTGCTGACGGAGATCCTGCTGGAGGTGACCAACGAGGAGATCCAGCAGGTGGCCAAAGAGGCTCACCGCAAAGCCACACGAGGTCTGCTCTTGTCTTTTCCAGTTCTTGCATCATCAGTGCCCCCCACCAAGACATTCTGTTTAAAGCTGAACAATAAGCACTTACTTAATGAGCCGGCCTCGATGGCGGCCCCTAAAGCAGCAGCAGCAGCGGCAGGATGATGATGATGATGATGATGATGATGATAGAGCGGTGAACATGGAGGAGTATGTTTGATGTGTGTTTCCAACCATTCTCTGCTAATGCAACAGAAGGAGAGAGAGACAGCAGAGCAATGTTTGACTAACAGTATTTGAAAACCTGGTCCTGGTCCATGGTATTGAAGGTGTCTGCTCAAAGACTGTACGATCGGACTGAATAAAGTCTCTGCACTGACTCTGACCTGTAGATCTGAGCGGCTTCCTCCATTGAAGTGACTGTGCATTAGTACAGATTGGTTCTTTTCCCACGTGTCCGACTGTTTGACTTTGGCTTGTATGACCGTTAACCCTCTCTCTTCTCTCCATTTGTTTTTCTTTCACCTTTTTCTTTGTCTTCATTTTTTTTCTCTTGTTACCAACGGCAGCTCTTGTGAATAGTGCTATATCTGACCCCCCCCCCCCACCCCCCACCGTCTCTAGCAGCTCGCTTGCCTTTGAGAACATGGCAGTATGTGTTTTAACATGTTGTTCCTGTTGTTGATGTGAATCAAAGCTCCTGCAAAACAGCTGGCACAGTCAAGTGCACTGGCTTCTCTGACCGGTCTCAGTGAGTATCCCTTTTTCTGTCTCTGGGGGGGGTGGGGTGGGGCAGGGGGAGGGGGAGGGGCAGGAAAAACATTTCTATCTTAGGAACTCGGGGGGAAAATCTCTCAGCACAAGGCGTAACAGCCAATTCGCGGCCTAAATTTAAACACTGGTTCAGATGGAAGCCAAATCCCAGCTACTGCCCATGTTTTGCATTTTGATAATAGAAGCATGCACTGTTGGTGTTCCCCCTCGGGGCTGTTTGTGTTGGTATGTAACGGGTTATTTGTGAGTTTGCCGGGGCTTAATCAGCACACGTTACTCAGGATGAAGTGCCTTGTATGGGGATGGGGGGGGGGGGGGGGGGGGGGGGGGTTGGCGAGGGGTCGGGCTTTGGGTCGCGGGCGGTGAGAAGTGCAGCCTGTTGTGTGAGAGCGGTTCTTAACCTGCCCCGCCCCCCCCCCCGCGCGCGCTGACCGACCCTCTACTGTGGCAGGTGGCCTCGGCGACTACGGTTCAGACGAGAGCGAGGATGAGGACGAGCGCAGCGTGCACGGGTCCGACTCCTCCGACACGGACGAGGAGGAGCTGCGCCACCGCATCCGGGAGAAGCAGGACGCCTTCCGCCGCAAAGAGCGGGAGATGCTGCAGCAGCAGGAAAAGCAGGCACAAGAGGCTCTGCTCGCACGCGGTAAGACGCGCCTCGCCCAAGACGCGTCGCCTCCGGGCCCGCCCGCCCCCCCCCCCCTCTTTAACCCGTGTCGTTGTCTGTGTCCACAGAGGAGATGGTGAAGGAGAGGTTGAGCAGAGAGAAGGGGGAATATGATGAGGGCCAGCCAGAGATCCCCCACAAACAGGAAGTGAAAGAGAGGGAGGCGGAGCCCTTGGTAGAGAGGCGTAGGTCCCGCAGTGAGAAAGACGATAGCGAGGGCAAACGGCCGGCCCGGGCCAAGGAGCGATCGGGCCGAGGAGGCAGCGACTCCCCGGCCAACGGCCGCAGCAGCAGCTCCCGCTCCTCCTCCAGCAGCCGCCGCTCCTCCTCCTCGTCCTCCTCCTCGTCCTCGTCCTCCCGCAGCTCCTCCCGCTCGTCGTCCCCGCGCCGCAAGCGGCGGCGCAGCCGCTCGTCCTCCCGCAGGGCCCGCTGGCGCAGCCGCAGCCGCAGCCCCCACCGGCACCGCGCCGCCGCCGCCGCCACCGAGCGCGCCGACAAGGCCCGGGAGCGCCGCAGGAGCAGCGCCGAGCGGCCGGCACGCCACAAGAAGGAGCGCAGCGACTCCCGGGAGCGCCGCGGCCGCAGGAGCAGGTCCAGGTCCAGGGACAGGGACAGGGGCAGGGCCAGGGCCAGGGAGAGCCGCAGCCGCAGCCGAGATAGGGACAAGGACAAGGAGAGGGACAAGGAGAGGAAGCGGAGCCGCGATAGGCGAGACAGCAGCCACAGCCGTAGCAGCAAGCACAAACAGAAAGCCTCCAGCAAGGACAGAGAGAGGCGGAGGGAGCGCAGCCACAGCCACGACAAAGACAAGAGAAAGAAGGACAAGGACAGGGAGAAGGAGTCAGAGAGAAAGAGGGACAAGCCGAAGGCTAAGGACAAGGACAGGGAGAAGGGCGGCTCCGTAGTGGCCGAGGAGAACGGCAGATCGAAGAAGCGCAAAGAGAGCGACTCGTACGGCGACTCTCAGAGTGACAAGCACTCCCGGCAGGACGGCAAGGCCGGCAAGAAGGGCTCCGCCAAGGCTAGCAGGAGGCGCTCAGACTCCGACTCTAGTAGGTCCCCCAGCCCCGAAGTTAGTAAGGAGAAAAAACCCAAAAAGTCCAAACGTAGTCGTTCCAGGTCGGCGGAAAAAACTCACAAGTCTGGTAAGAAGGCAAGCCGCAAACACAAGTCTAAGTCGCGATCAAGGTAGTATTTGTTTCTTTCTCTTCTCTTCTTTACTGAATGTTTTCAAAATGAATGTCTCACTGTTATTTCTCTGGAGGCCTTGTAATCAATATACTCCCAAAAGGAGAATGATAGAAATTGACTGACTGTAGTCTGTAGTTGACTGAAATTGACTGCCATAGTACAGTCCAGATCTGTTGTAGCACACTGATGGATGTGGAGCGAATGAATGAATGAATGAACGAATGTGGAAGCTTGATCAAAACCTTTTTGATAACGCCAGAGAGAGGCAAACCAAAGTCTAGCTTTACACTTCAAAGCAAGGTGCATTTCTGGCTATTGTGTAGCTCTGGGACTGTGGCGGGTGGGCGGGGTGTCTGTGCATGTCTGTATTTTGTGGTATGCGTGGGTGAGTGCGATTGGTGCAGCATTAATGGGATGTCCACGCCTCTCTTTCAGGTCAACGTCCCCCTCCCGTCGTAGCAAACGCTGAGGAGCACGGTTAACCTCCCGATCTGTGCACTTTACCATTTTTAAATTCCATGAGTTGAACAGGCTTGTCTCATTATAGAGGCAGTTGTGTAGGTGAACGCCCCTTCCTCCCCTCCTCTTCCTCTTCCTTCTCCTTCTCCTCCTCCTCCTCCCACTCATACATTTGTTTTATCTTTGTAAATATGTTGACGTTTTTTAAAAGTGTGACTGAAGAACAAGACGTTTCTGAATGGTAGGAATTTTCACTTGTGTCTATACACGAAACGTAACAAGACTGGACGCTAAAAAAAACTCACACAAGCTTGTACAATTTTTAAGTGTAACAGGATTCTTTTTTTTTTTTCCTCTCCCTCAAAACCTCATTGTAAGATGTTGAATAAAACTGTTTGTTCCTTTTCCGGTCTCCCTGTCACATCAATGCACCCTGTGCTGAGCTACCAACAGCACCTACGAAACACATGACGAGTTTTCATGCTGGAGTGTACGTACAGAAGCACAGAAGTTCACAATCAAACACCAACATATCATCCTAGACCAAGGTTTCCCAACCAGGTTCCTGGGGTAACACTGGCCCCCATGTTCCAGATGCTTCTGGAGCTGTTGACATTGCAGTCAGGTGCCATAATGGAGGGAAGCATTGTAAACATGTCTTTCCCCCATTGTACCCAATGATGCAGGCTTCTGCCAGAGCTCATCTGCTCTCATTGGGTGAAGCACGGCCCACCCAGGTCTCTGGTCTATTACAGCAGCCATTTGTGGGTTACATGGGATGAACCTAATCCTGGCCTTGAAGCTACTGGAGAAGTACAATGGACACTTAATTTCATATATATATGTATGTATGTGTATTTATATGTGTGTGTGTATATATATATATATATATATATGTGTGTGTGTGTATATATATTTGTATGTATGTGTGTGTGTGGGGGGGTGCTTAGTATAAGCCGTAAGCTTAATTGAGGCACTAATGGTTCCGGAAGGAACTTAAGCTTCGGTCTGTGTTTCGATACGAACAGTATAAGCCTGCGCACCGGGGTCACGCACCGCTCTGCTCCAGTAGTAAACAAGCGTTCAGCGGCAGTGAGAGGGCAGGTGACAGCGGTGTCATGTCCCTGAAGCAGCTTGGCCGCCTCCTGCCGGGGCTGTGTGGCCGGGGCCGGGGCTCTCTGCTCGGCCTGAGGCGCAGCGGCGCCGCGGCGTGTCTGCAGCGGAGCGGGGGGCTCCACCCGAGCAGGTACACCGCCGGACAGCGTTTCCTTCACTTTGTGACTCCGCTGGCTGACTGCCAGTTACTGCTATGCTGCGGTGGGCCAGTGCTGTGCTGCAGAAACACCCGATTTATTGCCATGTCGATTGGGAAATGAATCAGAACAATCAAACCAGTCAACTCCATTCAAGCTGGTGGTTTTCATTATTACAAACTTTCACCGTAGTATGGAGCCCTCTGCAGCGAAGCATAACGATCCCATGTATCATTGCCTTGTCTTTACGCTACAATGCAATGACTAAATAGAACATGTATTGATATCCTGAGGAGGTTCCCTTCAGGAAATGCAGGTTTACAACACATATTGCAAACCCTTTCCACACCTCCTATAGAGTGACAGGACAATTTTGCATAGAAAATAATTATTGTAGTACATATACACAATACATATGATCTGTATATGATGCTGCAAAAAGGTTAAAGTATCTATCTATCTATCTATCTATCTATCTATCTATCTATCTATCTATCTATCTATCTATCTATCTATCTATCTATCTAGATTATAATATCTAGATTAGTTTTGGCCTGATCTTTGACAGAATGGTTGATCAGTGTCTTCTCCCTCTTCTGTTGAATTCAGCACCAATTGGAAGATCCAAATATCATATATTTACAGCAGCTGTTAGATCCATGATCCCATGCCTGTCTTCTTTCCAGCAATAACTGCATTCTGTGTTTGTTGTGTGTCCTGTCCTGTCCTGTCCTGTCCTGTCCTGTCCTGTCCTGTCCTGTCCTGTCCTGTCCTGTCCCCAGTGTCCGCTCAGCCTCCCACACCACAGTGGACCCAGATGAGGTGCGGAGGTTCCGCTCACTGGCGGGCAAGTGGTGGGATGAGCAGGGTGAATTTGCAGCTCTCCATGCCATGAACGACCTGAGGGTGCCCTTCGTACGGTACGTTTTTACTTTGTCTCTGAAAGGCCCGGACATCGCTGGCTGTCCGACACAGTGTCCCGACTAGCAGACGTGTCAAGCAACAGTGTCAAAACACGACCTGGAGGAGACGCGGCCCTGTGCTGCAGGCACGCACAGAACACATGAAGTAACATAGACGCAAAGTGACAGACCGCCCACCCCCCACCCCCACGCACACACACACACACACACACACACACACACACACACACACACACACACACACACACACACACACACACACATCGGCCTCTTCTCAGCCAATGGCGTCCGGGGCCGCCCAGACGTCCCATACGAGTGTGTTTTGATTGATAAGATCTGCTGTGTGGGCTCCACAAGATAATCATGACATTACCCATCCAGCCAAGAGCCTGGGTTGCTGCTGCTGCAGCTCTCCCCTCCCCCTCCTCCTCCTCCCCCTCCTCCTCCTCCTCAGTGGTCCTGATGGTGGTCGTGATGTGTTTGGGGTGACAGTGTGACAGATCCAGTGCCAGCGCACGTCTCGAGTGTGGCTGATTCTCCTGATGTGGCTCTGCCCTGGGGGGGTGTCTAAATGAGACCCCCTCCCACCGCCACTGTTGCTGCTGCCTACCTTTTAGACCCGACAATCTTCCGAAATCTGAGCTTTGTTGTCTGAATTTGCCGCTCAGTCCTAATTCTAGACCACAGAGCTGTGACGAAAGGCTCCAGTAAATCCTTCTTCCGTAATTGAACTGTCACACCATGTTGCCTCGGCTGCTAAAGTTGTGCTTTTATCCGCTGAAATAAATACCATTTAATGGAGGTTATAATAATATGTCATATTAAGACCGACTGCTAGAAGATTGCAATATCTTAAGAACAGTAATTTAAAAATCACACATGCACATTTAAAATGAGTGAGTTTAAAAATTAGTTTGAAGAAATGAGCCTTTACTATAGCAGTACTATTAATATATTAAAATAAAATTGGTTATGCCAAGATATAGGAGCATGTGCTTACACATGCTCCATGGATCCAGTCTTTTATGCTCTGTGTTTGAAGGTGATTCTTATTCACATGCATACACCTATTTACATATTTATTCTCTCACTAATTGTGCCATTGCAATTGAGACCGCTGACAAAAAGGGAACCCAGGGCTAAGGAAATAAATCGGTGGAAAGTGGCTCTGACAGCAGATGGTGTAAAGCAATTAGTGGCGCTGTGACGGGTGGTTGAGAACTCACAGCTCCCCTCGCAACCTTCGTTCCAAATTAAGCTAACGATGGATGCGCGCTTTCACTTCTTCTCCGTCTCATGCACCTGCCCAGGGACAATCTGCTGAACGTGCACACCACACGGCAACCTGGGAAACCGCTGTCGGGACTGCGAATCCTGGATGTGGGCTGTGGAGGAGGCCTGCTCACAGAGGTATGTGTGTGTGTGTGTGTGTCTGTTGCTGGGAAAGCTGCAGACGTGCAGTCAGAAATATCTTTCCCGCCCGTCCATCCCCAATAGCTTCGATTGCCGCCTTTCACATCACATCGGGCCTTTTGTCTCTCTAGTGTGAGATTCTGCTTCCACTGCAGAGTCCCCGCTCCGTCTCTCTCTCAAACGCACACACACGCGCACACATACACACACAGACACACGTACCAGCGGCCGAAGGACGGTTTCGGCGTCAGCCCGATTGTCGTTGTCCTCTGATCTGACTGGTCTCGGTTTGGTGGAGCGGACAGTCGCTGTTGGTGTGTTTGTTAGTGCCGATAGCCAGGACAAGCCAGCTGGGCTGTGTGATCTGAGAAGACAAAATCAGGTCCAGCGCACACGTGGCGGTGTCGCACACGCTGTCATGTAGACACACACACACACACACATGCATACAGTCCTGTAGCCTCTGATACGACTGCAGCTGTGGCTGTGTCTCTGGGAGTCTCATCAGCACAGCCCCTTCAGAAGGAATCAGCTGTGGATGGGGCAGAGAGAGGGACAGCACACGCTTGTCTGACTCCATGCAGGAGGAGCTATGGTCCAGCAGAGGGCGCTGCAGTTCCCCACAGCAGTTCATGAGGCGTCAGTTTGTGCATCACTTTATGTGATGACTTAAGGTGACTTAAACATGCACTTTTGGGGGCTGTGGGTGGAAACCAGAGTACCCAGAGAAAACCCAGGCCCACACAGGGAGAACTTGTGAACCCCACAAACATCCTTTTACATTTCATAAATATTTTCACAGTCCAACTCCCGCTCTCTCTGTCCCCACCCCTGTACCTCCAGCCCCTGGGCCGCCTGGGAGCCGACGTGCTGGGCATCGACCCTGTGGGGGACAGCATCGGCACGGCCCGGCTCCACGCGTCCTACGACCCGGACCTCTGCGCCCAGGTCTCCTACCGGGCCTGCACCGTGGAGGAGCTGTCAGCGGAGCAGGGGGAGGCGGGGGAGGAGGAGCTGCGGGGGGAGGGGCAGTTTGATGCCGTGGTGGCGTCCGAGGTGGTGGAACATCTGGCTGACCTGGAAACATTCGCCTTCTGCTGCGGCCTCGTACTGAAGGTGTGTCCCAGGACTCTGTGTGTGTGTGTGTGTGTGTGTGTGTGTGTGTGTGTGCTTATCTGAGCGTACACTGACATGCTTGGTGATTCTCTTGTGTTTGCTGTGTTTGCATCTGTTATGCGTCTCTGGGAATAGCTCAGCTTGTGCATTTGTGTGTGTATGAGCTGTGCTCAACCTGAGAGAGTGTAGTGGAAGATGGACATTGACTCTCTCTCTCTCTCTCTCTCTCTCTCTCTATATATATATCTGTCCCTCTCTTTCTCTCTCGTCTGCCCATTCTCTAAAAAACACAACCCTCAAACACGTGTCCTCCTTCAGGGCACCTACATGGGGATGCGTTAACAAGAATGCACATATTGTTTGGATTCATTTTATAGAACTGCACGCTGTCATATTCCATCTCCTCCTCCCCCTCCCTTTCCCCCCTCCCCTTCCACCTCCCTCCCGTTACATTTGTTAATCTTGACCGAGGCTGAACCTAGAGGTTTGGCACGGTTCTTTCAGTCCTGGCCGCTGCGAGCTCTAAATCCACTCTATAAATACCCTGATAACCCAGGAGCAGCGCATTCTTGCGTGACTGAGGCGGCACCTATACTGTGGCTGTACCGCACCTTTGCTGCCATACTGTGAGACTGTGAGTGATCCCGGGGTGAACGCGCTCCTTCTTTGTGTGTGCTCCCCCAGCCCGGCGGCTCCCTCTTCATCACCACCATCAACAAAACCAACCTGTCGTACGCGCTGGGCATCGTCGTAGCCGAGCAGCTGCTGCGCATCGTGCCCAGCGGGACGCACGACTGGAACAAGTTCATCAGCCCAGTGGAGCTGGAGCGCCTCCTAGAGTCCAGTAAGTGGCCCTGAGCTCCACTCAGCTACTCTGCGGAAGTGGCCTACCTTCCACAAAAGACCCTTTTTCCTACAGGACTTCAATAAATGATCAAAAGTTTCACAGAATGACATATGCATTGTTCGGATGAAACAACAAGCTGAATAATGCTACTTTCCCCAAAACATTTAACTATCGCTTTTACTTAAAGCCAATAGAATCAGCCAATCAATCACTGTGTCACATCCCTGTAGCCCCCAGAGTTCAGAGTATCTCCTTGCAGGTGTGATAGCATCTTAAAACGCTCTCCTCCCTCGGCCTCTAACCGCACCCATCCCCTCCCCAGACGGTTTCGCGGTGCAGTCCGTCCGGGGCATGCTGTACAACCCAGTGTCGGGAGCCTGGAGCTGGACCAACAGCACGGCCATAAACTACGCCCTGCACGCCGTCAAAGTGAGCGAGGAGCCCGGGCCGGAGCACGCCGAGGAGGGAGACCCCGCCGCTGCGGCCGCGCACAGCTGAGACACGCCGGGCAGATCTGCTCACATGCCCGTGTGTGTGGGCGAGGACTGAGAGGGCCGAACGGCCTGAAGAAAGTCTGAGCTGTGCCCTAGCTGCTGAACTGCACCCAGAGCCCACTGTGCGTGTGTTTGTGTGTGTGTGTGTGTGTGAGAGAGACACACAGACTGCCTCCGAGACAGGTTTGACATGCCGTACAAACCGCGCGTGCTTTCATCACGCATAAGCAGAGTCGTGTTACGTAACCACGTTTTTTCACTTTCTGCTCTGTGCTCAACCTGCTTTCTGTTAGTGATTCTGTGTTTTATGATATCCTCCATTAAAACATTCACCCCCTCCACCCCCACCCCCACTCCCACCTCCACAAGCTTGCCCGTGTGAGTTCATCTGGATCGCGACACCCATGAGATAAGCTGCCAAACGCGGCCCGCCGGTTGCTTTTGGGGCCTGTGCAGCGTTTTTTTTTTTTTTTTTCAGTCGACTCGTCCGCACGCGTGGACGGGACGGTCGCATCCCCTGGGATTATAATGGGCCGCGTGTGGATGCGTTATGTAATAGGAATGGAGCCCGTGGCGGGGAAGAAGTCATGCCTGTGTGATGTTCTTAAAGAGGCTAATCAGGCCGCAACCGCTCTCGGAGTTGATGTTGGCGTCTGCAGCGGCAGATAAAAATAAAGAACTGTGGGTTATCGGGGGTAACAGAAAACAACAGAAAAACTGTCTGTTTTACCACGCACATCCTCTGTCTTACCTGTTTGTAATACTCAAAGGTTTATAGCAGTGCCTATCCGGCACACACAGAGCAAAGGTTGGGAAAACACAAAACTCTCCAACACTTATTTATATTTTGTCAGTGTGCCACTGATGAATTTGACTGGATTGTCTGCTTTGTATTGGTATTCTGTGTGAGCATATCAAAGACAGCGTATGAGGAATCCCACACCTCTCACGTTTTCCCCCACAGTGGTTAGAGGCTCATTACCCACACGCGCGCAGGCGCACATGCACGGCAGCTCAGCTGTGTACAACAACAAGCGCTCCTGCTGGAATGCGCGCTCCCGCGCTCCGCCGTGGTGGGGGGCGCGCCTGGCTGGCTGGCAGGCAGGCTGGCTGGCACACTGGCTGGAGCCCTGACTGCGGCTCAGCAGTCCTAGGCAGGGACACGGCTGAGGATCTGCACCTGGATCTGGCTCCCGGATCTGCTGTAGGAAGCTGTCCCGGTATGCGCCTCCAGCGGACCCCAGCAGCAGCAGCAGGAGGAGGACCCCCAGGGAGACATGATGAACATCATCTTCTACTTCCGAAGTTGCTCCAGAGTGAGTAAAAAGCTTCCTCCCTGTCCTGTCCCGCGAGCTCACGCTCTCACACGGCAGCGGGTGATCGGACAGAGCCGAGCTGCGATACAGATTTTAATGCCCACGTTGGAATAAACTGCGCGCAGCGTGTGCCGGCAGAGGTAAACACGGGCTCCATGCACCTGAGTTTCTAACGTGAGCGTCACGCAGGGCCGTGACGTCACGTGTTGTCGTCCAATCCGGGCGGGGCCGAGCCATGGGCCGCTCCTCCACAGCACAGCAGACAATAGGCCGGCAGCCGTCAAGGCCGCGCTGCGCACTGCCTCCACGCAGGATGTGGGGCTGGGAGCGCCAGGGAAATAAAAGCCCTGGTGAGCGTCTCTGGTCTGGTCTAGGCTATGGTCAGCGTCTTTCCCCTTACTGCCCAACTCTGATGCAAAAAGAGTGAGCCGTGTAAAGATGCAGAGATGGGTTATGATGATATTCACGTCGTGGTGGTAAAATTACAGAGGCAAATGGTAAAGTAAGTAGCTCTGGTTGTTGGAGCCTGTTACAATACGTAAACAGCTTTCCTCCCAAGTGCTGTGGCTGCCAACTGTGTGAGCAGAGACAAACAACAGCCGGTTTAACGCCGACCTTCAGACTGATAAATACCATCATTGGATAACCGATTACAACAATTTCCAGCAATCGCTGCAAGCCAAAACTGCGACGTTTTCTCAGTTTTTCTTCTGCAGAGATAATAGTTAGCATTTAGACCACACATCAGCTTGTTTATTGGAATTGGTGGTGAATTGGTCAGTTCATCTAATTAGCTGATAAGCAAAAGCATTCCATGCAGGGGATTATCTTCTTTTTTTCACAGCAGTGTCCACATTGTTGTAAAGACTGGTTTATACATAGTGCTTTTGTCGTCTTCAGCAACATGCGCTTTAACACAAACGAGTCACATTCACCCGTTCACACTGACAACAGAGGCAACGTCACACAGTCCATCTGCTTTAACCAGAAGCTTTACCAGTCAGACATATTCAAACACTGATCAGGGGCAGTTTGGCCTCTAGTGTCTTCCCCAAAGATACTTAGACATACATCAGATAATCTTGGAGGGACAGTATTAAGACAATGTCACTCACAGACTAACAGAAAATGTTACAAATTACACTTCATTTTGACATTTGTAGGAGAATAGATTTCATCTCAGCTTGCAGCTCGAAGCCTCAGGCCCAAATCCATCCACGTTTGTATAAATGATTATGTATTATGTATTGGTGCAGCTTAGGAAACTCTGCCAGTCATCGTTACAACGCCAGCCCTGAAGCGACCTTTACTTTGAAGAGTCTGTAGCGGAAGTGCAGTAGCAGCCTCCATATGCTGATTTTGATCAGCTGCTGTGGTTCCTGGTGATCGGAGCCGCCGAGCCTGGTCCCGGGAGGAGGAGGAGGAGGAGGAGGGGAGTCGGGATGTTAGCTGTGGCCTGCGATCAGGGCTGACACCGGGGGGGAGGGAGGATGTACTGGGCGGCCGGCTTGGCCTCCTCCCGGCCCTGTGTGGTGGAGCTGGGTCGGAACCACAGCCTGGCGCTGGGGCTGTGCGGCTCCGAGCAGCAGCACTCTCTCTATGGATACATCATCGCCTTCCCTTTGCAGGACTGCGGAGGCATCATGTCGGCCCTGGGCTCCGAGTCCTGGTGGAAGAAGACCCTGTACATCACCGGGGGGGCCCTGCTGGCTGCTGCAGCCTACCTGCTGCACGAGCTCCTGGCCATCAGGTAGGACTGACCGACCCCCACCTACCCACATCCCCCTCATCCATTCACATGTGTGTGATCTGTACACCCCCCAGCGCAGCGGGGATGGCTGCGAGGGTCACTCCCTGGGATTTCATTAGAAACTTTATTCATCTCCAGGCTCCTTTGAAGCATCGTGTCCATATTACTGTGTGTTTATAGAAGCCTGACCAAATCTATACGCGATCAATAAGAGCTGAGGGAGCAGCTGTGCCACAACAAGGTTAGGAAGATGTAATATAAAAGATGTGAAGCAGCATCAGCTGCACGTTTACTGGCGTCAGAGGTGGAAACGTGTAAATAAGATGCAGGGCGAGGTGTGCAATCCAGATGTGGATCGCGTTGGGAGCCGGAACGGTTCGGTAATGTCAGGCTGTGTCGGTGATGTGACTACTGCGAACAGTCTCGCGTTGGCTGCCGAGCTTTCGCTCCTTGTTTTTCCTCCTCCCAAGGACACGACGCTAGATGGAGCAAAGGAGGGTTGTAAAAAAAAAGAGAGAAATTAATAAATAATTTCCCCAAGTCACGCGTCCGCTCCCGTGCCAGCTCCCGTGCCGTGTCGCGCCGGCACCTGAGGGTGCGTAAAGCGAGCGCTCCTGCGCGCTGCGGCGTCACACAGCCTCCTCTGACTTGAGTGAGTGAGGGGCACCCAGCTGATACACCCAAACACCCCCGGCACTCAAACAGCTGCCCTGATGTGTGCGGCCGCGGAGGTCCCGTGATTAACCCCGGCCTGGCCTGTCCGCAGCCTGTGGGTCAGTGCGGGGATTATTTTTGGGTCAGGCAGCTCTGCCAGTAAGTACATCCTGTAACAGTGGCCTGTATCCTCCCCTCCCTCCCCTCCTCCCTTCCTCCCTATCATAATCTGTGCGGGCTGCCTGGCATCCCGTGCAGGAGCTCACGTTGCAGCTGAGGCTGCAGCATCAGCCGCCGCTGCCATGTGAGCTGATGCTGCGTTCACGGCGCCCTCAGCTCACACAGCTCGGCTGCCTCTCCCTGCTCGGCTCGGCTCGGCCCGGCTCGGCTCGGCTCGATTTGCGCGGCGCAGAGCGGTGCAGAGCGCAGAGGTGTTTGCGTGTTTGTGAGGACAGCTGGCGCGCAGTGCAAACCCCGGGGTTTGGCGCAGTTTCAGCACCACATGGCTGTGGACAGCGCCCCCGCGGACTCACAGTTCACAGCTTGACGTGCTGTGTGCGAACGCCCAGCCAGGACGCCTGAGAGCGGCACATGGACTGGCTCTGTTTCCCCTTCATGGCAAAGTCACATTCACCCATTCACTCGGCATGCCTCACACAATCTACATGCTTTTTTTAAACATTACGTGTTAAACAACCAAAAACAAGGACTCAAAACAGTCGTAAATATTGTACCGTAGATCAGTGCAGAAGCAGTGCAGGCGGGGGAAATTAATCACAGACCTTCTGATCCCTGAATGACCGTGCTGTCCCCAAGCCACAGCTGCCCCCTAGAAACCCTGAAGGTTATCAGCACTATACCATCAAGCTTGTAGTTGGAGTTTGCTGACTTACTGTGGCTGGCCCTCACTGATATACAGCATAAACATATAAATCACACAGCACTGACAGCCAGTGAATGCTGTGTGTGTGTGTGTGCCCTATAACCCAGGTGACACCACTGGGTATAAGCGGATATGGATGGATGGAGGACAGCCAACACCGAGGTGAACAAGCCAACATTTTTCCCCAACGTAAACACCATCGATCTGTTTATATAAAGGCTTATATAGAGTCTGCGTGGGGGAGTAAATTGCAAAGCTTGTTTTAAGAGATGTGTTGATCCATCCATCTGTCCGTACATCATCTCACCAGTTTTGTAACCAGTGGTGTTGTAAGTACGCCGTGAACTTGTCTCTCAGCTCCAGGATGTAGTGGAGTGATAACGTGTAGTACAACCGAATAATTGAATCATGTTTGACAGTGATAACGATTGCTGAGAGATGGCACCACAGGGCTATATTAGACAGTGCCACGCTTGGCTCACTGTGCCTGATAAACTGGATTGTTTGTGAAATAGCGTCAGATAAATTGTACTGTACAGCGTATTGAATTATTCAGTCTGGAAGAGTGAGCGATGAAAGAGATGCTGGACTCCAGCTGGGCTGCTCAGAGACACTTCTGCCTGTAAACGCTCTGTTTACCTGTTCCTGTTCGCTGCATAAGTCACACGTGGCCTATAGATCTAAAATTAGAGATCAAAGATAGGATACAGCTTCAGCCGGCAGGAAAACACTGGAGTCTGTTCTGATAATGGATTTCCTTTTGGTGTTTGTTTCCTTGGTATACAGTCTCTTTTATGTACCTCCTGATGGTTACTCTAATACGACCAACTGGAAACGGAGTGAGGTCGATGTTGGTATTTAATCTGATATGACCATCTGATAGCTTGAAGGTGAAGCTGATTTCTGAATTCTCTCTCTCTCTCTCTCTCTCTCTCTCTCTTTTTGATCGAAACAAGACGTAAATCAGACGTTACTCATTACTGGAGTGCATGTTTGGAGCAGCAGGCTGGGACTATGTCCAGCAGTGTCTTAGAGTAATCTCAGAGGAGTGCCATGACTCATTCAGTGATAGCATCAGCAGATCTAACAGGCGCTCTTATGGCTACTGAGAGCGCCGCTGAAATTCTGTTTTGGCAGCGTTCCCCGCATATAAACTCTGCTCCACTTCTGTTACTGTTGATCCAAGACCTCCGGTTTCTCCTTCGGCGCCCTGCACGTCAGTAAGAATAAACTAAACGGGAAACAAATGTTACACAACCTGTGGCTCTCTTGAGCACGGCAGATTATCTGAGGGGATTTTTTTCTCTCTCTCTCTGGAGTTCACCCAGGACAACAAAATGTAGGTCTGCGCTAAGCTATTGTTTGAAAGTTAATGAAGCCGCTGGAAATAAAAAGAAAAAAAGGAAAAGAAACGTGTGTGTGTTCAGGGACACAGGGAGCCAGCAGCTATAATAAAAGTACAGGTGAGTGCAGATCCTCCCTGAACAGCCTGGTAGGCCCAGGTTACTCACCTCACATACCTAACTGGCCCAGAAAACAAGAAGGTTACTCGGTCACTCTTAGCCACAATGGTCAGCCGTACACATCTAAATATAAACTGGTCTATGAACTGAGAGGTGCCTCGGTCAAATAATCCCTGAATAGAAGACAGCGGAGGTTGAAAAAGGAAGCTGAAGCTGATGTTGCACGGTTTATCTGCTGTGTGCAGGAAGGAGCAGGAGCTGGACTCTAAAGACGCCATCATCCTCCACCAGTTCTCCAGGCCAAAGAACGGCGTGCCCAGCCTCTCACCCTTCTGCCTCAAGATAGAGACGTACCTGCGCATGGTGGATCTGCCCTATCAGGTGACCTACATATCTGTATCAGCAGCCGTCTATACGCGGCAGACTGTAACCTAAACCTGCCCACAGGAACTGGGTTCAGGGAGGGCTGAAAAGGAGGCTCAAGCACCATCTCACTCAGAGTATTATGTTGAAGTATCTCTGTGGAAATGAGTCATGGAAATGAGGCCATCTCCGCACAGGCTTTTTATTTGTAGTTCAGGCGGATTGTTTTCTCCATCATTTGACAGCAGTTTTGAGATAAGAACAAGCTTGATTTCTTCCAAAATGACTGACACAGATGACCAGAATAAAAGACATAACACTCTATATTAAAGTGTTCACGCAGCGCCTCACTGTTTGTGTTGCTCTTGCTGTTTGTGGCCCGCAGAACTACTTTGATGGGAAGCTGTCGCCACAGGGGAAGATGCCCTGGATGGAGTACAACCACCAGCAGGTGTCGGGCTCCGAGTTCATCGTGGACTTCCTGGAGGAGAAGCTGGGCGTCAACCTCAACCAGAACCTCACCCCGCAGGAGAGGGCCGTGTCCCGGGCCGTCACCAAGATGGTGGAGGAGCACCTGTACTGGTGAGTGGCCGCGACTCAGGCAACAAACAGCGACGTTGTTCTGAGTTTACCAGGCAGAAAAGAAAAGACTCTCAGGTGTGGGGTTTTTTTGTATTATTTAAGCAGGCCCAGCTGCCTCCGTGTCAGGCTCTGCCACGGTGACTCACTCCTGTAGCTCTGGGTGAGACTCACGCTGCTGCTAGGAAATCGCTTCCCACCCCCTCCCCACACACACACACACACACAGGCTCAAAGTGTTTTCCATTACCTAAAAGCTCCATCTATCTTCCTCCATCCACCACCCCTCCTCTTTCACACACACACACACACACATACACACACACACACACACACACATAGGCTCTGATCTAACTCAACCCGATCCGTGGGGACGTAGCCTTTTCCCGCCTCTATTTGATAACGTCAGGACACATTTTGAACAAAAACCTGTGGATCTCAGTCCTCGCATCCTTCAAGTCTTTTCAACCGCCGACAAAGAGCCTGCGAGTGGCGCGACCCCGGCCACTCGCCGCGCTCAGACGACTGGGAGCCGGTGCAATATCGACGTGAGACGGCGTAACGTTCCTCACAGCTGCAGAGGTCACCCCTCTGCCCCGCTCCGTCCCTCCTCGCTCCTCCCCCCACCCTGAGCCATGTTTAGAGCCACATGCACGCTGTAGAGCTATTGATTGAATTATTTATGTCAGAGGAGGGCAGTGAGGCACTGGGTTGCTCCTTTGAGGAGCAGTGGCAGCAGTGGACTGACAGTACTGAGCTCAGTTTTCCTCCCAAAAGACAAGTTATGCTTTCAATAGGCTTTCAACATTTAGATTTTGGATCTTCTCCGTGGCGACATCTTCATGATTTCAGTAAATAACACTATAAAAGCTGATTACATAAACACCACAGATATTAAAGTGTTCAACTTCAGTTGCAGTTGCAGTTTCAGTTCTTATTATTGTTGTATGTCATTTTTGTAAAAACATTATGAATTTAATAGATAAATGATCTCACTCTCAAAAATTGTGACCTTCACCAAAATATTATCAATTTTCATTACAACAAAAATGTCTTGTGTGCTCAATGAAAAGTCTGAATCGAAAATGCAGGTTCTATTCTGCCAAATAAGCTTTTTCCCTCTCTGCAAACAAAGGACAGTGAGCCCCCTGGATGTATCAGTTACTGTAACCGGAACCAGGGTGTAGCCTCCACTTCCAGATGTCACGCAGGCCAGATGCTTCAGTCTAATTCGATTCATATCGAGCGGCCGGTCGTCCACGGCTTTCTAGAGGTCTCCTTTATGGGCGCGTCGCTGATCACTAGTGGCGGAAACACAGACACAAGGCTTGCAGGGTTCTCCATCAGCTGAGGGACAAACGCTGTAGAGAAAGTGTGTGTGGCTGCAGCGGCAGTGCAAGTGTGTGTGTGTGAGGATAAAACAGCTTAATCCTGTTAGTGTCTACACACGCGAGCAGCTGGTCTCATGGCCAGGAGACAGCAGTTACTACTGTGTTTTTTATATACCATATATACATATATATACACTGTTTTCACTCATTTATTAGCTCTCTGTACTGCAGACACAGAGGAATTGGAGGGATTTGTAGGCTATGAGCGTGGCTTGTTTGCACACATCGACACACTGGACTCTTAGCCTTTAACGTCTTCCCTCTTCCTCTAAACGGTTTCAGTATGAGACGCAGTCCTCCCTCGTGTACACAAGGCACAGCTGACAGCCTTAATATCGAATATCAATATTGATTGTCAGTAGAGACAAAAGCCTCCTCACATCAGACCTGGTATCACTGTTTCTCCTCTGCGTGTGTCTCTCTCAGGACGATAGCCTACTGCCAGTGGGTGGACAACCTGGAGGAGACCCAGAAGCTGCTGGCCATGAGCGGCCCGCTGAGCGACACCCTCAAGTGGCTCCTGGGCCATCTGAACGGCAGCATGGTACGCAGGGAGATGTATGGCCACGGCATCGGCCGCTTCTCCAAGGAGGAGGTGTACACGCTGATGGAGAAGGACATGAGGACGCTGGCCACGCTGCTGGGTAAGGCTCAGCAGCCTCCTCTCTGAAACTTTTGAAACCCGTTAAAATGTTCTCCACCTCATCACGTTTATGAGCAGCAAAACCCCCGGGGATTGAGGGATTACCCCAAACTCTGTTATATAACCTGCCGACAGAGTTAGCAGATTTTTTTTCTTTTTTCCATTTAGGATAATAGCATTACATGCCTTTGTTTCTACAAATCTCTGGTCATTATGCGGTGTGAGTGCTCTGGATAGCAGTCCGTCCAGGAGCTCACAACTAGTCGTGGAGAACTTTTTCTTTAACTTCACTGTTTTTATCAGCATCAACTGAATGTCAGCAAGATTTTCACACTGATGGTATGATGTTGATGTGACATCAACATTAAGATGATTAGTTATGCTAGGCCGTAATGACCATAATGGAAACAGTTGATGTCTTTCGCAGCCTAATGTGGCCTAATGAGGCCTCTGTGTTAATGACTAATAGACTGTGAGTAATTATTTCACGACATCGATGCGCAACAAGGAACAACATCCTGCGACGAAAAGGCGCAATATCAAACATCAATAGATAATGGACATTTGAATTTACTGGACATAAGTGAGTGTTCCTACTTTCCTTGAGGATAAGATAACATTCGAGTTGTGTAAAAAGTCTTTGTTTGTACTCTGCGAGGTGTAGGAGAGATGTATGGAACAGGGAGAGTTGAGCCACAGGGATAGCATCTCGGAGAGCACAGATGGAAACAGAGAGTCTGATGCTGCAAAGAACAGCAATTTGCATCGATCTGTTTGTGCCATTTGGGCAGACAACGACTTGTTGTGAAATGGAAAGATATTCCCAGAGCGAAGGCATCAGCCGGTGCTGAAAGTCTCCGGCTTCCCGACGAGTGCTGGGTCGGCCCAGGCTCGGCCCGAGACATTTTGCTGCTCCCGCAGCTGGTCAGAATAGAGGAGATTTTTTTTGTTTTTTTTTGAGGGGGGAAGAGGCCACTGATTTAGTGCATTAGCAGAGGTACCCAAATTCACTGCTACAAGTGTTGCCCGAATAAAAAGCTGAGATGCAGTTGAGATGATTAGTTGTGAGTAATGGATGCATGCTGCAGATTTCTCCATTTCTAGTTGGAGTAATGGTCAATTACATGGCAGGGAAGAAAAATCTGAGAACAACATGTTTGTCCAGTTGAATAAGCTGCACTTTCAACTCAACTAAATGGCACATAATGGTGAGGGAGTGCTGCTGGACCTCTGGGGGTGTTTGGTTGGTTTGGAACTGTGGGTTGTTCGTGAGTACTTTTTGTTTCCTTCAAAATCATGTGAATTTGATTATATCCATATGTCTTCAATAAAATGTATATAATTATGTAATTGTTGCTCTCCTTTTTTTCTCTCCTTGTTGTTGTAGGGGATAAGAAATACTTCATGGGCTCCAAGATGTCAACATTAGATGCCACAGTGTTTGGGCATCTGGCCCAGGCCATGTGGACTCTGCCTGGGACACGACCAGAGCAGCTCATCAAAGGTCAGTGCATTCACAAGCATGAACAAATAAACAGATATGAGTAAATTAGTAAACATATTCTGATAATCACACACACATGTTATCATTACAGCAGCATTCTCGTTGTCCGCCCTGCTTTGATGTAGATGTAGCCACCTGTTTGTGCCACTAGATGGCAGCAGCACTCTGCTGCAGTGCGGACTTGCTGATGGGGTTGTATTGTTGCTCCCACGTCTGATTACAAAGTGGGAAACAGTCCACACAAGTCTCTTATCTATGCGACATCTCTGCTTATACCACAAGCCAAGACTGGGATGACGAACTCACAGCACAAGCACACCACATGCATGACTGTGGTATGAGTGATGCCCCCTGCTGGTTTTCACAATGCCTGTGTAGCCTTGAAGTCTTCGAGGAGCTCTTGAAGACCCAACTCTGCTGAGAGCCGCTGCTCTCCTGACTCGCTCTGTTGTTCTCCCCGTCTCTAAACTGGTGCTTCAACCGCACTCTAGTCTGAAGAGCGTAGTGCAACACTGAGGCCTCTCTTGTCCTGTCTGACCTCCGTGCAGGCGAGCTGATCAACCTGGCCATGTTCTGCGAGCGCATGCGGAGGAAGTTCTGGCCTGAGTGGTTCGTGGAGGTGGAGGACCTGTACTACGAGGGCGACAGCGACAGCAGCGGGGGCGCCTCGCCCACGGGCCAGATGGACTTCGGCCTCTTCTCCAGGACTGACACCCTGGATGACAGCGACGGCAGCAGCCACTCGGGCGCGCACTCGCACACGCACTCGCCCGACTCCGACCACTCGCTCTTTGACTCGGACGTGGGCACGGGGTCGGACAATGACATGCAGCTTAAGGAGGATCTAATGCCCGACCTGGAGGTCTGACCCCGAGAGAGGCCGCGATTGGCTGCCAGGTTGGGGTGGGCTGGGTGGGTTGCCAAGCGACACCTGTCACAGCGGAAGAAACTGCTCCGGCTCCTCCAGCCCCAACACTCTCAAAGATGTCCCCTCCTGATGCACAGACTGGGTGTTTATATGCAGAGCGTACAGACTGAGTCTCATAATACACATGCTACTGTGTGGTTTGTCCCCACCTCTAACATCAGAGCTGCCCCCCTCGACCCCACCCCCCCTCTTCCCCTCAATGGGGCAGCTTCTCTTTGCCTTATTTGTCTCGTCCCAAGATACGGAGGCCGGTGCAGCGTCAGGTCACGTCAAGGGGAGGGGAGCGGGGGAGGGGTGGAGTGGTGGATCTCGTTGACGCCAGAGAGAAGAACGGCGGAGTTGCCGCAGACGCGACAGGTGGCACTTCGCTTGCTACGAAACGATGCAACTAATCACCACTCCGCCATGTGTCTTAACGCACAAGTCCCATCCAGAACAGGTGGAGATCGATCATGTGGCTAAAAGGAACAGCTGCCGTGTCTGGGCTGTGAAACGCTGCAGAGGAAGCACGGACGACATCGGGTGCCGGTCCACGCTCCACGCCGATCCTCGCATCATTTCCTGTGTGTGTGTGTGTGTGTGTGCGCGTGTGCGTGTGTTTGTGGAGAACCTGTATGAAAACGTGGCACCCTGTACGCCTCCATCAGCCCCTAGATGTGCTGTGTAGGCCGGACGAGCAGATCCCCGTCTGCTTTAATTACCTGTCGGCGTCCTCGTTTCTCTCCGTCGAGTAATTATTTGCTTGCACTTTTGTCACTGGTGACCTCCTACCGTTCTCTCCGACATCTCTGGTACAAAGTAGAGAGCTGTAGTTTGTCCATGGGCCCATTAGATGGCGTCAGCCCTGCAGTTTCTCCTCCAGTCGTCGCCTCGTAAATATCGTGGCTCCCCTTCAAACCAGCGCGTGTCGCTGTGGTGTGCGTGCGCGCACACATGCATACGCGCATACTGCAACGAATCGGCCTTAGTTTCTCAGACGGGGGGGTGGGGGGTGGGAGTGGAAGTAGTCTGAAGCAGTTTTTGCTGTGATATTATTTATTTATTTATTATTATCAGTGCCACTTTGTTGTTCTTGCTGTATGACTTTATTTGTCAGATCTCTATTTTTTTGCTCATGTTTTTTTTTCTTCTTACGGCTCTCCAAGAGGAGGGATGTTAATTTGCACTAGTGGAAATTTATTTTCACCTTGTTTTTTTTTTTTTTTTCTCGGCGGGAGCAGTCTGCCGTGGGACGGTGGGAAGAGTGTGTATATCAGTGGTGCAGGACGCTGCATGTGTGTGTGTGGTGTGTGTGTGTGTGTGTGTGTGCGTGTTATTAATTCTGGGTGCGAATGACTCCAGCGAAGCGTTTGCAGACGCAGTCAGAATCACCAAATCGACACCACTAAACGTCTCCAGCCGAGCAACCTCCGATTCAAAACAGGACCAAAATGTCTGTCACATTAAGCATGGTGGAAGTGTTAGTAATGGCAATGCGATTGCTACCGAAAAGATTGTAGTGCATATAGGACAAATACATGTCGTAAGAGGGTCGCTTCACCAAATGTTCACACATACGTCCGGTGGGATGGAGTCACGGAAAGTGCTTTTGGTTTTATGTGTCCAGGTTTTGCTTCCTCAGTACGATAAAAAGGAGAGAGTTTTTTCCTGTGGTCGAACGCAGTATTGAAACCATGCCAAATCTTTTTACTTTGGACAATCACAAAACACACAGTTACACGTCATCATAAGGGCTATTTGTTTGGTAAAAGCTGTGGTATTAAAAAAAAAGCATAAAAAAGTACCATTAAACCATTCTCTGGAAGTTCTGAAAGTTCCTCCATGTTCATTCCAATCTACTAAAATTTCTCTCACCTGAGTTGTCCTGGGTTACTCACAGCTGCTTTAACCAGTACTTTTCTCAGTACTTTTATATTCATGATGTATCAGATGACAGTGTGCACATGCTGGTATCGTGCCGTTGTGCAGACTTCTGCAGCCATTCTGTAAATAAGCGACTGTGTTGCTAACATGTTGCTAACATGTAAGAAATCATTGATGGCAGCTTAAAATGTCATTTTCCAAAGCTGTGGGCTTCCTCCTTTTTGTGCTTGCACAGTGCATGATGACTAATCAGGATGCCTGGACACACAAAACCAAAGCTACGAGCGTGGCTTCACACCACTGCGACACATTTGTGATGTTTTTTTTTTATTGTTTTTTAGCATTTGCGTTTGCATCGACAGGTATGGTAGGTGAGTCAGTAGAGAGAGAAAGCCAGATCCTGGGACTCTAGAGACAACCGTCCTCCATCACGTCGTCCTGTGTCCCGACCCCGCCCGGGCCTGGGCTGGGTGCGCTTCAGTCGCCTCACCCAGGCCGGGCGTCCGTTACAGTTGGACTGCTTTAATCAAGCCATATACAAAGTCGATGTCTTGTTAATGGAACCATGTCATAGCGTTACTGCTAGGGTAATGTAAATATTGTACGTGTGACAAAGTGTACCATTCTGTATGTAGAGCCGAGTGACTGATCTAACTACCTGTGGACGTGCAGTCACTACGTGGAGCGACTGGATGATTTCAATAAAGAATAGCTGTGACAATTTTAAACAGGCTGTCGTTATGAGCTTAATTTACATCCCTATTATGTGTCCATCTTTAATGAAAGAGGGTGCCATGCTGCTGCTTTATTGAGGCCCGCTCCGTAGATTAGTAATAATAATGGCCTCCAGGCTGCATTATACTGCTTCTTTTTGTGTTTCATGCATGTAGTTGTGTGTCTTTGAGATTACTAACCCTCCTAGTGCACGCCTATGTTTAACCCATAGGATCTATAAGAAAACATTATAAGAGCACAATTTTCCAACAACCTCAGGTGACAAAAAGGCCAAACACAACATAAAGTAATAATAAAATGTATAATTATCTAACATGATTTGGTCATTGTCAGGAACACCAAGGTAAGTGACCTGAAATGAACACTAACAGGATGGGTAAGGATCTGCCAGGTGAAACAGGAGGGAACAGGGAAGGGAGAGGGGAGCAGCAAGTGGAGGAGGTAAAAGTTTCAAGGGGGAGAGGGGGGAAAAACTGGGAGGAATGGAGAAAATCAGAGCAGGGCACAGAGGCAAAACAAAAGGTAGACGTAAGCAGGAGCAAGGGGAGAAGGAGGGATAAAGAGGAGGGGAGGAGCAGGTGGTGGAGAGGAGAGAAGGGGTGAAGAGGCCAGGAGTGAGGAGTGGAAGGATGGAGGGAAGTCACCGGGGAGGAGGAGAGGAACACCAGGAGAGTTCAGGTTTAACAGGAGGAGGATGGAGGAGAGCAAAAGGAGGCACGTCGATGAGGAAGGGAAAAAACAGGCAGGGAAAATAGGAAAAGAGAGAAGAGGAGGAGGAGGAGGCGGCTGGGCCAGGGGCCCGGGGAGGAGAGGCGAGGGCCACGGATCAGGAACCAGGCTCCCGAGGGACGGAGCAGGTGCAGCCTGTGAGCGAGGCCTTTGGGCCTGAAGGGGCTGCCAGAGCTTAAAACAATCTGCATTGCTCCTTTTTTAATTTGGCTGTGCGAGCAGCCCACCCTCCACTCTGACGGTCTCTGCCGCTCCCTCTGCTTAACAGATCAGCGATCCACAAAGAGGGGTAAACACACACGGAGCAAAATTAAAATCGGAACTCCCCTGGCACGGCAAAACAAATTAGTGCAAACAAATTACAGAGAGTCAACACACAAACAGTGGAGCATCTGTGGCTCTCTGGACTACTGCAGCCGGTGGCTACCTCCCACACCACCTCCTCCGCCCCACCACCTATAGCGCATGTATACAATCAACTCTGTGTCAATCTCAGGCTGCTCTCAACATACTCTTTCCCAATCACAGGCTCCACAACAATACACAGCAATCCTCCATATGGGCATCACGTTCTAGGAACATCTCTCCCTTGTATGAGTGAAATCAGCTCCAGGAAGTTTGGGTGATTGATAAATGCTCAGTACGCTCAATACTGTGTGTGTGTGTGTGTGTGTGTGTGTGTGTGTGTGTGTGTGTGTGTGTGTACTGCGTGTGTGTATGCATGTCAGACATAATTAGATGTACTGTAGACATGAAAACCAATTCTCTGTCTTGTTTTTGATCCTCAACGATTGTCTCTGTTTATATTAACATCAGAGCAGAAATAAGGTGAGGTTGAGTTAGGTGTCAGAGTTTGGTGATTAATAAGTTTGATCAATTTCACTTCATCCTATGGTGGACATTAACAACACTACCAAACTCCATGACATTACATCCAAACGATGTTGAGAAATGAACATTTATTTTAAATAGTGGCTATGTGATATATAGGTTATATTGTTTTTTTCCCCGTTATTTTCCTATTTTCACAGGTCATACTATTAATGTTATCATTATTTGCTTCAAAGAACTGTATGAAATTAATAAACTTGAAAGAGCAGAAAGAGAAGGAGATCTGGAACCCTGCAGGTAGCCCAAAGTTTTCTAGACTGATGGATTGTGGGGGTGAGATAGTCCTATTGGATAGGCTTGGTTTAATGGTGTGTTCTTCAGCATCTTACGTGTCCAAGAACCTCTCTACTGTGACTACGTCTTACCAGGCCGACACCTTTGTAGTCCATAGATCGCACAGAATTTATAGTTAAAGCTGAGAAAAAAAAAGCACAATTATAAATCTGTCTGTGATGTCAACACTGCAGACACCACGTTGAATCTTTAATACACAGCACAATCAGGTCTTGGTCTTTTGAGTTGGGCTGCAGATTGTAACTTGTTGAAACCTGAGTCAGATTCAGCACTGATCAATGAGTCAGGCAGACTACAACAACATATATATGTAAACCACACCTCTGTCTCTGCTGTCAACTACTGGGGACAGAGGAGAGGGTGGGACGAGGACACACCATGGTAGGTGTAGCACTGAAGTGGAGACAGTCATGTCAACCGCAGTTTTGCTCATGATTTATTGGCCTTCATTCTCATCCATTCATTTTCTTAAACTGCTTTAGACCTTAGCCGTGTTGCTGTTGAGGTCGGTCTGCTGGAGCCCACCCTGGTGCATAGTCAGTACGAATGACCACCAATCAAAGCAAGAACCCTTTCATTAGAGTTAATGGGGTAACTAAAAAGAAAAATTATAGCATAACTCACAGCATGCACGGCTCACCACACAGCTCTAATGTCTGTCCTCATCGCTCGTCAATTAATGCGAACATTTAGTCAATGTCTAAGTATCGGTGTAATTTTACCGGATTTATGTTTCATATGTATCTCCACTGTTGCAGTTTTGTGTGTGTGTGTGTGTGTGTGTGTGTGTGTGTGTGTGTGTGGTTTCTCTTTGTGTGAGCTCAGTCGGTGCTGGTTGGCCCTCTCCCCTGGCCCTGTGGCCCCTCTGGCCCTCTGGCAGTGGCTATGGCCTGTCCATCTGCCTCCTACTGTCTGGGTCTGGTGGGACAGGGGCAATGGGAGACCCCCCACAGCCCTCTCAGACCTCCTCCCCTTCACCACACTACCCCCATCAGCCCCCAGGCCAGCTGCTCAGGCTCCAGAATCTGCCCGCCGCTGCCAGGTGGGCCCCAGGACACGCAGTTGGACCCCTTCACTTACACACGTACATGATGGAGCACACACACACACATGCACATACACACGCACACACATGCACAAACACACTCTCACAATACCAACACATATGCTCAGTAAGCCTCTTTACAAATGGAAGCCATGCAACACACATGGTTACATGGGTGGCCAACATGAAAAAAAGCTCTCCCTCTCTCTCTCTCTCTCTCTCACACACACACACACACACACACACACACAGAGCCCTTGCCTGCTCAGGTGTTCCCACAGCACCCGATAATGGTCTGAGTTCACAGGGGTGGGACACCAACAGGTGGCGCTGTTTTCTTTACTAATTACAGCTTTATTTATTCATTGGCATGTGAAAGCTTCCAGATGACTTTGGCTGGCCTGCTCATTTACAGGATAAAAGCCAGTCTGTGTGTGCGGGTGTGTTCGTGTGTTTGTGTGTATTTCTACTTGTGTGTGTGTCTGTGTGTGAGAGAGAGAAAAACGTGGTGTGTTTTGCAGGATGCTTTCTTCTCTCCTGTGGGACACAAAAGCATCACCTGCCTCTTAGCGGTGACAAAACTGTGTACTTTGCAGGATTTTTACTCTTGGGCAGGTGATGATTTTCTTAACCAGGAATAATGAATTGTGTTAGATGGTGCAATGTTGTTTCCTGAGCTCATAATGAACTGATAAACCCGTGGGCAAATACAGGCTTGTCCATGCACGATCCACACTGTGTCCAGTGTGGATTGTTGTGGGGTTTTTTTGTATGGATTTTTTAGGGTGCTGTCATCACATCTTCAAAAAATGTATCTTAATAACTACACTTAAAATAAACAAACCAGCCAACGATGCTTCATTCTACTACAGTTTATCCTGCTCAGACCCCTGACTCTTCTGATACTCTTCTATGATAACAAGCGGTCCACATTTAATCCAAAAGTGGGACATCTTCCCCTATGTCTTTGCTTCAGCCACCAGTGTGAGGCAGAGATGACTTTGTGGGCTTTTCTCTGACTTACAGGGCTTATGAATAAACCCTCACAAATCAAATACCTATATGCTGCTTTCCCCTACGCTGTGGACTCTTCAAGATTCACTGGCTGGATAAACATTCTGCTAAATTCATCTCAAATAATTGCAACTGCTGTCAAGCTCCAAAAGCAACTCTAAATATTAGCTCATCCACTTGTTTTTATGCACATTTTCAACGAAAAATAACATTGACAAGGTTTCTCTTAGTAATGCCGACTAAATAAACTTTGACAAAGTGGATTAGAAGCTCGCTTAAGCAAAACTGATGTTGCTTTTACATGAAACAATCATATATGTCACATTTACAAATCTGAAACCTGGCTTACTATCAAAACTGGTGATCTGTCAGTAGCCATGCAGATACACAGCAACATGTCTCATGAACATGAGGCCGACATTCACTCTCCTCTTAGCTCTGTTTTTACCCTTCACAAAAGCACCGAGGAGAAACATCTGGCTCTATAGCTGCTCCATATGTTCGCTACACAGCCTCTAACTGTCTGCTTGCTGCTAAATAGGTAGCAGGACGGTGGAGAAGATCATTTTTACCAAGAACAGTTAGAGTCTGTGGCAGGGGAACAGCCTGAGCCTTCGCACCAGACTAAAACGTATAAGCTGGAGGCCAGGAAATCACGACAATGCAGTGAATCTGCATGAATCTGTAGAGATGAGGGGAAGTGCAGTGGCTTCATCATGGTCACATAAAAGAAGTCATTTTATAACAATAGTCATCATAATGGCTTCATTTCTTTTTTTCTAAGCCTCAATCCTGCACTTTTAAGTCTCTCTCGGCATGTGCGTCTGCCTACATGCCAGATGTTCCTCGCCTGCGTGAGGTGTGAAGGGAACCTCACTTCCGCTCTCCTTCACTCCCCCCTCTCCGATTGCTGTCGATCCTCAAACTGTTCAATGCTTCAAACTTCTCGTCAACTTTCCTTCACTTTTGGGATCCTTGGAGACGGGGGGGGTGAGTCACGGAGTCTCCTGATACCGCGATGTGTTGTCAACAGAGAGCCAGAGACAACACCACGGACCCGACCCTATCATAGCTTCCCTTCTGTCGAGCCATTATCTTCCTCCCACATGCCCTTCTTTGCCTTTTCTCTCCTTTTCCCTCCCCTCGCCTTCCTCTGGATGTTATCTACAGCCGCTTATGCCCTAATACCCCAATTGTTGTACTCCAAAAACCATAATTAGCAATCCCAAACGAGACTGAGGGGCGAATTTAACAGCTTTCTTCTGATGTGTTTCCCCCCCTTTTTTCTCTTTATCTCCCCCTCCTTTTTTCATAAGAGCAAAGAGAGGTGGATGGAGGGAGGGGAGGGGGGGTCGGGGAGGTATTGGCAAAGCCTCTTTAAACTCTGTGGTATTATGGAGGATTATTTTGTGCCGAGATCCTGGCTTGTGTGTCTGTTTTTTTCTCTCCTCTCCTTTTCTCTTCCTGGTTGTGGCAGACACGCTAGGTAAACAGTTTGTGTCACACTTGATTGCATTTGAGAAATTAAAAAACAGGAATGACAATAGGCCAGGGTTGGGGATGAGGACTGGGGGGACACTGACACCATAAGACCCTAGCTCTTTGGGGACCCCTGGTACGCCGTATGACTGCGCGGCCCTCGCAGCCACAACAATACAAGACCTCGTCCTTCAGAGAACACTCCTCACTCCCAGTCTCTGAGTCTATCTGCACTGGGCCATCTGCTCTCCTTCTCTCTCCTCTTCCTCCACCGCCTCCTCCTCCTCCTCCTCCTCCATGACTCCTTTTGGAGAGACGGCGTGTTTGAATCTGGCTCAATTATTCAAGTGTTTACAAGCACAAACACTCTGCCAGGTTGGAGGTGTGTATGTGTGCGGGTGTGTTTTGTAGACATATTCCCCTTGTGACTCGCATACAGTCTGTGTACATACACATAGACAGTGCAACATCTGTGCCTGTCACTGAAATCAGAGCAAAAGTTAGACTCAAGCAAGTCATTGGGTGTACACTGACTAAAGCTCAGCAGAGCAAAATGTTGCTAAAAAGCTCCAGTGGAAAATGTAAATCTCTGATATAGATTAGGAGGTGGCTGTGAACACAGCTTGAGATGGTCTATCACTGGAACTCACATCTCTGTGCTGGGGGATTAAGGCAGCGCAGTTAGGATCCGTCCCTACAGAGGGCAGTGTGATACTACAAAAGAAAACCGTCTCGGCGTCATGTGTTCAAAGACAACATCAAGCACTGGCTCCATGGAGAGGTGGAACCATTGGTGTTCAGTGTATAAATATTTCTCTGCCGGTTCATATGGTAAATGTCTCCAGCTTTAAACAGGAGCGACCACAGGCGGCAAGTCCAACCTGGTTAAATGTCAAGATAAGATCAGGAGATTCCTTTATCGGTCCCACGGGGGGAGGGAATTTTAAAAGTTAAAGAGGTCACACACTCGCATTTAAGGTGTGGAGTTCTGCACAGTCAGTGGAGCTTACACATACAGCATATCTTCTCGTCTTGCGGCCTTTTCTGGGGTACATTCAGGAGCAAGTCATGCTCTGATTTAAGATTCATCCATCTGACTCATCTAACTCTCACTGCTTCCACTGGAGCCTATTTCTAGCACACATAGGGCAAAGGCAAGGAGTACGCTCTGAACAGGTCTCCAGTCCAGCAATTTAGAGCTGAGCTGTGTTTCCCATGATTGAGATAAATGTTTTTAAAACTTTCGTATCAAAAGTAAAAGCCAAAGCAGTGGCCAAACCTGAAGTGCGGACTTCGCCAATTAAAGTTTGCAACATAAAGAGGCAGACATAAAATGCAGCCGCAGCTCAATCTAAAATCAGTCTACACACAACTTTTCAAATGTGAACTTCAAGTGTCACCTCATGCTAAAGTCTCATGCTAATACATAACTCACTTTACAGATCAATACAATGGAGACTGGAGAAAATACACAACTTTGAGACTACACCATTCAAAAATAAAGCAGAAACAAAAGAGCGCAGGGTAGCACACCAGTGTATTGGTTAACCTATCAGCATCACAGTGTGCCTCACTGTAGCTCAGGAGGTGATAACATAGAGATCATTGATCTTCTCATTCCTGGTGCTGTATCCGCAGCTCCCACACTGCGGTGACCGTTGAGGGAGGCTGGTTCAACTGTTCCAAGCAAGTTGGCGTCTGCCCCACACACCCATGCCCTGTTCCATTTCCTCCGGTCTTCGTTTTGTGTCGGAGCGTTTCCTGGTGGCCGGCCAGAGCCAAACGCGGGCACCAACCTATTTATCACCCGGGGCTCTCTTGCCTGTGTTTGCGCTCTCCCCGTGTTACAATCAATCATGTTTAATTCAACGGGCCCTTCGCTCCGCCACAAAAACCCAAAAAACCCGGAGCTCTCCGACGCGCGTTCAGCCCGCGCAGCCGTCGCGATCACTTGCCTCCGACAATTTAGCAGGAGTGAACCTGAGACAGGTTCCACCCAGACTGTCACACGTCACGCCTCCGTCGAGGGACCAGCCTGCGCCCCGGCCTGCCTGCAGCTCGCGGGCCTCCCCCTAATATATAATCTGTTGTTATACTGTCACCGCGAGGAGCACAGCCAACCCCGCTGAGATGCCGCCGAAATTCATTAATCTAATTAAATATGTCGTATTGCCCAAATGAGACGCCGGCGTGGCTTTGCTGCGGGATAAGAGCAAAGTAAGGCTGGGTCCCACAAGAGCGGCACACAGCCGACGTGCGCTGACGCGACTGCGCTTCATTACACTCTTAATTACCTATTGTTTCTAACTAGTTGGTGGCGTTTTAATGAGAATCTACAGGCAGTTAAATGTAATCTAAATTTTCTAATCTACTGGTCCATTACCAAGGAGTCAAAATGTTATTGGTTTTGTGAGTAATCAGACTTTTAAATGGTGCTGATATCACTCCCGGAGGGCAAGGAGTGGGTTTCGACTGTGTAATTGAATTCTGTTTTTTTTTTTTTTTTACGCTCCCTCTTTCCTTCTTCTCCCTCCTCTTCTTCTTCTCGCTCTTCTTTCTCGGGGAAGATTTCTCTGTTGCGGCTGGTCGCTCGGGTCGAGGAGCATGTCTGCGGTTCCGGTCGGATCACAAGGTTTTTCCGCTCATGGGTCACCATGGCGACCCCTTCAAGAAAACGCGCATGTGTGTGTGTGTGTGTGTGTGTGTGTGTGTGTGTGAGTTTATGCAGACAGTGAGTGCGCGTCTGTGTGTGTGTGTGTGCGTGCATGCATTTTTGTGTGTGTTTCTGTGTTTGTGCCCCAGTCAGCCACAGTGCTCTGCTGTGCTGTCACCTGCAGCCAGATAAGCCAAAGGATTTATCGCCCGGTGAATTGCCTTTGAGTGGTGGATAAAATGGCTCCAATACATTCTCATATGAAAACGCTGCGAGGTTAATGAGAGCCAAATTCACAGAGGGCTAAATCTATTAGGTTTTCATGGATGGAATCAATCAACATGCACCACACCGGCTGATTTGTCATATTGAAGCATTGCCCGTTTGAATTCCAAAACACAATCCTCCTCGTGGAATGATTCACTCTGATTTTGATTGCCTCTTCATCAAGAAGATGACAGCTATGAACTAATTTTCTTTTCTATCATGTTACACACTTATTAGCTGCGGCTGTCCTTGGTCGATGACTGATTCTCTCCTTTTATGCAGCTACAGTCGGATTTTCCTCAGGTCTGTTCACACAGTCATAGTGCTCTTGTATTCTTTTTTTTTTTCAGTCAAATTATTTTGGTTTCAGAGGTTTTCATTTGCATAAAGGATTAGCCCTTGACCAAAAAAAAGATTTAATAAATGTGATTATGTGATATGTATTATGTTCTTGAGATGGATTTTTTTCTGATATTGCGATGCTGCTTAGAGTGGTTTCACACCTGAACATCCTCAATTAGACATCATTGAAAGAAGTCAAGCCCTGAGAATTTCCCTGTTCACTTTGTTTCACGGTCTTATTTGGACTGCTACTGCCACATATCCATGCTAAAGATGCCAGTTACTTTATCTGAGCTCATCTGAGACTGCGAAGCAGGGGAAATCAGTCAGCCAGGCTCAGGCCAAAAGTAGAACAAATCTGCCTACCAGTGCCTCTAAATCTCACTAACAAGTGTTTTTATTTTGCTTCTTTAATCCTCACAAAGGACAAAGTGGGCTTCTAGTGGTTTGGTGCCAGACTTTTTCTTGGCCAGGTGCAGTCACACACAGTCTCAGTCGTGATGACAAAACTACGGCAGCGTTTGGTTTCATATGCCGTTTCACCCGAACTAAATGAGTGAGATACGACGTGGTAACTGGTCCATGGTAGAGGTGGTGCAGCTGACCAGTGTTTGTGCTAGGCTAAGCTAACCGCCTGTTGGCATCAGTGGCGTGTTTACCAGCCACACAAAAACTGGAACTGATCTTCTGCTCGCACACTCAGAGGGTGCATGAAAGAGTTCCAGGAATTGCGAACTATTTCTTTTACATATCACACAAACAGACAAATTGGAAATCTAGTATCTGGCCGAGATGAGAACATAAATTCTTTTCTGATGCCAAATTGTAGTGATGAGTGCGTTTGTGTCTGGTGAGCCAGGAGGTTCATTATTGTTCCGCGCGTTAGTCGTGGGGCTGATGAAGGGCTTCCAGCAGCTCGGGAGTCCGTCTGATTCTTCACATCTTTGTTCAGCGGCTCCTTTCAGACGGCACCGCGTACGGCATGAGAGGGAGCCGCCGCCGCCGCCGCCGCTTTATTCTCTGTGCGCCGGACGCCGCGACGCTCCGCCAGAGGAAATGTCTAATCATCGCAGATGAAAAAAAAAAAAAGCCCTAGAAAGATGCATTTGTCTTGGGCGGCTCTCGCGCTTCCCTCTCGTCGCCGTGATGGATGACAACCTTGGTGCTGAGTGTGTGTGTTTGTCTATCGCAGCGGTGCAAAGTGACCAGGGACAGGCGCCAACAGAAGAAGGCCCTGTCCCCCAACTAATGAGCAGCATTATTCAAATGGAGTCTTTGTTGTCAGTGCACTGTGCTGTTGTCCGCACGCTGCTGTCGCAGGCACCATCGCCTGACGCGCCGCTCCCTCATTCTGATGCTCTATCAGTTCATCCCGCTCTCCGGTGCACGTGGAGGGAAGAGGAGACACCTTGAAACCGCTGTTGGCGCCGCGCCGGTGATTACGGGACGCAGGATCAATGGTCTCATCCTCTAAAAACAGTTAAAGGGACGATTTTGGGGAGCCTTAAAGGGTGCAGGTGAAAGCGCGGGATTACCCTCTGAGCTGCCGTACGCGGTGTCAGTGCAGGATCAAGCGGTAGGTGGGCGCCGGGCGAAAGGCACAAAACAGACAGCAAACACAAAATGTCAACAAATAGAGGAATATCACCCAGTTTGTCGATCACACTGTGGAGTCACACGGAAAAAAAAAAGACAGAGAGAAAAAAACTGCGAAGCTTTCAAGGCCTTCGCCAGCTGACAGGAGGAGCAGCGGTGAATAAAGGAGCAGAGGGGGAAAAAAAAAGAGAAAGGCAGTCGAAGGAGGAAAATCGGCCTTTCGACAAAGGAGGAAGAGGGGGGGGGGGGACGGGAAGGCAGCTTGCTGGAGGAAGCTTGTCCAACTGAGCCCATCTCCAGCTGTCACAAATCATTTCTGCTCGGGAAGTGAGGGGAGGCGAAATGTCAAAATATTTGAATAAATTCCACAGAAGCCTGTTGAGAGAGGGGCGGCGCGGTGAGAGGGGTATTGTTGGCGCAAATGGGGTGGAGAGGGGATGAGAGAGTCGGGGAATAAAAAAAAGGTGGGGCTGGTGGGGGGGGGGGCGGTGGCGGAGGGAGGGGGTGTGGAGGGGGGGGGTGGGTTGCATGAGAAATAACCTCGGAAGGCCCGAGGAGCGAGGAAGACGAGCTAAATGGAAATCAAAGGTTTGGCCGCCGCGGTTATGTTTTGGCTCATTTTAAACAATTTCCTCCCAAGGCTTAGACCGCTGATAATGACACTGACTGCACACAGAAATGCAGATAGCCTTTGCCTTCCCAGTGTCTGCACATTGCACCGGAACCAGCTTGACTCTATAGCAAAGCCTCTGTTTGTCATATTGCACGTATGTCTTGTTATGTTTCTAAAGGATTGTTAATGTGAAATTATCAGTGATGTATGTGTATGAATAATCGGTGACTCTCATCATGCCACTGCAATTCTCCACATTGTAAGTATATTCGGCCACATGTTTTTGCACTGACATGCACGTCCACTGGCAACGTTTTTAATGTCAGTTTCCATGTTGCACAACCATAAAGTGACATTTACGTGGCGTCCCTCTTTTCAGATGAGGAGGGGAACTCACTCTCCGCCACTGAGACGGAGCGCTATCACGCCACGGTGCGTCAGCCCTGCGAGGGCAGCCGGCATTACAGAGATGTACAAAGATGAAACGCTTCTCCTGCCTCAGGTCTGATGAGTCTCAGCGCTTTGGTTTTGATCGTCTGAGCCAAACAACTGTGAACCTGTAAAACGAGACAGCGTTTCATTCTGAAGAGCATTGAGCGCAGTTCAGACCCTTTTATGTCATCTTTTTTTTTTCTATTCTCGGTATCACTTGAATCACTGCTATCCAGTGGAGATGGCCCGACACTTGGACATGTAATAAAGTGACTGACTTGAGGGCAGTCTGCCTCTCCTGGCTTTAGGTAGGTGAGTCATACAGTAAAAGGACTGTCGCAGGCATTAAAGGCAGTTAGTCATGGTCTTCTGAGAACTTCACTGTGTAGTTTTTACAGTGACATCAGCTCCCCGCTCCTCCATCTCTGTGGTGGTGACTGTGCACACCTGGGTTGAACACCATCCAGACATCTACAGCTACATCTAGTGTAATTATACAGTGGTCTGGAGTTCCAGGCCAACAATGCATCTACTTTCAGCCTTCGGTATTACATTTCATAACAATTCCCTACAGCATTAAATCATTTGATGAAGGGGGTATTCCACCAGTGGTCTGCAAAAAGTTCAATTTGCTTGTTACAGTGACTAATAGTATATGACAGAGGATGGATTTGTTCTGTTCCCAAACAGCTGTCTACCTTCTGAGACAATAAACCTGATGATGTCATCAGGATGATATCAGAAATCAAAGATGTTACAGTCTGGTAGGATGGAGTCCCACTAGCAGGGGGAATGCATCAACAGATCTAATAGTTGCATTATGAGACAGAATGGGACCCAGGAATATGTCTTCTACTCCACATCAGTATGTCTTGCACCACATAGCACTGTCAAAATAAGCATTTTTTTAACATAAGGATTGGAAAAAACAAAATGCGAAAAGAGAAATTCTATATGTTTATATCAAGAAACAAAAGTTTTATCCAAGCCAAGAGTATGCAGGACGTTATAGTGTTCAACAGCACACTTTGTCATGTATTATGTGTACAGCCATCACATCATTTCAACACGAGCTGCTTTATGGCAGTTCCATTTTGGGATGTATCGTTCAATTTTGTTCTTTGTGAATGGATTTGCGCGGTTATTGGGTTGGAAAACAGCTTAAAACAAATTTGACAACGCTGATCTCAAAATGTTTTGTCAAAAGTTTGTAGCAGTGTACAAGCACTACACGGATATCCCATGTTTTTTTTACATCGTAATTGAATATACCATAATACTTCACGATTGTGATATATTTACAAATGATTAATTATCGATAGTAAAGCGGTTGTGTTGTTGTCTTTTCTTGCCCTGCAGGCCTGAACTTAAGCCAACATTATCATGAGCCGATGTTTAGTTTTGCCTAATTCCCTGCTGCCTTCCCATTAATATTTATGGCGCAAGGTGAAGAGTGAATTAAGGACAGGTTCTGGTGATAAAGGTCTGATGATGCTTGTTTGTTCAAAGTCTCTGGATGCATGTATTCTATCAGGCCGAGTGCATCGACTCTCTTTGTTCAGATGTTCCCCGGGGTGCATTGGAAGTCGCAGGGTCAGTGTCTCCTCTGTTTGCCTCTGAACTCACTAACACTGTATTTAATTAGGCCTCTAATCAGCCACTAAACACACAATAAAATGAGACAATCTGTATCTGTTTACCTCCCTCTCAACTCCCGAACACACATACACACACTCGGCATATTTGCATGTATAGTTGGTAAAAAAAAAAAAGAAAAAGAAAAAAAAAATCACTTATCAGGGAGAAAGATCAAGGTCATGACTCATCTTCACACCCGATTCCCTGAAACCAATTAAACTGTCGGTCGGTGAAGTTCAGTTGGAGGACACGGACTGGAAAACAATAGCAGATGACAGCTTTTCTCCGCTATCTCTGGCTGGGTTTTCTTGCAGCGGTAATTATATTTGCAGATTCTGTCATTAAGACTAAAAGGCTGGAGAACTTTCGCAATCAGGCGGATATATTCAAAACGTCCTCTTAATAGGCATTATCAGCGTTTGGAAACGGAGTCAGATGTCAGAGATTGCCGCGCGAGGTCAGACCCGAGTGAAGCCTCGAATGACGGAGAAATGTGATCTGCAAGGCTAAATGAATCACGTGGGCTTCACGAGACTCAAAAGTTATTAAAGTATTAGGAAACACTGGAAACTATAAACACATAATGGGCGACTGATCACTCAGGATAACATATATATACAGTATATATATATATGTATATCCCGGTTCACTTTATTCATTCATTGGCTCTGCCTTTCATTTGTCCTGCACTTTAGTCATTAACAATATACCTGCAGCTCTAATAACATTCCCGTCAGTCTCGGCGGTATTAACATTGAACACCACAGTGTTTAAGCAGTACCATGTTAAGTGCTAATCAACACAGCCCGCCGTTGCGTCCCGAGCACTCATCTTGAAGCAATGCTGCCTGATGGTGGTGCCACTACAGCTAGCCGTGGTCTCTCCATCGCGTGCGGATATTCAAATGTGATGCATTTCCTTATTGACTCTGACACGCGGCAAACCTTTACAACAGAAGTGAAACATATATCACTACTTTCATACTTGGCTTCTTCCACTCTTGGAGCTTTAAACTTGCCCCCTGCTCTGTACTCTCTACTCGCTGATTAACAGCGGAAATAAATCTTCACTCGAGAGTGCGTGCCAGCCCCGCTCTGTTGTCAGTGCCATACCCCCTCAGCTGCAGGTACTTCACACTCTGCCCATACTGGTTTTTGCACCGCTGACATGTCTGAATGCATAAAACATGCTTTGACACTCGTATTCAAATGTGTGTGAATAATAAATGCGGCGCCTTCTGGAAGTCGTGTTTATAATGGCGGTGACCGCAGATCTGTCTGAGGTAAATCATGCGGTGCTTCAACTTGTGAAGACCCATTTACAGATCACATGCTTGTACAACTTTTCTTTTCGACAACAGGAAAGGTCTCGCAGTGCATAAACTAGGACAATATATAGGAAGTGCTCCCTATAACAAACTTTTTTTTCTGGGGAAAGTGCATTAAAATAGGAGGGTTAGCCACAGTGCAAGGCTGCCTATCACTGCCTCAATCTAAAGAGATGGGCAGGCACGCTTGGATATTCTCAGAGCCTCATGAGACGTTCCCCCATGTGGGTTGACCGTGCAGCAGCTGGGGGAGAAGCACGCACACACACACAGACACATTCTGCTCCATGCAAGCAATAACCAGCTCCTCAGCCTCTATGCAAAAAGGAAGGAGAGCAGCAGACTCGTTATTTAACTGGCTTTTGACAGCTGGGGCATAGCGGAGGGACAGAGAGTGTGCGAGTGCATGGCTGTGTGAGTGTGTGAGTGACACAGAAAGACAAAGACGCCGTGCGCGCGCGCGTGTGTCTGGGTGTACGCCTACACGTGTATCTGTGCGTGCACTTCTGTGCGTGTCCACCCTCTTTTGCATTTGTGTGTGTGCTCGACCATGTGCATATGTATGTGTGGCACAGTGGACCAGAACAGAGCCCTGACAGAAGCAGGACTGCTGCTCGCTGATGCCTGCCTGCAGGAGCTGACAGCGGCCCGGCCTGTCAATCACAGAGCATGCCCAATAGCCCTCTATTCACATCATCCCATCTTGTTAACTCTAAATCTGGCTGGGTACTGTTTATATACTCTGTGTATCTTTGTTTTTGTGTGTGTGTGTGTGTGTGTGTGTGTGTGTGAGAGAGAGAGACAGAGAGGGAGACTGTGGAATGGTGCATCCTCTCCTCTGATGTGCTTCTGTTACGGTCTTGGCTACACGGCTCCGTTTCAGGCAGAGATCAATCACGACAAAGTGATGAAAAACCGGCACAGGGATTGCTAAGAACAAAAGCCATTCTGTGAAAGTTAATCCTTTCTTGTAGGAACAAGTCCAGGCAGTAGATTTAATGCACAGATGTAAGTGTAGCCGATTATTCAGCATCGTCTCGAGCTATAAAACATCACAATCAAAGCCCCCCAGCACGTGACAGAGCAACCAATGAAGAGACATATTTCCGTCTATATTTATCCCTTAAGTGGTCCATGGCCTTTATGACGGGCCACGCATTGTTGCCATATGAGAAAAGGCGCTCTATTATCTCCTGTTGTCACGTACAATGGGGGCCTGCTAATGAGAGCCGGACCCTTGATTGGTTGTCTGCGGGTCTGCGGAGACCCTCAACTCTTGGGTTTGACAATAGCAACAGAGCAGACACTGAGAGAGTGGACAAGTCATTCATCGATGCAAATGCCAGGCAAAATGTGACCACCGCCGTACACAAGATCCATTAGGCCTCTTAATTATCAGCTCTAGAGAGTCATGGCAGCGTTTGTGTGTGTATGTGTGTCTATTTGCATGGGCAGTATGTGCGGGCAGAGTGCAAAGAGCTTCATGCTTTCAATGGAGGTTATAGTTGGGGAAACAAAGAAAGAAAACCACTGCAGGGGCCGAGAATTGAATACTAAAGTCAAAGTACAGAATTGTTTTATATTCTAGGTATGATCGATTTAAGCAGCGTCACACCTGCAATATTGGAGTAAATAACGGCACCGCTTCAATATTAAGCTCATCAGAAGTCCGCACATGCTGTCAGAATTTGTGTACTTGTAACTGCCTCGAGGCCTGAAATGAAACCCAATTAAATCTTGTTCTTGCTTTATTTTGCATTCGGTAATCAAAAAGCCAAGGTAAAAAAGCCTCTTATTCTGGGTCTAGTTGGACAAAAATAATGATGCCACTGTATAACTTAGCAGACTAGAACATTTCCACTGGCACCAATGTCCGTTTGTAATTTAATAAATAACGTGGAAAAATAGGCAGCATTTATATGCCACTTTTCTGGTTGTACCACTTAAAGCACTCTACAACATGAGCCAGCCTTCATCCATTTGCACACACACACACACACACACACACACACACACACACACACACACACACACACACACACACACACACACACACACACACACACTCACTCACCTAGGTGTTGCAACATAGGGAGCCATTTGTTGTTCAGCATCTTGCCCAAGGATAGATTGGCGATTGCAGGGGTTGGAGATCGAGCCAGTGACCTTCCGATAAGTGGATGACCTATCTCCCTCCTGAGCCACTATATAACATAATATATACAGTATGTATTTTTCTATTAGCATCAGAGATGCAGAGGGGCCCTTATCTGTGTCAGAATCCGATCTAATCTCTGTAGCTGTGGACAGAAGAGAAACATTTGGGCAAATGGGCGACACAAGATTATTTGATACCAACATGTAAAAATATTCTAAGTATATTCAGACATGTCATTATTCTATCTTTTCAGTCCATTTATGTCAGGGTTTTTGTCTTCTTGTACTTGAGTGATTGTACATTTACATTATCCCATTCCCCATGTTGAAAGGGCAGTTTCTGAGCACATTTCCCACTCCAATTCTCGACCCTGAGGAACTGAAAAAATTGAAGAAGTCCTTCTCCACTTTTCAAAGATCAAACATTTTTAATGGAATGACTTGATAGTAACTAAAGCTAAAACTGTTACAGCAGGAACAGCAGGAAGTCCTTAAACACTTCAGCAAAGGAATTCCATGATTTGCATCCACAACTTGCTATCAGTCATTTATAATAAACACAGAGGGACAATTATATGTTCCTCCTGTACCACACAGTGGACTGCCTTTGGGTTTCTCCTGACTGACCCTGTCTCTGCAGAAAAAGATTGTTTTGGTCATATACAGTAATGATTAATGATGAATGCTACTTGCAAACTTCCGAGCCACCATCTTAACCATGTTCAGACTTCTTAAAGACTCTTCCCACCAATTTGTTTCCAAAGGAGACTACATAGTTGTTACAACATACTTTTGTTGATGAAACTCTGGAACAGGAGACACACTGAGAATATTTAATGGTACCTGGCAATGGGACTAAGTTGGAAGCTTGTAGCATCTCACCACATTTTCATCTGCTGCAGTGGAGGGCACTGGGAGGGTTGCAGTCACAGTACAGGTTAGAGGCTTCTCTTCTGTGCTGAAGAGGCTTTTCACACTCAGAAGCCGTTCACTTAGACTGCTAGCTCCAAAATAAACACGCTTTTCTTAATTTCTATGTTAATGCTTACGTCCATTAAAGTTAATGCACCAGTGGTAATGACATTACAGCACAGGCATTCGCATTACATTAGCATTATTTATTGATTTAACTACACTGTATCTGCATTATGAGCTATTTGTTAAATAACCAAGTGCCATCATGAAACCAAGCAAAGCACTGACAAAGTTGGCAAAAAAAGAAACCTAATGGCATATTTGGCAAGTAAGAAATGTTCTCAGTTAAACAAATAAAATAAATAAATTGAGCTGTGGCAGATAATGATGCTGTCAGAGTTCCTCAAATGTGAGAATGTTTTTGCTCCTCATAGCTTTTCATACTTTCCACATTTTATCTATATACCAACCATTCCTTCGCTCGATTGTAGACTGATCAAGCATAAAGACAATTTGACAGTTTTTTAAAAGGTAGTATCACAGCTCTCTGCAAACTCATCTATATTAAATTTGAACTTTTATTGGTTCTAGAGGCTCGGCTGTCATTGCAGTGTCAATATTTAAGGCCTTTTACAATTGTGTTTTGGATTACTGCAGCCTCGTTGTTTGCTTTTGGTTCTGATTTTAGCTTGCCCTTGTCACATGTTGCATGGAAAAGTCAATTTGAATTCAATTGAAAGCAAAAGTTCTGACTGTCATATATCTTGGAAACACAGAAAAACAGAAATGCATTACTCCAGGAATGAAGCACCATTAAATCTATACTGGAAAGGATATTCACTTGTGTGATGAATTAGTCTTTATATCTGTATATCACTTTAGGCACTAAGTCAAAACAGTTAAAATACCAAAATCCCCCCCCCGCCTCCCGCCCTCGCCCCCCAAGGCCGGGTGTCCCCAATTTAGTATATCAAAATATGGTCACCCTACTCTAATAGAGCTTGTCCATGGAGTTGGAGTTGCCATATGTAGCTGTCCAAGATGGCGGCCTGTTTGCGCATGAGCAAATGGGCTACAATGCAAATTTTCTTTTATTTGAATTTTGTTACGCACACACACACACACATATACATATATATATCTTACAGGCTTACAGACAGATCGATATGCATTTCAAAGTATATTCTATGCCAGGGGAAAATAACTCATAGCAGAATTAGTTGCTAGTTTTAATTGCTTTTTGGTTGTTAAAAATTTTAATGGATGCAATGTACTGCCTGAGCTGACTGTGAAAGTTTTTCTGCATATAAATTTATATTCATGCATATGAAAGTTCGCCATAAGAATGATGAGGTTTGACAATGGTTTTGTCAGAATTCTCTTTGCTTCTGTTATAGTCACGGAGCCCAAGCAGTACACCCCTCCAAAACAACTTAAAATCTTTATCAACCCCGGTGAGCAATAAAGTTATAAATATCAATACACAGTATTTGTACAATGGGCCAGTGCTAAAAAAAAAAAAACAATGAATAATTAAGTGTGTTCAGAACAGAAATCATCGTCATTGTCTTTCAAAATCTCTGAATTATTTTAAACATTATTTATTTTTTTATTTATATGTATTTTTTTTAACCATGGTTACCGGTCCCACAAGCTGTACCTACTGGGGTGTCAAGTTGTTGGGATCACACTCTCGGTTGTTCTAAATAACAGGCAATACGCAAATGTGGAGAAAAAAAACTGCCCTGACCGGATGTTGATAGTTGTGTTGTCCGGAACTGGTGCAGCGTTCACTGTTCCCACGTAACTCCTTAAATACGAGTAGCACCGTAATGCGACAGCAATAAATGTTAACATTTTAGATGTGTGTCTTTTCTTGAAATAATAGCACGGAACTTATGGAAGATTACATTTTTTTCCCCAAACGTAAAAGCTGGCTCCTATAATCACTCTCCGGCTATATGACTGTGCATAACGCTGAGTGTCTGTAATCTCCGAGGTTCCTGCAACGCCTCACAGGGTGTCAGTCTGCTGTGCTGGTTGAAACCCAACAACAAGGAGCTAATGGAGAGAAGAGGATTCTTCATGAATGGATATATCGTCGTCCGCTTACCGTAAATCCAAACCCTTTCTGCTCCTGTTGCTCGTGCTTGACCGTGCAGAACAAAGTGATGCAGCTAACAGTTGTGTTCTGACAGCTGAGCCTGTCTATGGGCTGCTAACAGTAGCTAACAGCAGCTATCAAACAGAAACATGACCACAGCAAAGTGTGACAGATCTCTGTGTCTGTCTGATGTTAGCTGCTCAACCGAGGTTTAGACTGGACTAACATCAGATCCCCACCAGCCACAGTGTTAGCTGGGTTAACGTCAGGTAGTAGATAGCTAAAAAAAATACAAAAACAAACAAGGCTGGAAGAGGCTTTAGGACAGCTGTTAGTCGATTTCGGGTTAGTTTACTTTTAAACCGAAGTGAAGAGTTGCGTTTAACTGATACTGTAGCTTTAATAAAGGGAACTTTTTACCGACCAGCTAGCTATCCAACACCTATGAGACGTTAGCGTTCAAATACTAACCTTATTTGCGCATTTCAGACCAATTTGATCAGGTAACACATTACACAGACCTGTCAGTTAAAGTGGGATTAATACCAGTGACTGACAGTCGGTGTCTTAGATACTGTGTTTTGTACCTGTCTGATGTTCAACGAGAATAAGTAGTGCACCTGTACAAAGTGAAGCCTGTGCATCATTGATGCCACATCCTCAGCCTGAGGAGCCTGGCCTCCTGCAGGGTGTCTGTGTCTGACAGGCCTGAGTGTGGTCCTCATATCCAGACTACTGAAAAAGACAAACTAAACCTGCAGAATAACAGCCATTCTGTAAGATCTGGCCACGTCTGAGATCATTTTCTCTGCATATCAGCTTGACCTGACCAACAGGCTCTGGTAAACAGTGCCATCATGCATGTTTTAACTGGTCATCATAGACATTGGAGGGTTTCTGCTAAATGGTGATACCGACAGTAGCAGGGCATAGCAGTTGTCAGTCTCCGGATGAAAACCAAATCCGAATAAAAGTCATTTCCGAAATGAACTAAACCAGAATTGGAGTTGACATCCTGTTTTGCTACGGACCTGACGTTTGCTGTTGTCTCACTTGTGTTTTGTGTCTGTCTCTGCCTAACCAACAGGTCATGCATGCAGCCGGGCCTCTAGCCCGTGCTTTGTACACCCCCGGCCCCTGAGGCAGTGTGCCTCCAGTAGGTGGAGGCTCTTCCTCCCGCTAGCCTCTGTGTCTCCCCGCTGCCTCCATGTTAACCCTCTTGAGCATGTTTTACTATATCTGTCTGCGGCGACGCTCCAGGAGCGGGACTCGAGGCGAAGCTCTGACCAGTCGGCGGGCGGTGGAGTCTGGCCAGCGGGCCATGCTGCCGGTCAGTGTGGAGGTGGAGCAATATGCCAAGGAGGTGCTGGACTTCAGTTCCCACTATGGCAGCGAGAACAGCATGTCGTACACCATGTGGAACCTGGCCGGGGTGCCCAACGTCTACCCCAGCTCGGGGGACTTCACTCAGACGGCCCTGTTCAGAGCTTACGGGACGTGGTGGGAGCAGTGTGCCAGCGCCCCCCCGCCTTTCCGACGCACCCCGAAAGGCTTCCACAGCCAGGATTACATTGAACTGGGCTTCGAGGAGCCAGTCTACCCCACTGCGGTGGAAGTGCTTGAGACTTATTACCCCGGAGCCATTGTGCAGATCCTGGCCTGCTCTCACAACCCCTTCTCGCAGAACCCACCCACCGATGTCAGGTAAGAGTCTTCGAAACCCAACAGTTGTCTTCGGTGAAACATTTGGCTCATAAAATGCGACGTTTCCTCCGCCCAGGTGGGAGGTGCTGTGGTCCGGGGAACCCACCAAGGTGCTGACGCCCCAGGCCCGGCAGTTTTCCCCGACCATCAAGCACATCAACTTCCCCACCAACCTGCTGCGTCTGGAGGTCAACAGCTCCCTGCTGGACTACTACACCGAGCTGGACGCCGTCATCCTGCGCGGCGTGAAGGAGAGGCCCATGCTGGCCCTCTACAAGATGCCCGTCATCGACATCAACGACCTGAGCGACAGCGAGGAGGAGCTGTCCGACGTGGGAGGGCCCTTCAGAGCGGGGGGAGACGGCAGGCCCCAGAGGATGGGCAACGGCTACTTTGACAAGCTGCCATATGAGGTGATTACAGACCCTGACCATGTGTACACCAACGCACCCAGGTCTGTGGGAAGGTTAGATGGACATCAGTAGCTCATCACCGCCCCCTCTTGATAGCAACTTTGCTGCTAAAGGTCACAAACTCCACAGGTTCCCCTTTAACCCGGACATGGAGCAGGGCTCTGTCACAGTCAGTTTGGCTTCGAGTGTTTAGGAGCATTTTAAACCATAAGCCTAAAAAAGGTGAGATACAGTATGAGAGTAGAAGTGACCTTTCATTTAACTTGTATTTGGACGTGATGGACATTGTGGTAATTGGTCAGTGTGTTGCGGTGTTCAGCAAAGTGTACATCTTCAATATAACCGCTGGACGTGTAATAACCATCTGCACGTAGTAGTCATCTCCATCGCCTTCGTTGTTATGAGCTGAACCTTGCCTATAAGCTTTAAATCAAATAACTTAAATAGCGTAACCTGGGAAATTTTCACCGGACACGAGTTGACTGACTGCACTTGCAACCTGCCTCTGCAGCCCATTGAGAAAACACCCCAACAAATGGGGAAGTGGAAAGTGGAAAAGAAGTACATTTATGTCAGTCAAACACGTTCGGTCTCAGAGCAGATGCCTGGTTCTTAGTGGACGTGTGCGTGAAAAGATACCCTTGAATTCAGTCACGCAATGGTATTTCAAAACATAGCAGATTTACAGATGTAGCGGTTTACCGATGGGTACATCCGTACATTGGCTGAGACATGAGTACCCACATGATGTATTTTCCGTCCGCGGAGTTGCTAAACTGTCGCTGTAGGATTGTCGATTTATCCGTACGAAGTCTTTAGGCCGTAAAAAAAAAAAATTGCATCTTTTATATGGCAGGGCTAAATCCACATCTAGTTTACAGTGATATTCAAAAATCGGCAAATCTCGCCGTAAAGGAGCAGGAAAGTCTGTTTTTTCTTACTCAGTGACTTCAATCCACTCGTGCGTTGCTGCCCGACCCTGAAAATAACACACTACTCGGCTTTCAGAGCCTCTTTTAACATCACTTCCTCGCCGAAGACGAACATAACTCATCGTTGGCCCCGTCACCATCGGCGAATGGCTCTCTCCCATCGGCGCACGTCTGGCGTATTTACACGCTGTGTTTCCAGCACTCCAGCCAACAAACACCTGGACCGGGGCCGGGGGGGCCCGCGCTCCTGACACGCGATCTGTCGCTCTCTCTCCCTCTCCCGCTCTCTCCCGCTCTCTCTCTCTCTCTCTCTCTCTCTCTCTCTCTCTCTCTCTCTCTCTCTCTCTCTCTCCCGTGGTTTTTCATGCCGCGCCAGCGTATCATGTCGTCCGAGGGACCCGGGCTTCAAAAGCGCCGGCGCGCCTCTTGATATGCGGCACCCCCTTCATCTCTCTCTCTCTCTCTCTCTCTCTCTCCCTCTCTCTCTCCTCGCGGACAAAAAAAACAAACGCGCCGCGAGTGTTTGTTTCAGAAACACAATACGGCTATTATCCGTCGGCCGAGGACGCGGCGCACTGTTGATGCGGAGGCCCGGGCTCGGTCGCTCCCTCTCGTTCTCTCTTTCTCTCTCTCCCGCCCATCCTGCTATCAGCGCCACGCGTCCCGGATAACCGCAGCCCAGACCCGCCTGACAGAGGGGAGGAGGGGGGGGCGCAATTAACATTCCCCGCTCTCGTTCTCCCCCCGTCGCCTGCCTGTGTTTTATTACACCTTAATACGTCGCCCCCGCTCTCCCCCTCTGCGCTCCCAACAGTCGTGGCGTGCCCGTGACCTTCCTCACCCCTTCCCTCCTTCCTTTCTTTCTCCCGTTCTCCCCCTCGCCCCGTCTCCCGTCCGCAGCTCGTCCAGCTGATCCTGAGCCACCTGACCCTGCCAGACCTCAGCCGTCTGGCCCAGAGCTGTAAGCTGCTGCACCAGCACTGCTGCGACCCGCTGCAGTACACCCAGCTGAGCCTGCAGCCCTACTGGGCCCGGCTGAGTGACGCCTCCCTGGGACACCTGCAGAGCCGCTGCACCCTCCTCCAGAGGCTCAACCTGTCCTGGACGGGCAACCGCGGGGCTCTCACCCTGACCGGCTTCAGCAGGTCAGGCGCGCGGCGCGACGCCCTTGGGCGAACTCGCGAATCCTCGTCACGCAACGCCTTTGTTTTTTTTTGCTCGGGGAGGGGGAACTTTTAAGTGTTCAGTGATGCAGAGAAAACAAAAAGGTCGCAGGAAAGGACGACAACATTGTCTGAAGTGAGGATGCTTGTCTCACCCCCCCCCACCCACCCACCCCGCCCGTTCCTCCCCTCAGCTTCATGAAGGCCTGTGGCCTCAGCCTGGTCTGCCTGGAGCTGTCGTGCTGCCATTTCCTGAGCGAGGCCTGCCTGGAGGTCATCTCTCAGACCTGCCCGGGCCTGCAGGAGCTCAACCTGTCCTCCTGCGACCGCCTCCACCCGCAGGCCTTCACGCACATCTCCAAACTGACACGCCTCCGCCGGCTGGTGCTCTACAGGACCAAGATAGAGGTAGGCACGGGGATCTGAATGGCACAACAGCGAAGGAGAGGCCATGGCTTTGTAACCGGCCCTCTCTCCGTACTCCTCTCTAAACTCCGCAATGTGGTCAATGTGGTATGACAGTCACGAGGACGTGTCGCCATACGGTCAGATTTATCAGGTCAAGCTTCGTTCTTCACGTGTTTACAGCAGCTCACAGGAAATAGAGTGAATAAAACCAGTTATTTAGTCAGAACGGGCAGAAAAATGAACTACGATTATGAGGAGAAGCGAGAAGACACATGGCGCTTTTTGAGATGGTGGTCAGATTCTGAGGTCCTAAGTCTGTACAGCTCGGGGTTTAATATATTCACTGATTAATGATAATAAAATGGATGGTTTCCACTCCGGAGAGTGGAGAGCCCCTACTGTATATCGCTAGTTTTTACAGAAGAGCTGAAGCTCCCCAACGTTTGATAAAATATGTAAAAGATGCATTTTTGGATTTTCGGAGGAGCAGTCATGGTTTCTCCGTTGAACCTTCAGATTTGATTTTGTGAATCCTGGGTCGGCCCCGGCTCCCGGGCTCAGACCACCCGCTCTAGCCAGTGGCCGCACGGGTCTGCGCTCCGCATGCTGCGTTATTAATAATAAACACAAACTGCGAGGTAAAACTCCCGGCGCCGGGCAGCGCTAACGATCCCCGCTGACAGCCGAGGAGCCGGTGACCCGAGTCAACCCCGGGCCCCGGGGTGACCCGGTTCGGAGACGCGCGCCGCTCCACCAGGCTGGGGCCTGTCTGCTCGCGGTGTGTTAAAAACAAGAGCCCACCGCCTCGCGTCGTGGTGCTTCTCGGGAGCGGCGCTGCGGGCACCGGGCGGTGTAGGGTTTCTGCGGCGGTGCCAGGCGGCGTGCTGCGGGTTGTTTAGACCCGTGGGTGGGAGGGGGGTGGTGGTGGTGGTGGGGGGGGGGCGGCACAGAGCAAGCTGTGTGTGTCTGTTTGAGGCCGCCTCCCCCCCTCTCCCCGACTTCTCAGCTGTCATTACCCCGTCTCCGCTCTAATTAAATGGCTGGCTTTTGCCGGCGAGAGGTGTTTAGAAAGGTGCCAGAGACTCGGAGCAAGCAAGCACGCAAGCGCGCGCGAGCGCGCGCACACGCCAGAAAGCCTCGCGCCCTCTCCTGCCACTCAGGTGCAGTGTTGGATTCCCGCGTCTCTGACCGAGATAGCTGCGAGGGAGACGTAACAGCGATCTGTCGTGCCGTATTAGATTCGGCCTAAACGCTGTGAGCGCAGCCGGAGCGTGCCAGGCTGCAGACGGGAACACACTTAGCGGCGGCGGCCCCGGCTGGCGAGACCGGGCACGCCACTGTAACCCGAACCTACGGTTGCTTGAACGTACGACCTTTTGGATCCACTCTCGGATAAGACGGCGGTTCTCGAGCTGAGGTTGCCTCTTGTTTTGGCTCTCGTTTTCGGGCGTCACCCTGCACCGGCGTCTGACTGTTGTCCGGGCAGCGAAGTGAAGTGAAGTGACTGAACTGACGACCGTGCATCTCTCTCTCTCTCTCTCTCTCTCTCTCTCTCTCTCTCTCTCTCTCCTTCTTTCTCTCTCTCTCTCTCTCTCTCTCCTTCTTTCTCTCTCTCTCTCTCTCTCTCCTTCTTTCTTTCTCTCTCTCTCTCTCTCTCTCTCTCCCCTTCTCTCTCCCTCTCTCTCTCTCTCCCTCTCTCTCCTTCTTTCTCTCTCTCTCTCTCTCTCTCTCTCCCCTTCTCTCTCCCTCTCTCTCTCTCTCTCTCTCCCCTTCTCTCTCCCTCTCTCTCTCTCTCTCTCTCTCTCTCCCCTTCTCTCTCTCTCTCTCCCTCCCTCTCGTCGCAGCAAACGGCCATTCTCACCATCCTGACGTTCTGCATAGAGCTGAAACACCTCAACCTAGGGAGCTGTGTGAGGGTGAGAACAAACACACACACATACACACTCCGTGAAACACGCAACTTTTTTGAAAAACAACCTGCCCGCAAGAAGACTGAGAAGTCGGCCCTCACACGTCGTCAATTGAGTCAGAGCGAGCTGGGGGAGGCCGGCGTTGATGGAGTTTTACGCCGACACGCAGGCCTGCGCAGTTCAAGCGGTTCCGTTACCCCTCCCGGGCCCGTGAATGCGTCCTTTGCTGTAGGTGTAATGTGCACAGTGCAGACACGGGCACAAGAGAGGACACCCCCCCCCCCCCCCCCCCGAGTCCCAACACGTTGGATCTCTCACCTCAGTCCCCGCCCGGCGCCAGCGAGAGCGTTTCCGCCGGCGAGGGGCCCGCGCTCGCCGGCCCGGCCGTTGGGTTGCAGTTGCGCGCTTTCATCTCTGGATGAAAGGATGAAATATGGCCAACATTAGCCGACACCAAAGAGCAATAACCGCCTCGCAAACACGAATCAGCCGGAAAGGCTGTTTCATTTCTTTTCCGACGAAGGTGTTCTCTGTTTGTTCTCCGTTCGCTCTGTCTCGGGGGGGAAGTCGGGGTTTACGCCCCCCTCCCTCTCCTCGCCCCCCCTCCCCTCCCCTCCCCTCCCCTCCCCTCCCCTCCCCTAAAGCAGCAGGAGCGGGCTAATCAGCTTCTTATTGTTGCTCCGTTTCAGAAGTTTTCCAAAGACAATTGGAGGGAAGCGTCTACCGACTCGCTCACTCATTTCTCGGTCCGCTGTGACATCCTAAGGGAGAATCCAAAGTGCGGCTGAACGAGCCGAGGGGATAGATCAGACGT